>CM051460.1:345738219-346304581 GCA_028095005.1 Rhynchospora pubera | reverse complement strand
TCATTATTTGCACTTTATATGCGTTATTGGCATGTATAATTCAATCTTTTTGAATAAATAACGTATGAATCGTATTTTAGAAAGAATAAAGAGTTTAAATGTAGATTATTGTGATGAAATGACTAAGAATGAATCCAGAAACGATTGAAATGGTCAAATGATGCTCAGAATTGCATTATTTATAATTTCTGTGCATTATTTGCACACTATATGCATAATTAGCATGTATAATCTAATCTTTTAGAATAAATAACATATGAATCGTATTCTTGACAGAATAAAGAGTATAAATGTAAATTATTGTGATGAAATGACTTAGAATTAATCCAGAAAACGATTGAAATGGTCAAATGAAAGTCAGAATTGCAAGAGTTGCACTTTATATGCTTAATTAGCAAGTATAATCCAATCTTTTTGAATAAAATTACATATGAATCGTATTCTACACCGAATAAAGAGTTTAAATGTAGATTATTGTGATGAAATGACTTAGAATGAATCCAGAAACGATTGAAATGTTCAAATGATGCTCAGAATTGCATTATTTGCACTTTATGTGCGTAATTTGAATGTATAATCCAATATTTTTTAATAAAGAACATATGAATCGTATTTTAGACAGAATAAAGAGTTTAAATGTAGATTATTGTGATGAAATGACTTAGAATGAATCCAGAAATGATTGGAATGGTCAAATGTTGCTCGGAATAGAATTACTTGCACTTTTTGTGCATTATTTGCACTCTATATGCGTAATTAGTATGTATAATCCAATCTTTTTCTTTAAATAACATATGAATATTATTTTAGACAGTATGTAGATTTTAAATGTAGATTATTGTGATAAATGACTTAAAATGAATCCACAAATGATTGAAATGATCAAACGATGCTTAGAATTGCATTATTTTCCCTTTCTGCGCAATATTTGCACTTCATATGCGTAATTAGCATGTATAATCTAATCTTTTTCAATAAATAACATGTGAATCATATTCTAGATTAAAAAAGGAGTTTAAATGTGGATTATTCTGATGAAATGACTTAGAATGAATCCTTAAACGATTGAAATGTTCAAATGATGCTCATAATTGCATTATTTGCACTTTCTGTGCATTATTTGCACTTTATATGCGTAATTAGCATGTATAATCCAATATTTTTGAATCAAATAACATATGAATTTTATTCTAGATAGAATAAAGAGTTTAAATGTAAATTATTGTGATTAAATTAGTTAGAATGAATCCATAAACGTTTGAAATGGTCAAATGATACTCAGAATTGCATTATGTGCAATTTAAATGCGTAATTAGCATGTATAAGCCAATCTTATTGAATAAATAACATATGAATCATATTCTAAATAGATTAAAGGGTTTAAATGTACAATATTGTTATGAAATGACTTAGAGGAAGTCCAAAAAACGATTGACATGGTCGAATGATGCTCGGAATTACATTACTAGGAAGTTATGTGTATTATTTGCACTTTATATGCGTAATTAGCAAGTAATCCAATCTTTTTGAATAAATAACATATGAATCTTATTCTAGACAGAATAAAGAGTTTAAATGTGATTTATTGTGATGAAATGACTTAGAATGATTCCAGAAATGATTGAAATGGTCAAATGATGCTCGAAATTGCATTACTTGCACTTGATATGCGTAATTAGCATGTATAATATAATCTTTTTGAATAAATAACCTGTGAATCGTATTCTAGACAGAATAAAGAGTTTAAATGTAGATTATTGTGATGAAATGACTTAGAATGTATCCACAAACGATTGAAATGGTCAAATGATGCTCATAATTGCATTATTTGCACTTTCTGTGCTTTATTTGCATTTTATATGCGTAATTAGCATGTATAATCTAATTTTTTTGAACAAATAACATATGAATTGTATTCTAGACAGAATAAAAATTTTAATGAAGATTATTGTGGTGAAATCATTTAGAATGAATCCAGAAACAATTGAAATGGTCAAATGATACTCAGAATTGCATTATTTACACTTTCTGTGCATTATTTGCACTTTATATGCGTTTTTAGCATGTATAATTCAATCTTGTTGAATAAATAATATATCCATCGTGTTATAGACAGAATAAAGAGTTTAAATGTATATTATTGTGATGAAATGACTTAGAATGAATCCAGAAAAGAGTGAAATTGTCAAATGATGCTCAGAATTGCATTAATTGCACTCTATGTGCATTATTTTCACTTTATATTCGTAATTAGCATGTATAAACCTATTTTTTAAATAAATACCATATGAATCGTATACTAAATAGAATAAAGAGTTTTAATTTAGATTATTGGGATGAAATGATTTAGAATGAATCCGGAAAAGATTGAAATGGTCAAATTATGCTCGGAATTGCATTATTTGCACTTTTTGTACATTATTTGAAACTTATATGCGTAATTAGCATATATAATCCATTCTTTTTGAATAAATAACATATGAATCGTACTCTAGACAGAATAAAGAGTTTAAATGTAGATTATTGTGATGAAATGACTTAGAATGAATCCAGAAACGATTGAAATGATACTCAGAATTGGATTATTTGAACTTTCTGTGCATTATTTGCACTTATATGCGTAATTCGCATGTATAATCTAATCTTTTAGAATTAATAACATATGAACCGTATTCTAGACAGAATAAAGAGTTTAAATGTATATTATTGTGATGAAATTACTTAGAATGAATCCAGATACGATTGTAATGGTCAAATGATACTCAGAATTGCATTATTTGTACTTTCTATGCGTAATTAACATGTATAATCCAATTTTTTTGAATAAAATAAAATATGAATCGTATTCTACAAACAATAAAGATTTTAAATGAAGATTATTGTGATTAAATGACTTAGCATGAAAACCAGAACCGATTGAAATGGTCAAATGATACTCATAATTGCATTAATTTCACTTTCTGTGCATAATTTGCTCTTTATATGCGTAATTGGCATGCATAATCCAAACTTTTTGAATCAAATAACATATGAATCGTATTTTTGACAGAATAAAGAGTTTAAATGTAGATTATTGTGATGAAATGACTTAGATTGAATCCAGAAACGATTGAAATGGTCAAGTCATGCTTGAAATTTCATTACTTGCAAGTTATGTGTATTATTTGTACTTTATATGCGTAATTAGCAAATAAAATCCAATCTTTTTGAATAAATAACATATGATTCATATTCTAGACAGAATAAGGAGTTTAAATGTGGATTATTGTGATGAAATGACTTATAATGAATCCAGAAATGATTAAAATGGTCAAATGATGCTCGGAATAAAATTATTTGCACTTTCTGTGCATTATTTGCACTTTATATGCGTAATTAACATGTATAATCCAATCTTTTTGAATAAAATATCATCTGAATCGTATTCTAGACAGAATATATAGTTTAAATTTAGATTATTGTGATGAAATAACTTAGAATGAATCCAGAAACGATTGAAATGTTCAAATGATGCTCATAATTGCATTATTTGTAATTTATATGCGTAATTATCATGTATAATCCAATTTGAATGAAGATTATTGTTGTGAAATCACTTAGAATGAATCCAGAAACAATTGAAATAGTCAAATGATACTCAGAATTGCATTATTTACACTTTCTGTGCATTATTTGCACTTTACATGCGTTTTTAGCATGTATAATCCAATCTTGTTGAATAAATAATATATCCATCGTATTATAGACAGAATAAAGAGTTTAAATGTATATTATTGTGATGAAATGACTTAGAATGAATCCAGAAAAGAGTGAAATTGTCAAATGATGTTCAGAATTGCATTATTTGCACTCTCTGTGCATTATTTGCACTTTATATTCATAATTAGCATGTATAATCCTATTTTTTAAATAAATACCATATGAATCATATACTAAATAGAATAAAGAGTTTAAATTTAGATTATTGGGATGAAATGCTTTAGAATGAATCCGGAAATGATTGAAATGGTCAAATTATGCTCGGAATTGCATTATTTGCACTTTTTGTACATTATTTGAAACTTATATGCGTAATTAGCATATATAACCCATTCTTTTGAATAAATAACATATGAATCGTACTCTAGACAGAATAAAGAGTTTAAATGTAGATTATTGTGATGAAATGACTTAGAATGAATCCAGAAACGATTGAAATGATACTCAGAATTGGATTATTTGAATTTTCTGTGCATTATTTGCACTTGTATGCGTAATTCGCATGTATAATCTAATCTTTTAGAATTAATAACATATGAACCGTATTCTAGACAGAATAAAGAGTTTAAATGTATATTATTGTGATGAAATTACTTAGAATGAATCCAGATACGATTGTTATGGTCAAATGATACTCAGAATTGCATTATTTGTACTTTCTATGCGTAATTAACATGTATAATCCAATTTTTTTTAATAAAATAAAATATGAATCGCATTCTACAAACAATCAAGATTTTAAATGAAGATTATTGTGATGAAATGACTTAGCATGAAAACCAGAACCAATTGAAATGGTCAAATGATACTCATAACTTTGGACAGAATAAAGAGATTAAACATAGATTATTGTGACAAAATGATTTTGAATAAATCCAGAAATGATTGAAATGGTCAAATGATGCTCAGAATTGCATTATTTGCACTTCATATGCATAATTAGCTTGTATAATCCAATCTTTTTGAATAAATAACATATGAATCGTATTCTAGACTGAATAAAGAGTTTAAATGTAAATTATTTCGATGAAATGACTTAGAATGAATCCAGAAATGATTGAAATGGCCAAATGATACTCAGAATTGAATTATTTGAACTTTATATGCATAATTAGCATGTATAATACAATCTTTTGGAATAAATAAAACAAATGAATCGTATTCTAGAAAGAATAAAGAGTTTAAAAGTAGATTATTTGGATGAAATGACTTAGAATTAATCCAGAAACGATTGAAATGGTTAAATGATGTTCAGAATTGCATTATTTGCACTTTAGATCCATAATTAGCATGTATAATCCAATCTTTTTGAATAAATAACATATGAATCGTATTCAAGACATAATAAAGAGTTTAAATGTAGATTATTGTGATGAAATCCATAATTAGCTTGTATAATCCAATATTTTTGAATAAATAACACATGAATCGTATTCTAGACAGCATAAAGAGTTTAAATGTAGATTATTGTGATGAAATGACTTAGAATGTATCCAGAAATGATTGAAATGGTCAAATGATGCTCAGAATTGCATTATTTGCACTTTATATGAATAATTGGCATGTATAATCCAATCTTTTTGAACAAATAACATATGAATAGTATTCCATACAGATAAAGAGTTTAAATGTAGATTATTCTGGTGAAATGACTTAGAATAAATCCAGAAACGATCGAAAAGGTCTCATGCTCGTAATTGCATTACTTACACATTCTGTGTATTATTTGCACTTTATATGCGTAATTGGCAAATATAATCCAATCTTTTTGAAAAAATAACATATGAATCTTATTTTAAAAAGAATAAAGAGTTTAAATGTAGATTATTATCATGAAAATGACTTAGATTGAATGTAGAAACGATTGAAATGGTCAAATGATGCTCACAATTGCATTATTTACATTTTATGTGCATTACTTGCGCTTTATATGCGTAATTAGCAAGTGTAATATATTTTTTTCTTTAAATAACATATGAATCATATTCTTGATGGAATAAAGTGTTTAAATGTAGATTATTGTGATGAAATGACTTAAAATAAATCCAGAAACGATTGAAATAATCAAACGATGCTCATAATTGTATTATTTGCACTTTCTGCGCATTATTTGCACTTTCTATGCTTAATTAGCATGTATAATCCAATCTTTTTGAATAAATAACAAATGAATTATATTCTAGAAAGAATAAAGAGTTGAAATATAGATTATAGTGATGAAATGACATTGAATGAATCCAGATATGATTGAAATGGTCAAATGATACTCAAAATTGCATTATTTGTATTTTCTGAGCATTATTTGCACTTTATATGCTTAATTAGCATGTATAATCCAATATTTTTGAATCAAATAATAAATGAATCGTATTCTAGACAGAATAAAGAGTTTAAATTTAAATTATTGTGATGAAATGACTTAGAATAAATCCAGAAACGATTGAAATGGTCAAATAATGCTCATAATTGCATTATTTTCACTTTATATGCGTAATTAGCATGTATAATCTAAGCTTTTTGAATAAAGAACATATGAATCATATTTCAGACAGAATAAAGAGTTTAAATGTAGATTATTGCGAGGAAATGACTTAGAATGAATCCAGAAATGATTGAAGTGGTCAAATGATACTCAGAATTGCATTATTTGCTTTTTATATGCGAAATTAGCATGGATAATCCAATTTTTTCAGTAAATAACATCTGAATCGTATTCTAGACAGAATGAAGAGTTTTAATGTATATTATTGTGATCGAATGACTTAGTGTGGCTCCAAAAACGATTGAAATAGTCAAACGATTCTTAGAATTGTATTATTTGCACTTTCTGCTCATTATTTGCACTTTATATGCGTTATTGGCATGTATAATTCAATCTTTTTGAATAAATAACGTATGAATCGTATTTTAGAAAGAATAAAGAGTTTAAATGTAGATTATTGTGATGAAATGACTAAGAATGAATCCAGAAACGATTGAAATGGTCAAATGATGCTCAGAATTGCATTATTTATATTTTCTGTGCATTATTTGCACACTATATGCATAATTAGCATGTATAATCTAATCTTTTAGAATAAATAACATATGAATCGTATTCTTGACAGAATAAAGAGTATAAATGTAAATTATTGTGATAAAATGACTTAGAATTAGTCCAGAAAATGATTGAAATGGTCAAATGAAAGTCAGAATTGCAAGAGTTGCACTTTATATGCTTAATTAGCAAGTATAATCCAATCTTTTTGAATAAAATTACATATGAATCGTATTCTACACCGAATAAAGAGTTTAAATGTAGATTATTGTGATGAAATGACTTAGAATGAATCCAGAAACGATTGAAATGCTCAAATGATGCTCAGAATTGCATTATTTGCACTTTATGTGCGTAATTTGAATGTATAATCCAATATTTTTTAATAAAGAACATATGAATCGTATTTTAGACAGAATAAAGAGTTTAAATGTAGATTATTGTGATGAAATGACTTAGAATGAATCCAGAAATGATTGGAATGGTCAAATGTTGCTCGGAATAGAATTACTTGCACTTTTTGTGCATTATTTGCACTCTATATGCGTAATTAGTATGTATAATCCAATCTTTTTCTTTAAATAACATATGAATCTTATTTTAGACAGTATGTAGATTTTATATGTAGATTATTGTGATAAATGACTTAAAATGAATCCACAAATGATTGAAATGATCAAACGATGCTTAGAATTGCATTATTTTCCCTTTCTGCGCAATATTTGCACTTCATATGCGTAATTAGCATGTATAATCTAATCTTTTTCAATAAATAACATGTGAATCATATTCTAGATTAAAAAAGGAGTTTAAATGTGGATTATTCTGATGAAATGACTTAGAATGAATCCTTAAACGATTGAAATGTTCAAATGATGCTCATAATTGCATTATTTGCACTTTCTGTGCATTATTTGCACTTTATATGCGTAATTAGCATGTATAATCCAATATTTTTGAATCAAATAACATATGAATTTTATTCTAGATAGAATAAAGAGTTTAAATGTAAATTATTGTGATTAAATTAGTTAGAATGAATCCATAAACGTTTGAAATGGTCAAATGATACTCAGAATTGCATTATGTGCAATTTAAATGCGTAATTAGCATGTATAAGCCAATCTTATTGAATAAATAACATATGAATCATATTCTATATAGATTAAAGGGTTTAAATGTACAATATTGTTATGAAATGACTTAGAGGAAGTCCAAAAAACGATTGACATGGTCGAATGATGCTCGGAATTACATTACTAGGAAGTTATGTGTATTATTTGCACTTTATAAGCGTAATTAGCAAGTAATCCAATCTTTTTGAATAAATAACATATGAATCTTATTCTAGACAGAATAAAGAGTTTAAATGTGATTTATTGTGATGAAATGACTTAGAATGATTCCAGAAATGATTGAAATGGTCAAATGATGCTCGAAATTGCATTACTTGCACTTGATATGCGTAATTAGCATGTATAATATAATCTTTTTGAATAAATAACCTGTGAATCGTATTCTAGACAGAATAAAGAGTTTAAATGTAGATTATTGTGATGAAATGACTTAGAATGTATCCACAAACGATTGAAATGGTCAAATGATGCTCATAATTGCATTATTTGCACTTTCTGTGCTTTATTTGCATTTTATATGCGTAATTAGCATGTATAATCTAATTTTTTTGAACAAATAACATATGAATTGTATTCTAGACAGAATAAAAATTTTAATGAAGATTATTGTGGTGAAATCATTTAGAATGAATCCAGAAACAATTGAAATGGTCAAATGATACTCAGAATTGCATTATTTACACTTTCTGTGCATTATTTGCACTTTATATGCGTTTTTAGCATGTATAATTCAATCTTGTTGAATAAATAATATATCCATCGTATTATAGACAGAATAAAGAGTTTAAATGTATATTATTGTGATGAAATGACTTAGAATGAATCCAGAAAAGAGTGAAATTGTCAAATGATGCTCAGAATTGCATTAATTGCACTCTATGTGCATTATTTTCACTTTATATTCGTAATTAGCATGTATAAACCTATTTTTTAAATAAATACCATATGAATCGTATACTAAATAGAATAAAGAGTTTTAATTTAGATTATTGGGATGAAATGATTTAGAATGAATCCGGAAAAGATTGAAATGGTCAAATTATGCTCGGAATTGCATTATTTGCACTTTTTGTACATTATTTGAAACTTATATGCGTAATTAGCATATATAATCCATTCTTTTTGAATAAATAACATATGAATCGTACTCTAGACAGAATAAAGAGTTTAAATGTAGATTATTGTGATGAAATGACTTAGAATGAATCCAGAAACGATTGAAATGATACTCAGAATTGGATTATTTGAACTTTCTGTGCATTATTTGCACTTATATGCGTAATTCGCATGTATAATCTAATCTTTTAGAATTAATAACATATGAACCGTATTCTAGATAGAATAAAGAGTTTAAATGTATATTATTGTGATGAAATTACTTAGAATGAATCCAGATACGATTGTAATGGTCAAATGATACTCAGAATTGCATTATTTGTACTTTCTATGCGTAATTAACATGTATAATCCAATTTTTTTGAATAAAATAAAATATGAATCGTATTCTACAAACAATAAAGATTTTAAATGAAGATTATTGTGATTAAATGACTTAGCATGAAAACCAGAACCGATTGAAATGGTCAAATGATACTCATAATTGCATTAATTTCACTTTCTGTGCATAATTTGCTCTTTATATGCGTAATTGGCATGCATAATCCAAACTTTTTGAATCAAATAACATATGAATCGTATTTTTGACAGAATAAAGAGTTTAAATGTAGATTATTGTGATGAAATGACTTAGATTGAATCCAGAAACGATTGAAATGGTCAAGTCATGCTTGAAATTTCATTACTTGCAAGTTATGTGTATTATTTGTACTTTATATGCGTAATTAGCAAATAAAATCCAATCTTTTTGAATAAATAATATATGATTCATATTCTAGACAGAATAAGGAGTTTAAATGTGGATTATTGTGATGAAATGACTTATAATGAATCCAGAAATGATTAAAATGGTCAAATGATGCTCGGAATAAAATTATTTGCACTTTCTGTGCATTATTTGCACTTTATATGCGTAATTAACATGTATAATCCAATCTTTTTGAATAAAATATCATCTGAATCGTATTCTAGACAGAATATATAGTTTAAATTTAGATTATTGTGATGAAATAACTTAGAATGAATCCAGAAACGATTGAAATGTTCAAATGATGCTCATAATTGCATTATTTGTAATTTATATGCGTAATTATCATGTATAATCCAATTTGAATGAAGATTATTGTGGTGAAATCACTTAGAATGAATCCAGAAACAATTGAAATAGTCAAATGATACTCAGAATTGCATTATTTACACTTTCTGTGCATTATTTGCACTTTACATGCGTTTTTAGCATATATAATCCAATCTTGTTGAATAAATAATATATCCATCGTATTATAGACAGAATAAAGAGTTTAAATGTATATTATTGTGATGAAATGACTTAGAATGAATCCAGAAAAGAGTGAAATTGTCAAATGATGTTCAGAATTGCATTATTTGCACTCTCTGTGCATTATTTGCACTTTATATTCATAATTAGCATGTATAATCCTATTTTTTAAATAAATACCATATGAATCATATACTAAATAGAATAAAGAGTTTAAATTTAGATTATTGGGATGAAATGCTTTAGAATGAATCCGGAAATGATTGAAATGGTCAAATTATGCTCGGAATTGCATTATTTGCACTTTTTGTACATTATTTGAAACTTATATGCGTAATTAGCATATATAACCCATTCTTTTGAATAAATAACATATGAATCGTACTCTAGACAGAATAAAGAGTTTAAATGTAGATTATTGTGATGAAATGACTTAGAATGAATCCAGAAACGATTGAAATGATACTCAGAATTGGATTATTTGAATTTTCTGTGCATTATTTGCACTTATATGCGTAATTCGCATGTATAATCTAATCTTTTAGAATTAATAACATATGAACCGTATTCTAGACAGAATAAAGAGTTTAAATGTATATTATTGTGATGAAATTACTTAGAATGAATCCAGATACGATTGTTATGGTCAAATGATACTCAGAATTGCATTATTTGTACTTTCTATGCGTAATTAACATGTATAATCCAATTTTTTTGAATAAAATAAAATATGAATCGTATTCTACAAACAATCAAGATTTTAAATGAAGATTATTGTGATGAAATGACTTAGCATGAAAACCAGAACCGATTGAAATGGTCAAATGATACTCATAATTTTGGACAGAATAAAGAGTTTAAACATAGATTATTGTGACAAAATGATTTTGAATAAATCCAGAAATGATTGAAATGGTCAAATGATGCTCAGAAGAATTGCATTATTTGCACTTCATATGCATAATTAGCTTGTATAATCCAATCTTTTTGAATAAATAACATATGAATCGTATTCTAGACTGAATAAAGAGTTTAAATGTAAATTATTTCGATGAAATGACTTAGAATGAATCCAGAAATGATTGAAATGGCCAAATGATACTCAGAATTGAATTATTTGAACTTTATATGCATAATTAGCATGTATAATACAATCTTTTGGAATAAATAAAACAAATGAATCGTATTCTAGAAAGAATAAAGAGTTTAAAAGTAGATTATTGGGATGAAATGACTTAGAATTAATCCAGAAACGATTGAAATGGTTAAATGATGTTCAGAATTGCATTATTTGCACTTTAGATCCATAATTAGCATGTATAATCCAATCTTTTTGAATAAATAACATATGAATCGTATTCAAGACATAATAAAGAGTTTAAATGTAGATTATTGTGATGAAATCCATAATTAGCTTGTATAATCCAATATTTTTGAATAAATAACACATGAATCGTATTCTAGACAGCATAAAGAGTTTAAATGTAGATTATTGTGATGAAATGACTTAGAATGTATCCAGAAATGATTGAAATGGTCAAATGATGCTCAGAATTGCATTATTTGCACTTTATATGCATAATTGGCATGTATAATCCAATCTTTTTGAACAAATAACATATGAATAGTATTCCATACAGATAAAGAGTTTAAATATAGATTATTCTGGTGAAATGACTTAGAATAAATCCAGAAACGATCGAAAAGGTCTCATGCTCGTAATTGCATTACTTACACATTCTGTGTATTATTTGCACTTTATATGCGTAATTGGCAAATATAATCCAATCTTTTTGAAAAAATAACATATGAATCTTATTTTAAAAAGATAAAGAGTTTAAATGTAGATTATTATCATGAAAATGACTTAGATTGAATGTAGAAACGATTGAAATGGTCAAATGATGCTCACAATTGCATTATTTACATTTTAAGTGCATTACTTGCGCTTTATATGCGTAATTAGCAAGTGTAATATATTTTTTTCTTTAAATAACATATGAATCATATTCTTGATGGAATAAAGTGTTTAAATGTAGATTATTGTGATGAAATGACTTAAAATAAATCCAGAAACGATTGAAATAATCAAACGATGCTCATAATTGTATTATTTGCACTTTCTGCGCATTATTTGCACTTTCTATGCTTAATTAGCATGTATAATCCAATCTTTTTGAATAAATAACATATGAATTATATTCTAGAAAGAATAAAGAGTTGAAATATAGATATAGTGATGAAATGACATTGAATGAATCCAGATATGATTGAAATGGTCAAATGATACTCAAAATTGCATTATTTGTATTTTCTGAGCATTATTTGCACTTTATATGCTTAATTAGCATGTATAATCCAATCTTTTGAATCAAATAACAAATGAATCGTATTCTAGACAGAATAAAGAGTTTAAATTTAAATTATTGTGATGAAATGACTTAGAATAAATCCAGAAACGATTGAAATGGTCAAATAATGCTCATAATTGCATTATTTTCACTTTATATGCGTAATTAGCATGTATAATCTAAGCTTTTTGAATAAAGAACATATGAATCATATTTCAGACAGAATAAAGAGTTTAAATGTAGATTATTGCGAGGAAATGACTTAGAATGAATCCAGAAATGATTGAAGTGGTCAAATGATACTCAGAATTGCATTATTTGCTTTTTATATGCGAAATTAGCATGGATAATCCAATTTTTTCAGTAAATAACATATGAATCGTATTCTAGACAGAATGAAGAGTTTTAATGTAGATTATTGTGATCGAATGACTTAGTGTGGCTCCAAAAACGATTGAAATAGTCAAACGATTCTTAGAATTGTATTATTTGCACTTTCTGCTCATTATTTGCACTTTATATGCGTTATTGGCATGTATAATTCAATCTTTTTGAATAAATAACGTATGAATCGTATTTTAGAAAGAATAAAGAGTTTAAATGTAGATTATTGTGATGAAATGACTAAGAATGAATCCAGAAACGATTGAAATGGTCAAATGATGCTCAGAATTGCATTATTTATATTTTCTGTGCATTATTTGCACACTATATGCATAATTAGCATGTATAATCTAATCTTTTAGAATAAATAACATATGAATCGTATTCTTGACAGAATAAAGAGTATAAATGTAAATTATTGTGATGAAATGACTTAGAATTAATCCAGAAAATGATTGAAATGGTCAAATGAAAGTCAGAATTGCAAGAGTTGCACTTTATATGCTTAATTAGCAAGTATAATCCAATCTTTTTGAATAAAATTACATATGAATCGTATTCTACACCGAATAAAGAGTTTAAATGTAGATTATTGTGATGAAATGACTTAGAATGAATCCAGAAACGATTGAAATGCTCAAATGATGCTCAGAATTGCATTATTTGCACTTTATGTGCGTAATTTGAATGTATAATCCAATATTTTTTAATAAAGAACATATGAATCGTATTTTAGACAGAATAAAGAGTTTAAATGTAGATTATTGTGATGAAATGACTTAGAATGAATCCAGAAATGATTGGAATGGTCAAATGTTGCTCGGAATAGAATTACTTGCACTTTTTGTGCATTATTTGCACTCTATATGCGTAATTAGTATGTATAATCCAATCTTTTTCTTTAAATAACATATGAATCTTATTTTAGACAGTATGTAGATTTTATATGTAGATTATTGTGATAAATGACTAAAATGAATCCACAAATGATTGAAATGATCAAACGATGCTTAGAATTGCATTATTTTCCCTTTCTGCGCAATATTTGCACTTCATATGAGTAATTAGCATGTATAATCTAATCTTTTTCAATAAATAACATGTGAATCATATTCTAGATTAAAAAAGGAGTTTAAATGTGGATTATTCTGATGAAATGACTTAGAATGAATCCTTAAACGATTGAAATGTTCAAATGATGCTCATAATTGCATTATTTGCACTTTCTGTGCATTATTTGCACTTTATATGCGTAATTAGCATGTATAATCCAATATTTTTGAATCAAATAACATATGAATTTTATTCTAGATAGAATAAAGAGTTTAAATGTAAATTATTGTGATTAAATTAGTTAGAATGAATCCATAAACGTTTGAAATGGTCAAATGATACTCAGAATTGCATTATGTGCAATTTAAATGCGTAATTAGCATGTATAAGCCAATCTTATTGAATAAATAACATATGAATCATATTCTATATAGATTAAAGGGTTTAAATGTACAATATTGTTATGAAATGACTTAGAGGAAGTCCAAAAAACGATTGACATGGTCGAATGATGCTCGGAATTACATTACTAGGAAGTTATGTGTATTATTTGCACTTTATAAGCGTAATTAGCAAGTAATCCAATCTTTTTGAATAAATAACATATGAATCTTATTCTAGACAGAATAAAGAGTTTAAATGTGATTTATTGTGATGAAATGACTTAGAATGATTCCAGAAATGATTGAAATGGTCAAATGATGCTCGAAATTGCATTACTTGCACTTGATATGCGTAATTAGCATGTATAATATAATCTTTTTGAATAAATAACCTGTGAATCGTATTCTAGACAGAATAAAGAGTTTAAATGTAGATTATTGTGATGAAATGACTTAGAATGTATCCACAAACGATTGAAATGGTCAAATGATGCTCATAATTGCATTATTTGCACTTTCTGTGCTTTATTTGCATTTTATATGCGTAATTAGCATGTATAATCTAATTTTTTTGAACAAATAACATATGAATTGTATTCTAGACAGAATAAAAATTTTAATGAAGATTATTGTGGTGAAATCATTTAGAATGAATCCAGAAACAATTGAAATGGTCAAATGATACTCAGAATTGCATTATTTACACTTTCTGTGCATTATTTGCACTTTATATGCGTTTTTAGCATGTATAATTCAATCTTGTTGAATAAATAATATATCCATCGTATTATAGACAGAATAAAGAGTTTAAATGTATATTATTGTGATGAAATGACTTAGAATGAATCCAGAAAAGAGTGAAATTGTCAAATGATGCTCAGAATTGCATTAATTGCACTCTATGTGCATTATTTTCACTTTATATTCGTAATTAGCATGTATAAACCTATTTTTTAAATAAATACCATATGAATCGTATACTAAATAGAATAAAGAGTTTTAATTTAGATTATTGGGATGAAATGATTTAGAATGAATCCGGAAAAGATTGAAATGGTCAAATTATGCTCGGAATTGCATTATTTGCACTTTTTGTACATTATTTGAAACTTATATGCGTAATTAGCATATATAATCCATTCTTTTTGAATAAATAACATATGAATCGTACTCTAGACAGAATAAAGAGTTTAAATGTAGATTATTGTGATGAAATGACTTAGAATGAATCCAGAAACGATTGAAATGATACTCAGAATTGGATTATTTGAACTTTCTGTGCATTATTTGCACTTATATGCGTAATTCGCATGTATAATCTAATCTTTTAGAATTAATAACATATGAACCGTATTCTAGATAGAATAAAGAGTTTAAA
Source organism: Rhynchospora pubera (assembly GCA_028095005.1). NCBI lineage: Eukaryota > Viridiplantae > Streptophyta > Magnoliopsida > Poales > Cyperaceae > Rhynchospora > Rhynchospora pubera. Next base: position 346,288,705 of record CM051460.1, on the reverse strand, counting down.
TGTATATTATTGTGATGAAATTACTTAGAATGAATCCAGATACGATTGTAATGGTCAAATGATACTCAGAATTGCATTATTTGTACTTTCTATGCGTAATTAACATGTATAATCCAATTTTTTTGAATAAAATAAAATATGAATCGTATTCTACAAACAATAAAGATTTTAAATGAAGATTATTGTGATTAAATGACTTAGCATGAAAACCAGAACCGATTGAAATGGTCAAATGATACTCATAATTGCATTAATTTCACTTTCTGTGCATAATTTGCTCTTTATATGCGTAATTGGCATGCATAATCCAAACTTTTTGAATCAAATATCATATGAATCGTATTTTTGACAGAATAAAGAGTTTAAATGTAGATTATTGTGATGAAATGACTTAGATTGAATCCAGAAACGATTGAAATGGTCAAGTCATGCTTGAAATTTCATTACTTGCAAGTTATGTGTATTATTTGTACTTTATATGCGTAATTAGCAAATAAAATCCAATCTTTTTGAATAAATAATATATGATTCATATTCTAGACAGAATAAGGAGTTTAAATGTGGATTATTGTGATGAAATGACTTATAATGAATCCAGAAATGATTAAAATGGTCAAATGATGCTCGGAATAAAATTATTTGCACTTTCTGTGCATTATTTGCACTTTATATGCGTAATTAACATGTATAATCCAATCTTTTTGAATAAAATATCATCTGAATCGTATTCTAGACAGAATATATAGTTTAAATTTAGATTATTGTGATGAAATAACTTAGAATGAATCCAGAAACGATTGAAATGTTCAAATGATGCTCATAATTGCATTATTTGTAATTTATATGCGTAATTATCATGTATAATCCAATTTGAATGAAGATTATTGTGGTGAAATCACTTAGAATGAATCCAGAAACAATTGAAATAGTCAAATGATACTCAGAATTGCATTATTTACACTTTCTGTGCATTATTTGCACTTTACATGCGTTTTTAGCATGTATAATCCAATCTTGTTGAATAAATAATATATCCATCGTATTATAGACAGAATAAAGAGTTTAAATGTATATTATTGTGATGAAATGACTTAGAATGAATCCAGAAAAGAGTGAAATTGTCAAATGATGTTCAGAATTGCATTATTTGCACTCTCTGTGCATTATTTGCACTTTATATTCATAATTAGCATGTATAATCCTATTTTTTAAATAAATACCATATGAATCATATACTAAATAGAATAAAGAGTTTAAATTTAGATTATTGGGATGAAATGCTTTAGAATGAATCCGGAAATGATTGAAATGGTCAAATTATGCTCGGAATTGCATTATTTGCACTTTTTATACATTATTTGAAACTTATATGCGTGATTAGCATATATAACCCATTCTTTTGAATAAATAACATATGAATCGTACTATAGACAGAATAAAGAGTTTAAATGTAGATTATTGTGATGAAATGACTTAGAATGAATCCAGAAACGATTGAAATGATACTCAGAATTGGATTATTTGAATTTTCTGTGCATTATTTGCACTTATATGCGTAATACGCATGTATAATCTAATCCTTTAGAATTAATAACATATGAACCGTATTCTAGACAGAATAAAGAGTTTAAATGTATATTATTGTGATGAAATTACTTAGAATGAATCCAGATACGACTGTTATGGTCAAATGATACTCAAAATTGCATTATTTGTACTTTCTATGCGTAATTAACATGTATAATCCAATTTTTTTGAATAAAATAAAATATGAATCGTATTCTACAAACAATAAAGATTTTAAATGAAGATTATTGTGATGAAATGACTTAGCATGAAAACCAGAACCGATTGAAATGGTCAAATGATACTCATAATTGCATTAATTTCACTTTCTGTGCATAATTTGCTCTTTATATGCGTAATTGGCATGCATAATCCAAACTTTTTGAATCAAATAACATATGAATCGTATTCTTGACAGAATAAAGAGTTTAAATGTAGATTATTGTGATGAAATGACTTAGATTGAATCCAGAAACGATTGAAATGGTCAAGTCATGCTTGAAATTTCATTACTTGCAAGTTTTGTGTATTATTTGTACTTTATATGCATAATTAACAAATAAAATCCAATCTTTTTGAATAAATAACATATGAGTCATATTCTAGACATAATAAGGAGTTTAAATGTGGATTATTGTGATGAAATGACTTATAATGAATCCAGAAATGATAAAATGGTCAAATGATGCTCTGAATAAAATTATTTGCACTTTCTGTGCATTATTTGCACTTTATATGCGTAATTATCATGTATAATCCAATCTTTTTGAATAAAATATCATCTGAATCGTATTCTAGACAGAATATATAGTTTAAATTTAGATTATTGTGATGAAATAACTTAGAATGAATCCAGAAACGATTGAAATGTTCAAATGATGCTCATAATTGCATTATTTGTAATTTATATGCGTAATTATCATGTATAATCCAATTTTGTTTGAATAAATAACATATGAATCGTATTCTTGACCGAATAAAGAGTTTAAATGCAGATTATTGTGACTTTGATTGAATCCACAAACGATTGAAATGGTCAAAGGATGCTCGGAATTGCATTACTTGCACTTTCTTTGCATTATTTGCACTTTATATGTGTAATTAGCAAGTATAATCCAATATTTTTGAATAAATAACATATGAATCGTATTCTAGACAGAATAAAGAGTTTAGATTTGGATTATTGTGTTGAAATGACTTAGAACAAATCCAGAAACGATTGAAATGGTCAAATGATACTCAGAATTGCATTATTTGCACTTTATATGCGTAATTACTATATTGCAATGTTTTTGAATAAAATAACATCTTAATTGTATTCAAGACAGAATAAAGAGTTTAAATGTAGTGATGAAATGACATAGAATGAATCTATAAACGATTGAAGTGGTCAAATGATGCTCGGAATTGCATTATTTGCTTTTTGTGCATTATTTGCAGTCTATATGCGTAATTATCAAGTTTAATCCAATCTTTTTGAATAAATAACATATGAATCGTATTCTACACAAAATAAGGAGTTTAAATGTAGATTATTATGATGAAATGACTTAGAATGAATCCTAAAATGATTGAAATGGTCAAATGATGCTCGGAATTGCATTACGTGCACTTTCTGTGCATTATTTGCACTTTATATTCGTAATTAGCAATTATATCTAATATTTTAGAATAAATAACATATGAATCGTTTTCTAGACAGACTAAAGAGCTTAAATGTAGATTATTGTGATGAAATGACTTAGAATGAATCCAGAAACGATTGAAATGGTCAAATGATACTCGAAATTACATTAGTCGCACTTTTTGTGCATTATTTGCACTTTATATGCGTAATTAGCTTGTATAATCCAATCTTTTTGAATAAAATTACATATGAATCGTATTCTACATAGAATAAAGAGTTTAAATGTAGATTATTGTGATGAAATAACTTAGAATGAATCCAGAAATGATTGAAATGGTCAAATGATGATGAGAATTGTATTATTTGCACTTTATATGCATAATTAGCATGTATAATCCAATCTTTTTGAATAAAATAACATATGAATCGTATTCTACGCAAAATAAAGAGTTTAAATGTAGATTATTGTGATGAAATGACTTAGAATGAATCCAAAAACGATTGAAATGGTCAAATGATGCTCAGAATTGCATTATTTACACTTTATATGTGCAATTAGCATGTTAATTCCAATCTTTTTGAATAAAATAACATATGAATCATATTCTAGACAGAATAAAGAGTTTAAATGTAGATTATTGTGATGAAGTTACTTAGAATGAATGCTGTAACAATTGAAATGGTCAAATGATTCTCGGAATTGCATTACTTGCACTTTCTGTGCATTATTTGCAATTTATATGCTTAGTTAGCGACTATAATCCAATTTTTTTGAATAAATAACATATGAATCTTATTCTATACAGAATAAAAATTTTAAATTTAGATTATTGTGATGAAATGACTTAGAATAAATCCAGAAATGATTGAAATGCTCAAACAATCCTCTGAATTGCCTTATTTGCACTATATTTGCGAGATTACCTTGTATAATCCAATCTGTTTGAGTTAATTACATATGAATCTTATTCTGGATAATATAAAGAGTTTAAATGTCGATTATTATGATCAAATGAGTTAGAATGTTTAAAAAAACGATTAAAATACTCAAACGATGCTCAGAAATGCATTATTTGCACTTTATATGCATAATTACTATATATAATACAATATTTTTGAATAAAAAACATATGAATGATATTCTGAACAGTATAAAGAGTTTAAATGTAAATTATTTTGATGAAAGAAATGATAGAAATTCTCTAACAATGCTCTGAATTGCATTATTTGTACTTTATATGCGTATTTACCATGTATAATCCAAACTTTTAAAATAAATAACATATGAATAATATTCCAAACAGTACAAAGAGTTTAAATGTAGATTATTGTGATGAAAAGACTTAGAATGAATCCAGAAATGATAGAAATGCTCAATCTTTACTCAGAATTGCATTATTTGCGCTTTATATGCTAAATTAACATGTATAATCTAATCTTTTTGAATATAAAATAACATATGGATCATATTTTAGACAATATAAAGAGTTTAAATGTAGATTATTGTAATGAAATGACTTAGAATGAATTCAAAAATGATTGAAATGCTCAAACTACGGCTGTACAAGAAAATAAAAAACCCGTCCGACCCGTTTTGCCCGTCCGAACCAACCCGTATTTTAACGGCTTCAAGCATGATTCGGGTTAGTTTGGGTTTTATTTTAGTAACCCAGTTGTACCGGGTTGGGTTGTATTTTTTACTTTGATAATCCGGTTTGTACCCTACCTGGTTAATTAATTAAATTTTTACATATCTTAGATTAATTGTACTTATGGTGCATTAATCAACCGTCATTCATCACAAATAAATAAAATTAATATATCAAGAGGTTTGTCCGAGAACGAGAAAATATGAAAGAAAGTGTTGGAAATCCAAAGCGTTAAGCACATTGCTCTTAATTTGCTATTATTTATTGTATTACTTGAGCAAAGCAGCAACTATCCTTTGAAAATATAAGTTCCAATTTTTTATTTGTTTTTTGTTGGCAACTACCCCTTTTAAAAATGACCATGTTTATATGGTAACTACTACTTTATTTCAAATACCAATAATACACAACTAACCTTTGAAATGACCGTGGCGGCCTTTTGTTTTTAAATTAAGATTCTATTTTTATATATTTTTTTTCTAAAAATACCATCATGTTAAGTTATTTTTACTTAATAAATATTATTAGTTTTATTTATGTATCATATAAAACATAACTCGTTTAACTTGAAAACTTGTAAAAACCCGTAGATAAAATTTTATATGGGTTGGATTGGGTTACGGATGGGTCAACTAAAGAAATTTTTTAAGCCGATATAATTGGGTTGGGTTGAAATATTGATAAAAAATTGTAAACCCACCCGTTGTACAGCCCTAGCTCAAACAATGTCCATAATTGCATTATTTGCACTATATATGCGAAATTACCTTGTATAATCCAATCTTTTTTAATAAATTGCATATGAATCTTATTCTGGACATATAAAGAGTCTAAATGTCGATTGTTGTGATCAAATGAGTTAGAATGATTAAAGAAACGATTGAAATGCTCAAACGATACTCAGAATTGCATTATTTGCACTTTATATGCGTAATTACCATGTATAATCCAATATTTTTGAATAAAAAATATATGAATGATATTTTGAACAGTATAAAGAGTTTAAATGTAAATTATTATGATGAAAGGAACGATAGAAATTCTCTAACAATGCTTTGAATTGCATTATTTGTACTTTATATACGTATTTACCATGTATAATCGAAATTTTTAGAATAAATCACATATGAATAATATTCTAGATAGTATAAAGAGTTTAAATGTAGATTATTGTGATGAAAAGACTTAGAATGAATCCAGAAACAATAGAAATGCTCAAACTATGCACAAAATTGCATTATTTGCACTTTATATGAGTAATTATCATGTATAATCCAATATTTTTGAATAAATTCATATTCAAGACAGTATAAAGATTTTAAATGTTGTTTATTGTGATCAAATGACTTAGAATGAGTCCTGAAACGATTGAAATGCATTAATGATGCTCAGAATTGCATTATTTGCACTTTGTATGCGTAATTACCATGTTTAATCCAATGTTTTTAAATAAATGGCATATGAATAATATTTTCGATAGTATAAAGAGTTTAAATATAGATTATTGCGATCAAATAACTTAGAACGAATCAAGAAACGATTGAAATGCTCATACCATGCTCAAAATTGCATTATTTGCACTTTATATACTTAATTACATTATGTAATCCAATCTTTTTAAATAAATAACATATGAATAATTTTATAGACAGTATAAAAAGTTTAAATTTAAATTATTGTGATGAAATGACATACAATGAATCCAGAAAAGATAAAAATGCTCAAACAATGCTCATAATTGCTTTATTTGCACTTTATATACGTATTTACTATGTATAATCCAATTTTTTTGAATAAATAACATATGAATCATACTATGGATAGTATAAAGACTTTAAATGTGGATTATTGTGATCAAATGACTTAGAATGAATCCTGAAATGATTGAAATGCTATAACAATGTTCAGAATTGTGTAATTTGCACTTTATATGCGTAATTACTGCGTATAATCCTATTTTTTCTTAATAACTAACATATGAATCATATTCTAGACAGTATATAGAGTTTAATTATAGATTATTGTGACTAAATGACTTAGAATGAATCAATAATTGATTGAAATGTTTAAACGATACTCAGAATTACATTATTTTCACTTTATATGCGTAATTACCATGTATAATCCAATATGTTTTAATATATGACATATGAATCATATTCTAGACAGTATAATGAGTTTTAATATAGATTATTATGATCAAATGATTTAGAATGAATGGAGAAACGATTGAAATGCTCAAACGATGCTCATAATTGCATTATTTGCATTTTATATGCGTTGTTACCATGTATAAACCAATCTTTTTGAATAAATAACTATGAATCATTTTCTAGACATTATAAAGAGTTTAAATGTAGATTATTATGATCAAATGACTTAGAATGAATACAAAAACAATTGAAATGCTCAAACGATGCTCAGAATTGCATTTTTTTTACACTTTATATGCGTACTTTATATGTGTAATTACCATGTATAAACCAACCTTTTTGAATAAATAACATATGAATCACATTATGGACATCATAAAGAGTTTAAATGTAGATTATTGTGATCAAATAACTTGGAATGACTTTAGAAACGATTGAAATGCTAAAACGATACTCAGAATTGCATTATTTATATTTTATATGCGTAATTGCCATGTGTAATCAAATCTTTTTGAATAAATAACATATGAATCATATTCTAGACAGTATAAATATTTTAAATATAGATTATTGTGTTCAAATGACTTGGAATAAATTAAGAAACAATTGAAATGCTGAAACGATGCTCAGAATTGAATTATTTGCACTTTTATAACTCTATAACATATATAGTTTCTATTTTAGCAAATTCTTCAATTTTTCTAATTCATTTATTAAACACCTTTTTAGAACATCAAATCATTTTAATTCCTCTAATTCGTTTCCAACTTGCCTCTACACGACTTATTCAAATACCTTTGAAGTTTGAACTATATTTCTTGTAATTAAACCATATGGTTGTTAATTGTACCCAAAAAAGGGTACGTCGTCGTTGGTGGAATTTTCTTTCTATATATGAATCATACCTACTAAAAGAAAAACTAACAATTTCATGCAACTCGTATCCACTTTACCAAACGTTTTGGTGCTTATTTATCTATCGATAAAGATTTTTCATTCGTTTGTTTGTTTGTTTGATTTTTATTTTATTTTTTTATAAATTTTCGGGCTCAAGTGTTCGAATGTTGGTAACTGGTAAGTATGTTTTCAACTTCTGACCGATTTATTCTACCTAATGAGCAATGATTATTTGTCATTACTAAAAAAACCTAACTTTGATTTTATATTTTTAGAAATTCTTGAAAGAAAATAAAAAAATACACTAACTCTTATCATGCTTAGGGTATAGGTGGCCCAATAATATTTTTTGGAGTCAATTTTTCCGGCTAGAGAGAGAGAGAGAGAGAGAGAGAGAGAGAGACATCCCACCTTGTTATCCGTACGTTGATTTCCAATTTAGAGTTAATGCCATAATTAAAAAATGATTAAGAATTAATGCACCAATATGGAAAATATATAGAAGTACTAATTACATTGTACGATTGACATATGACAATATGACATACTCAAGTCGGTGTGCAAGCAAAAAGTAAAAATATGATCCAACGGGCAACGGAATACAAATATTTAGAGGGATTTCCCCTATTACTATAAGAAAATGAGGGAGACATCTACTGATCAAGAAAGTTCAAATACTTCATTGTTGAGGACCATTCTACTGCCATCTTTTAATTTCTGAAAGATCCTTCGAAATGTAAATTGTGAACTCAACTGATAAAATGAAAAAAAAAAAACAAACATTAAATGTAATTTGTACTCGTTTTTCTACACGTAGAAAATATTATGACGTTAATTTTGTTCTTGTGGGATGAAAAGTAAAAAAAAACAATTTGACATAAAAATATATATATCAGTGATTTTTTCAAAATTTTCTAGTAAAATATATGTATTGTTGAAATTTAATCGTGTTCACAGAAAAATTGGTACAATCAATCTGTGTAAAGGAAGATATGGTGGCGATATTAAATAAAGAACATTTCAATCAATTTGTTATTGTAAATAAACTGAAATTGTGGGAAACACCGACGATATTTGTGTTAACGACAAACAAGCACGTGCATGTTTCGAAACGCACGTTTTTAACTGTTCACATGGAGAAGGTTTATAGTTTAATATTCATTTCGGAACTTGAAGGGGTGTATCTGTAAATATTCGAAAAGGAATTGCGCAAAAAGGAGAAAGAAAAGTGCATAAGAGAATAAAATAATTAAAAAGACGACAGAAAACCTTGACACTGTTTAGTTGCTGTCACGATTCCTTATTCCGAATCAACCTCTGAATTATTACTAATTTTTGGCTCTTGATTTTTTTGGGTCGTCGCTTTCTTACTCGCTATCTCCTCTCTCCTCTTACGAGCCTTTCAAGGTCAGAGATCTCTGCTTTCTTTCAGTTTTTCCTTCATTTTTTGCTTTATTTTCACGAATCCATTCCTTCTTTTTAGTTTAGACGTGTTGAAGTTTTTGTGGATTGCAAATCTGTGTCGTTTCTTTCTAGTTTAAGTGGCATAGAACTGTGTAAGTCGAGGTATGGTACAATTTACAAAATTGCAATTTCCAAATCTGGGTTTTTTTCTAAATCTGATGTGTGTGTACATGTGAATTTGAATTGTGCAATCTTGCTAAGATTTCAGTTATGATATATAGTAATCGTTGAAAATAGTGAATTCCAAATCTGGCCTTTCTTTCACAATGTATATCTGGAAAGAAGGTTTCAATTTTCAATTTATGTGCTTCTGTTTTTTCTAGTTTCTGTTAAAAGATCTAAAATTTCAGCACATTACTTTTATGTATTCACTGTTCCTTTATTTTTTTTTTTCCCTTTCAGCTTCATTTCTTCTATTTTGATATTTTTTCCCTTTTACTGCAGAAATAAGGTGGAACTCAGAAAGCTTTTGTAAGATTAATAGACTTTGCTTGTAGGTGGAGAGAGACAGATAAAGAGATATGGGGCAGTGTTGTAGCAAGGATTCAGCTGACAAGGCTGTACCCATAACAAATACAAGTGTCGGTGGGAGCAATGGCTCATACCAGACTCAACAACAACCTACTCCACCAAAACCCACACCAACAGCTGTTCCAGCGCCACAACCTGCAGCGTACCAATCTGCTCCTCCAGCTCCCGTCACCAGCACCAAACCCATTGTACCACCCATCAGTGCCCCAGCACCAGTTCCACCCAAACCAGTAGTGGCACCTGACACTATCCTTGGGAAACCATACCAAGACATTCGCTCCTTCTACACATTAGGCAAGGAGCTTGGAAGGGGCCAATTTGGGGTCACATATCTCTGTACTGACAATGGCACGGGTCACCAATATGCATGCAAATCTATCTCCAAGAGAAAGCTTGTCAGCAAGGCTGATAAAGAAGATATAAAGAGAGAAATTAGCATAATGCAACATTTGTCGGGCCAAGCTAATATAGTTGAATTTAGAGGTGCTTAAATCTCATTTTTCTTGATGATATTATTTTATGTTGACATTTTTAATATTTACCCAAAGAAGCTACAACATGGTTAAAATACGAAAGCCAGCTTTGCTAGCTTAGTTGAAATCAACATATTGGTACATTTTGGTACCCAGCTGACCAATGTCTTTCCAAAATATGAGAAGAATGACTTCAATCTGCCAAAAGCCATTAAGCTAATAGTACTAATTGAAACGTACTGTTCATTTAATATGAGCTATGAAAAATTTCTAGGTTATATTTGCTCAGAAATTACATTATTTTCCCTTGAAAAGATTATTCATTGGTACTAATTCAAGAATCATCAGAGCTTGGGCATTTATCGTACTTGCTATACTGGTATATCTGACACACTTCCCTTATAGTGCGATGCATAATAGTTTGGTCTTTTGACATGGCAATCACTTAGTAACATAGACTGTCTAGTGGTAATTTAACTCTAATAATTTTAACTTATGTTGTACTAACCAGCTGTTTGCTTAAAGGATGTATTTTAAATTTAACATTGGGTATCTTAAGTTCTGTTTGATTAACTGAAAAATAAATTTTACCAGATGCTGTTTGATACAATGTTTATCCCCATTTGTGCGCATATTAGTGTGACCCTTTTTTTCAGTCTAACCCAAAAATAAGAAAAATCAAATCAAGCCCAAAGGTTATTAATTAAACTGTCCTCATGCTCTCAACAGGAGCATATGAAGACAAGGGCAATGTGCATGTGGTGATGGAACTGTGTGCTGGAGGGGAACTGTTTGACAGGATCATTGCAAAGGGGCACTACTCAGAGCGAGCTGCGGCCACCATGTGCAGAGCGATAGTGAATGTTGTGTACACATGCCACTTCATGGGAGTGATGCACAGAGACCTCAAGCCAGAGAATTTCTTGCTTGCCACCAAAGATGAAAATGCCATGCTTAAAGCCACTGATTTTGGCCTTTCTGTGTTTATTGAAGAAGGTTGGTTGATCTGTTCATTTGCATATCTATATTTACCCAGATATGCCTTAAGGAAGATTTTTGTATTTCTTTTTTTGCATATATGTTATAAAGCTGCTCTATATGATCTAAGATATAAAATTTTGGCATAATACTGGTACTTGGGTTTTGTTGCATCCTTCATGTGCCACACACACACACACTCACTTACAGTAGTTTAAGTTAACTTGTCCTACTATTTCCAAATGCCAATTTGGTTTTTGAGAATAAAGGAAATTAATTATTCTTAATCAAATTGGTCCGTTAAGTTCTGTTTAGATGGGGCTTAAAGTTTCTGTACTGGGAGGAAATGAGGGAGGGGAGGTTTTCCTTATTCCATATTGTCTATTAATGAAAAGATAACATTAGTCACCTGTAAGAAATTCCAATTTATAATTTTTTTTAACCTTTTTATGATAAATACTAACACTACTATTCAATATTGGAAAAATGCAGGGAAGGTGTACAGGGATATAGTTGGAAGTGCCTATTATGTTGCACCTGAGGTTTTAAGGAGAAATTATGGGAAAGAAATCGATGTGTGGAGTGCTGGTGTTATATTGTATATCCTTCTCAGTGGTGTACCTCCTTTTTGGGCTGGTATAATACACATTTATTTTTGTATTTGTATTTGTTGTTTTAGTAAACTCAGATGGTCTGAAAAATTATATTATCATTCATGCAAGTGCTGATTGCAAATCATTATTCCAAAGTTGACATGAAAACTTTGTTACTGGTGCCCATTTGTACAGTATGGCATCTGAATTTGTAAGATGATTTAATATAAATGGAAAAGATGTCTGGCCACCTTTTATCTTAAACCAAAGAATTATTGACCATTTGGGATATTTACGACCTTAAACTTTGTAGAAAGAGTTGTCCTTTTTTGTTTTTCTTGCAGCAGTCAATTTATCAAAATTTGATCTAAATATTTAAACCCCATAGTTGTTATTTTGCAGTTGTATACATATAGACCTTTTACATCTATTTCATCTGATGCATTTGTGTGTATATATATATATATATATATATATATATATATTTCATGTAGAGACTGAGAAGGGAATATTTGATGCAATATTAGAAGGAGAAATAGATTTTGAGAGCCCACCATGGCCTTCAATTTCAAGTAGTGCCAAGGATTTGGTTAGAAAAATGCTCACTCAAGACCCCAAGAAGAGAATCACCTCTGCTCAAGTTTTACGTAATTTCTGCTATAGTTCATGATATTCATTTAGATTTTCTTGGTTGATTTCCCAACAATTCAGTTAAGAGGTTTTTAACCATTTTGCTATTATTTCTGAACAGAACATCCATGGCTGCGGGAGGGTGAGGCATCAGACAAACCAATAGATAGTGCTGTGCTTTCAAGAATGAAACAATTCAGAGCTATGAACAAGCTCAAGAAAATGGCTCTCAAGGTACAACACAATACCCATCAATGAAAAATTGTGATGTTGAACAAAATAACCTTTTTTATTGCTTCATTTGTTTTCGTGCAACATGTGGTTACTACTTGATTTAAATCAAATTTCTAAAGTTATCCTTCTTTTTTTTCTTTCATTTTTTGTCGTGCTAGTATTAATTAATACTTGGAACAATTCCTATTCCAGTGAATTATTAATTTATAGATATATTTTTTTTCAAAAAAATTTTAATTTATAGATATAGAAAAGTACCACCTGAAGCTAAAGGTGCTGCTTGCTACACTATTTTTTTATTTTTTTTGGAAATTAGTGGGATTTAAATCCACCACTTTTCATTAAGAAAAACAAAATCAAACGTACATATTATACTTGCTACACTATTTCTAACAAATTGATTCTTCATAGGTCATTGCGGAGAACCTAAATGAAGATGAGATAAAGGGTCTGAAACAAATGTTTATAAACATCGATACAGATGGTAGTGGTACAATCACATATGAAGAACTAAAGGCTGGTCTGGCCAAGCTTGGCTCAACGCTTACTGAAGCTGAAGTTAAGCAGCTAATGGAAGCAGTGAGTTTATTGATATAAAACAGGAGTTATAAATTTGAAGAATTTTATTTTTGTTCGTTTTGATTATAGAGCTCATCTCAAAAAGAAAGGGCTTATTTGCTTGAAACTAATTAATAGGTAAAATGATAAGTAACAGAATATCAGTGTTGAAGCTATAAAGAACTGCAGAATTGTGGAAGAATGGGTGTTTGTTCTCACTTCATCTTTCCACTGTATCCTTAGTTACATGCCCAAACTATATTTTGACAATACCAAAAAGACATGAAGTGGAGCGAATTTTCATAATAATTGTCTTTCTAGTGGCTTTTTTGGGTATTGCATATTTCTTTTAACTGTTGCATGAGCCTCATAGTGTTAGACGAAGTGGAGCGAATTTTAGTAATGATTTTGTCTTTTTTACTAAAAATGGCTGAATTTTTGTTGAATGTTTTCCTCATATACATTTATTAATTAATTTTTTTAGGTTAACTATGGGGAATGCATTATTTGTTATCTTTATTTGAGAGAATGATTTCAAGAAAATTATAAAATTGTTGTCAGGTCATCAATGGAATATAATATATATCATTGTATTCATGTTCAAGTTATACCTTTAAATTCTTTTCTACAGGCTGATGTTGATGGAAATGGGTCAATAGATTATGTCGAGTTTATAACGGCCACAATGCACCGGCACAAGCTAGAAAGAGATGAGCATCTGTACAAAGCCTTCAATTATTTTGATAAAGATAATAGTGGGTAAGTATTTTACAGTTACAGAAACTTTTAAAGAACATGCTTATATATGTCTGCATGCACATGTGGAGAATTGCATGTTTGTATAATGGAAAATATCTTGTATGTAGTGCAGCCAATACAATTCAGCTCCTAATAATGTTATCTAAATTGGTACATTCCCCTTGTAAAAATATGTTTAAATTGCTGTCTATCTATATATTTTTTTTCCAACTTAGGTGCAATGCCTTTTACCTTCACTAGTTAAATGTCTAAAACTATATATATACATGTTAAATATTTAAAACTATATATATACATGTATCCTATGAATATAAATTGTTAATACCTTTTTTTTCTTTTCACTTTATAGCTATATTACAAGAGATGAGTTGGAGGCAGCATTGCTAGAGCATGAAATGGGCGATGCAACGGCTATCAAGGAAATTATATCAGAAGTTGACACTGATAATGTAAGGCTCAGTAGAGAACGTACCTTCTTTTCTATAAGGACCTCTATACTAATTGTTGTTGGATCTTTAGTCTATGTTCATTAAGCATTAAATCTCTATGATCAGAAAATGTCAGTTAGCACGTAAGACGAAAGATGAGATTAGAGAGTAATTCAAGGCAGGATCTATCTTTATGTCAAAAAATTGAGTAAATTATCTAATTCATTTTTTCCCCTTGATATGTTTTGTAAATATTAGGATGGAAGAATCAATTATGAAGAGTTTGTTGCCATGATGCGAGGAGGAATTCAACAACCAATGAAGCTGAAGTAGATTTAGAACTTGATCCTTATTTTGTAGTGGTTTTTCTTTCGAACAGTAAAGAGCTGATGGTGTAATTTGTATTATTTAAAGGGGTGGCATCTTTGTAATGTTCTGTATTATTTTCACGAGAATGGAAGTTTGTAAATCTTGGTTTTAGGTATATGTTTGTACACTATTGTTGAAATAATGAGCGTGCTGTAAAAGGAGGAACTGAAAGCGGAGAGGCTTTGTTTTTATTATGAGTGTGGAGGGCTGTTTTGTTTGTTGTAAATTTATTATTCCTTTTCTTTTGTCTAACTGGAGATATTCGAGTTTGAGGATAGCAATAATGTTACCATTCAATACCTACATGTGCTTTCCATTTGTTAATTTCCACTTGTTACTTTGTTCCAGCAGTAGATTTAGTCTGAACGGGAATGTTGACTCGCAATTTAAAATTGTCTTATGAATGTTATTGCTTTACTTCGAAGGAAATAAAAAGAACTCCAAAAAAGGGAAAAAAATGCGTTGCGAAACTGCATTACAAAGACGTGTTGAAACCTTTATCAAACAAAATAATAATGTTAGCTTCATCACAGGCTGTCTTGGAGAACTCGTATACATTGAGCTTAAGCATCAAAATTTTCTCTAATGTTACACTCATGTACATTGAACTCAAGCATCAAGATTTTCTCTGATGTATCAGTACCAATACTTCAGATAAATTGCCTACGCTAAAATAATCACCAGAAACTAGATTTGTTGGCATTTGACATCCACAACAAGGTGAAGAATATGAGGCCCATACCACTTCACACGCTCTACATGCGCAACATTTACCTGCCACGATAATCCTGGAGCACAAAACAGAATCAATAACAATAAAAAAAATGCTTCAACAATCAACAAAAATGCATTTGGGAACAGTAGTTCTACCTTCATTTTGGGAAATGGCGGTGATGGATTGTACAACATAATCAGGCCATTTGCTCTCTTCTGAATCATTGACGTTGCCATGTACATGCAATGTGCCTCCCTCAACTCTGATATAAATACAAGCATACATTGGGTAATTCATTTGATCGTTTTATTTCTTTGATATTCAAGTTAAGGAGAAATTACCTCAGTGCTCTAACACCAGTGATCCAGCTACCTTCACTAGAAGGTAGAAGGCCAAGACAAACACGGTCTGCTACCCCCTATATTTAGCAAACCAAGCAAATAAATAAATACTCCTCTAAAGTGAAAATTAGTAAGTAGAACCATAATTGATACCATTATATTTCAAAAATCAGTACTTTTGTTCAATGATAGCTATGGTGTAGCAAGGATGATGTAAGTCATAACTGACTCATCACGACATTGCCAATCAGAGTTGATTTAAACTGTCAAATATTAGTATCCCATACATATAAAACCTTTAGACAGGACTTTTGTTTCCAATGGAAGTTCTCAGGTACTAAACCAGGCCCAATTATGATCTGCTGCCCACAATGCAGTCTTGACTCAGTGGGTCATGTGGTCTTGATCTGAACCTACTACACTAACTGTCACCCTGTCAGGTTGAGGTCAGAAGGAGAGAAAAATGCTAACTTTTGGTGCGGTGATGCGGTTATCTCCTTCGAGAACAATACACTGATCAGCCACTGAGTTGTCAACAAGATTGCGCCTCAAAGCAGTTAATGCATTTGGGTTCCACTCGCATGCATACACCAGCTTAGCATGGGCTCTGATAAGACGGAAAGTATGACCTTTTTATTTCTAATGATGTAATGACATATTAAAGGATAAAACAATCAAAATATTTGCATCAGTTTCCCTACGGGCACAGAACATTATAACATATATAATATCACAGCCGCATATGATGCACATGATTCTTGAGGAAAAAAGGAAAACATTGGAAATATTATCATGGCCACATATTTTTCACATCCAAATCAATACAACATAGACAACATTTAGGGAAATTCTTGAAGTAGGGACGAGATGGTTCTTATGTTGCTTAAATGCCTAACGGCCATATATGATTATCATGGCCACATATATGATTTTTCACATCTGTGTACTATTTCAATTTTGCTGCCACACTCATGAAATTGCTCCTATGGAGATTTTAAAGAAAGAGGGTAAAACATACTTGACTAGGAAAGGAAGAACAAAATAGCCGATACCAGCAAACAAGTCCACTATGACCTCATCGGTATTGTTTAAAGCAGCCATACGAAGCTTCTCTGAGCGATTTCCCCAAGAAAACATGCACTTTGTGGTATCAAGAGAATAGCTTATACCATTTTCATGGTGGGTAACCCAACCATCAGACCCAATCAGAAGCTCCAGCCCACTATCTCTTGTACCAGTTGGCATCACACTGCCCTAGGAAGAAATAAAAATAAATGGAATTACAACCAAAAGAATATATTAAAAGTGTAAATAGCATATTTAAGACCGACTTAAAAATTCCGCTCCAAATAAAAAGAAATCACCAATAATCTGGCACTTAACAGATATTTCTCCTTTGTTCAATACTAATACATGAGGAGTTTCTGTCTGATTACTATCTTTATTCTCTTTCTCAAATAGGTGAACATACTGATTGCAAATGGGATCAGTATGAACTGCATACACATCAAACTTACTTGGCGTGCAAGGCGCCGAGTCCCAAGTGAGTGAGCAACTATTGGCCACAGCTCCTTTGCAATAATATCCCATTGAGGATCCCTAAAAGAATTCTTAGGTAGCACCACCATATCACCAAGTTGCTCCCACCTGAGCAATAATTAACAAAAAAATGGTTAAATTTGGTTAATTTATTCTTTAGTTTCACATTATGCTCAATTGAGATTTAAGAGAATGAATAGTCAAACTAGAAAATGAACCAAAACTACAAAGACTGAAATTGAAACAACTAACCTTGTAGGAAGCTGCTCCAGGAATTCTAAAGGCATCCCACTTCTCTCCAACAAAGGCTTCACTAACTCTCTCATTAAATTTTGAGGTGACTTAGGCCCCTTCCTGTTGATGGATAATTCATCCCTTTGCAAAGAGCCCCCACAAGACACCAAAAATTCCTTTTCACCATTTACTTTCTCACTAAAGAAAAATTCACAAAATACCCAATTCACAGGAAAGAGCACATGACGCCCATTCTGGGTCACTTTGACCTTCCTATTGAGATCCAACCACCCTGAACTTTTGAGCACATCTTTTATTTGTTTTGCATATTCCTTCTCAACTTGAAAAACATAACTTGTATCTGAAT
Source organism: Rhynchospora pubera (assembly GCA_028095005.1). Lineage (NCBI taxonomy): Eukaryota > Viridiplantae > Streptophyta > Magnoliopsida > Poales > Cyperaceae > Rhynchospora > Rhynchospora pubera. Next base: position 346,270,600 of record CM051460.1, on the reverse strand, counting down.
TTGCACCATCTGAAGTCTTCAGAAAATTCAGATTAAGTTTCATTGGTGGACTGAAATATGTTCCAAATGCATAGCATGAGGCCCCACCTCCCACCAAAACAAGCTTGTCATCAATTACCACAGCTGAGCTACGAACCCACATGTTCCTTTTACCCACAGAATCAATTTTTGCATAAACCCATCTTCTTCTATTCAAATCCAAAAGGGCTAACTTTTGGTGTTCTTGTTGTCTAAAGGGACACCCGCCTAGTATACCAATATAGTTTTTGTAGGCAAATATTGAATGTGAAAACCTAGCAAAAGGAGGTTTGCCAGAGATTATTTCTCTTTTCCAATTTAGTGATGCAGTATCAAATGAGTAAAGGTCACCAAGTGGTTTATGACCATTATGCCCTCCGAATAAAAAGAGCTGAAAGCCATGGGCTACCATTGCATGAGAATGGCATGGACCTGGCAATTTTCCACTTCCTTTAATTTGTTTCCAATGCATGGATTTTGTGTCTAATACATTCATGCAAGAATATATTTCTTCATCACAAAGGCCACCGAATACATAGATGTTTGAGCCAACAACTGCTGCAGCATGACGGTGCCTGTGCACATGACAAAAAATAAATAAAATTACTAGAAATGAATTAAAATTTAGGTCTTTTTGCTCTTAATAATATCAAGTTATCAACAATTTAGTATATCAGATCAACAAAATGTATATCAAATCAACTTAAAATGTGTTCCGATTTAACAAAAAGAACTTCAAATGTTAAAACAAGAATAAGTTTCATGTTGTACGCTGATGCTTTTGTTTTCTTCAACAGAATTTTGCTTTGCACAAATTTTTTCAGCAAGTACATCCTATTGGTTATGAAAATCAGAACCAAAATGCAAAACTTAATAAAAAAAAAGATTTGTTTTCTTTTTCATACTTTTAACAACATCCAAATTTGAAAAAGGAACTTGTTGCAAAAAGCACAAGCCATTTAGATTAATGAGATGGATAAATTATATTCCATTACTGCCATTTACACCCAAACACAAGAATCTAATATCAAAGTTGATTTTATGCCCCCTTTTTAATGTGCTTGTCAGATAATGACTTTTCTTGAGTCAAGATGGCCAAATTGGAAGTAAAATTCGTTTGTTCATTGGCTTTAGTTGTCTTAGTGGGGTTTGGTAAATAGCCCATGTAACATAGGGCCTAGTTGTAAGTATAAAAACAGTTGAGTGTTTTCTGAAATATAGAAAAGCAAGTTTTTTGCAATTTGCATGGGAGCAATTCATGTTAGATAAAAAAAAAAAAACAAAGTTATGATTAACCAGGCAATCACAAAATAGAATATTCCACATCAATATTAGCATAGCTAATTTTATTTTCTCTGAAAAATAGAAAAAAAAAAGAGATTAGGACCTTGGTTTGAACATGTTTCCACTGCACTCAAGTTGCACCCATTCATTTGCATTTTTCTTTAAAACCCACACATCATTCAGTATTTCCAAGGGGCCAGCTCTGCCCCCAATAACGTACACATCGTCTCCCACCAGACTAACTGAGTGTCCCATTCTCTCCAATGGGGGCCTGGCAACATCTAATGTGGTTAACAAGCCTGAACTGGCGTCGAGAATTAGAGAATAATTCCTTCGTGAATGCCGGCCTATGCCACCAAACCCACCAAAGATGAGCACCTTGTTATCACTATACACACAAGCTGATTGTCCCCAGAGGAATATCTTCTCAATTTGTTCACCAGTCACATTCAAAACTGAGGCAGAGAGACTGTTGTTTTGGTTTTGCAATGACTCCTTTGATGTGTCTGAATTTAAACTGCGCAAAACATAAAAGATAAGAGAACTAGATTTGTTTCCAATCATATATATATATATATATATATATATATATATATATATATATATATATATATATATAAAGTGCCATAGATGGCAATGCCATAGATGCCTTTTTTGAGTCATTTTTTGAAGATCCGAAATTCAATCGGTCAATCCAAACCGTTCAAATTGATCAACATATTGAAATACCATTGGAGACCAAATTTTACATTTTTTTGAATTTTTTTGGTATTTATTTTGATATGTTCAAATTGGAGGGTCTGAAATACTCCAATTATAACGTTTTTTAAAAATATCATAATAAATAGCAAAAAAATTCGAAAAAATGTAAAATTTGGTCTCCAAGGATATTTTAATGTGGTGAATAACTTGGATGGTTCAAATTGAGCATTTGAATTTTGGATCTCAAAAAACGACTCTATGGCACGGGACCCTCCGTGCCATCTATGGCACATTAGTCATCCTCTATATATATATATATATATATATATCCTAGCTGATATTTGATCTAAACAGGTATAAGAAATTATCTTCTATTACTACCTATCTTTGTTTTCCAAGTTCTCATTTTCTTTATTTATTTGTTACTATTATATTTTTTCAGATTTACTTTTTTGGGGGGTTGCCGGGGGGTTGGGATTTCATACCGGAATTTATTTCAATATAACTAATATGTAGTAGCACCAATCAGCTCTGTTACCTTGGGAAGATTAAGAAAAATCTTAAAAAGTATTATTATTACCAAAATCAAAACCTTTTGGCAATCTTGTCTTCTTTTTCTTCCTCTTCACATATGCAACCGAGCTCAATATTAGAATCATCAAGCTTTAGACCATTGTTCCCATTTGGAACTGGTGAGGCTGCGCTGTTCCTGGTTGGCGCAATATGAGAATCATCCTGCTCTGACAGATTTTGTTCATCACTAACCGATGCCAATTTTTCTTGCAAAGCATGGAGAAAGCTGTCTGTTCTCTGTTTGTTTGCCTCCATTTTTCTATTTGCAATACCAATTAAGTAACTAACATACTCATCTGGAACAAGCAAATTACCAACTTGGCCAAGAGGTACCTCCATCCGTATAGAGCACCGTATGGCAACCATGACACGCTTCTGTACACTTGTTATACCTACAACCAACACATCCATATCACTCATCTTGACACAAATAATATCATAGCAAGAAGACATAGAATGGTACTAGAAATATATAACATTTTATTTTTGGGAAATGTATTACGTAAACACAGTACCAAATATGTCTTGGTACCTAGACAACATACCATAACCACTCAAAAATTAGAAGCACCCTGATAGTGGTTCAGTTCAGTACCATTCTCTTCACAATAACTGATACCAATACTGGTAGGCAAAATGTGCACACAAGTATTAACGCCTTACCATAATCAAACTACTTACCAGATTCCCTAAACCCAGAAGATATAGCAACACCGACGAGCTGACGCGCCGCTTCCAAATCCCTACAATCGACAGCAACAATCATCGGCTCAAATCTCAAAACTGCCTCAAAACCCACATCTTCATCCTTCAAATCCCCAAAAAGCAGTTTGAGAACCGTCTCCGGCTCGGCCTTTTCATGCGAAACAAACAACCACCTCCCACCCCCCGCTTTCTTCTTCTTCTTGTCTTGGTTGGGAACTTGGTCTGTGCTTGGGTCAGGGTTTGAGAGGAGGATGGAAATGCGACCGGAGCAGGAGGAGGTGGTGAAGAAGGAGGGGTGGGAGTTGAGGAGATCTAGAAGGGGGATGATGGGGGCGTCGACGCCGCCTTTGGGAGACTTATCCGGCGCCGGAGAGGCCAGCTCAGCCATCGCCGCCGCTTTTCTCTGAGCGAAGGTGTCCATGGCGATGGTAGGGTTCTACTTTCTTTCTTTTCTAGGGTTTTGAATTGGTCGTCGACTGATTTAATCTGATATATGAGAGTGTAGAGGAAAGATCTTATTTGGACTTTAATCTGATATATGTCAGATCTTATTTGGATTTTATTTGGACTTTGATATTTGATGTTTGATGTTTGTGGAAGGTTGGAAGGAGATTCGAGAATCAAATATTTTTTATAACTTATAAAATGAAGTTATGGATTTGTTTATATATTTATTTATAAAATGAAATTTGATGTAATTTGCAAATTATTTCGTATCAATTTGAAAACGATGAATTTTTATATAATTTCGAAACTATATAAAATATAAAAGGAAACTTATTTATGCAATATAGAATATCATAACTTTTATTTTGAAAATTATGTACTTTTACGTGCTAATTTAAGTTTGTTTTTAATAAAATTTATTTTCATAGAAACTCCTATAAAAAAATTAAAATAATTTTAGTTTTGAATAGAAGTTCAATTTGACTTAGCGCTTTTTTTAAATTTTTAAGATAGCCACTCCTACAAATTTTATTAATATGAAGGAAACAATGTAAAAAGGTTTATTTACAATACAATCAGAAAAAAGAAAGGAAAACAACTATTTAGAATTTTAGATATCTTGCTAGAGTCAAACATTTTTGACACTTGAGCCCATCAATACGATCAATTCTCAATTTTTGATACTAAAATGGTAAATCCGAACCGCTCAATTTATTCTTCATAAAATCCGAACCACTCAATTTTAAAAGTCCGCTAACAAGATCAAATATCAAATTTTGATATTTCTAGTCTCACCTATTAAAATTTCAAATGACCGATTCGAACCGCTCAATATGAAATCCATACTAAAATTATCTTGAAGACCACATTTTATAATTTTTCAAAATTGGATGGTCTAGAATTAATTAGATTGAAGGTTTCTAAAATTAAAAATAAATAGTAAAAAATATGAAAAAAATATAAAATTTGATCTCTAAGGAGATTTTCCATTGTAATAGCTAAAACTAGCAAAAAGATGCCCTCAATACGCGGGCAAATAAAGAAATAAAATGTTGATATTATTTTTTGTTATATATAAAATAATACATGTTAGACAATAAAGATATGGTAAAATCAATAATTTAGTCTTTCCTTTTAAATAAAATAGCTAATTTGGTAGTAACTTTTTTTTTTTAAGAAAAGTCTAACATTGATCTAGACCACTGATCAAATCAAATAACACAAATCAATAGTCTACAATTGATATAAGAATTATTTACACCCTTTTATCTGACAAGTTTACTCCTTTTATATAACAAGTTTGCTCCTTTTATGGGTACTTTATAAGTAGTATAGATATAGATATAGATTGAGATTTGATCGTTTGACGGCCTCAGGGTCCGTTTGGATGCGTTGAGAATAAGGTAGGAAGAAGAAAGAAGGGAAGAAATTTATTGGGAAGGGGTAAATTTATTGGGAAGTGTATAACTTTTGTGAAAAGTTTGGATGGTTAGAAATAAATTTATTGGTAAAAAGTGGTTATTTCTTATTCCTTATTCCGGAAGAAGCCATCCAAACAGAGCCTCAAGTGTCAAATGCGTTTGACTCTAGCATTATTAGTATAAATTATAGTGGCTGCGGTTGTGTGCGGGTGAGTTAATACTTGCACATCTATCATCTAAGATACTGTCACATTGCGAATCAAAATAGTTATTTTTGCTACAAGCTAGAAATGTGCAAGTATGCAACTCTTCAAGCATCCCACATGGAAGTCAAATTTTGATGTACGCCACAATTAACCAAACCACAAGATATATTACATGCAAGTCAAATTTTGATGTGCAAGTATGCAACTCTTCAAGCATCTCACATGTAAGTCAGATTTAAAAATATGCTTGAAAGATAGAGAGTACAAAAGATTTGATAATTAAATCTTATTACAATCCATTAATTCATTTCAACATATTAATATTTTTTTATAACCAAATCACAAGAAAAATACAATCCACGTAATAATAGGCCATCATCTTTAACCCATTAAGACAACACTCGAAGAAGCATAATTATCTTTAGTATAATGCGTGGGAGTTAATTTCTAGAAGGACCACTTCCGCAACTGTGCTTGCAATCGCAACCAGTAGCCCCACAAATGCCAATGGCCGAAGCGCTCACATGTCTTTGACAGTCTTGTTGACACTGCCAGGAAACACATGGTACGATATCATTTTCATGCCAAATGCAATGGTCACCTTTTGGCCTTGACACATAATGCAATCCGGAGCGCGCATGAGAAGAACCTGATTTGTTTATCATATAAAGGAAAATGAAAAATGTTTTATTTCAATGCCACATAGTATGATAACTTTCTGGAAAGCTCTTGAAAAATAAATTGGCATAAATTAATGATGAGGAAAGAATCATTGAATTTATTTTTAAATTATTGTGAATTTTATTGTTTCCAAAATAATATTTTATTTTGATTTTCTACATATTTAGACAACAATATGAGGACACAAACCGACCATGCATATGTTATATATATTTTTTATCTAAGTGATATGCACGAATCAACTCAGACTATGTATATACAATATTTCAATTTCTAGCATGCTAATCTTCGAAAGTGTTTCAATTTTTGTAATCATTATGGGTGCGTTTGGATTGTTGGAAGAAAGAAGAAAAAGAAGAAAGAAAAAAAAAATTATAAACAATCCAAACTCTTGACAAAGTTACACACTTCCCAATACTTCTTCCCACACCTATCCAAACGCACCCTATGGGTATGAGGGAGGCAACGTTGAATGCAAAATATAAAAAAATACTATATTAGAAAGAAAACTCACTTTTCTTTGTTAAAAATATTTTATTGTATGTTTTTCTTAAGTTAATATTTAAGCTAAAAACATAATACAATTACCAGCCGATAAGTATAAACACCTAACATCATAGCAAAATTACCAGAAGATAGCAGAACAAGGACAAATATGAGAGACATCATTGGAACAGCCTTCATCTTGCACGTGTGTTTATTTTTTGAATTACTCGTACTATAGAAAGTTTGAAGTGGTGCGTTGGAATTTTGAAATGCTTAATTAGATGATGACAATGTGACAATTTATAATTTCCTAGGAATTACTCATTTTAGCTAATTAAAGTTGGCAACGCTATCCTCGTCAACAAACTTTTGTTAATTACCCAACTATTCTTTTTTTATAGAAGATGGTCGCAATGAAGCATTTCTACTTCTCGAAATAGAATAAAATAACTAACTATGGAAAAAATTAAACAAATTGTCAATGTATTTCGACATCAAACACACGTAAAAGAAATGAATCTACCAAATCCAGATAAGATATTATATTATCTAATGACGTGGTCAATACATAGCTAAACAGTACAAAATTTGTATAGCAAAAAATAACTTCACAAGGTTCTCGAGCAATCACGCATATACTTACAACCTAACCATTATTTATTTTTTGTGGAGTTAAAAATTTTGAACGAATATAACTAGAGAAAATATGGGATAGTTTCAGCAAGGGCTAACCTCAAATGCATACATTAGACAAGTTGAATCGTTGTTAATTTGAAGCACAATAAATGAATGATTTTTTAATATTTTAACATCATGAACCTTGGAAAAAAATTATAATTCTCATTTTTAATATCAATTTATTTTTTTTAAGAATTTAAATTGCTTAAATTGTTAAAAATGTAGACTATAAACGCAATGGGATAAAAATATGATCAAATGCAAGATCCTTCTGAGCGAAACGTATCTATTTTATCTCACCATATACCATGAGGGATAATTTCTCTATATATATCACGATAAAGAGAAAGTGTTAACCCAAAAATCAAAATGTTTTGAAAAATGTAATATTAGGTGGTCGATTTTAGATTATAGAGACACCTCTTGAAATATTTAATTTGTTGAAATTTTTAATCTTTGGTTATAAATATAATCTTACGGGTGACATGTAATGTATTCTTAGCACATCAAAGATGTATGGTTTAATTTCACGATGAAATTATCACTACTGATTTTGAAAGAAAGGTAATTTTCACTTTATTTCTGAAATTAACATTTCATATGTAAATTTTTCTATTGGAATCTATGACAACTTTGCAATTATTGACTAAAATAAAGAGATAGGCTAAAATCAGTCGCAAATGACGGATGAGACCGTCAGCTGCGATCAAATCTCAAGTTTTCAGATTTGATCGGTTGATCCGAACCATTCAATGTGTTCTCTATATTAAAATCTCGTTGGAAACAAAATTTTATATTTTTCTGGAATTTTTTAATATTTGTTTGATATTTTACAAAATTCTTAATATAAACAATTCTGGACCCTTCAATAACTATGATTTTTAAAAGAGTAAATTTTTTCGGAGGTCACCGAAGTTTATGTGTAATCCAGATTTGGTCACTGAAGTTTAATTTGTCCTTCCACAACCACTCAACTTTGATTTTGTCCAATTTTAGTCCCTCCGTTAGAGTTCCATCTAATTCTGTTTAATTAATTGAATAGGGTGCAACTTCGGAGATCTGAATCAAAATATTACTCTTTCTTCTTCCCCAGAGCAGCGATTCATTCTTCTCTACCCTTCGGGTCTGCTCCACGATGCTATTTTGGAAGGAGAGGAACGGAAGGTAAGGGGTAGAGAAGCCAGTTACTCGCTCCAACATCAAATTGAGAGGGGAACGGAAGGAGAACGAAGGAGAGTAAGTTCCATTAAAGTCTTGAATTTTGTTACTCCCAAATCGGAGTGTAGACAGAGTAAACTCTGTTAAATTATATAAATATCCTCCAAAATTTTTGATATAGAAATGATCTCAAGGGTAAAATGATCATCTCAATATATAATTATTTCTTCCTTCCTCTCTCCTTACAAACACCTATGAGCAAGTAAACTGTTTACTTTCTTTCCACACTCTACTCTTCCTCTCCTCTCCTAGCCTCTCCGTCCCCTCCCCTTCCTTTATTATGTTACTTCTGGAGCACAGCCTTCGTCTCTCTTGAACTATCTGTCCAATCGACTCTCTCTCTCTCTACCGGCCCAAATCACCTCGATCTCTCTTCGTTACTCTCAGTCTCTCCCTAATCGATCTCTCTCCACCTACTACTCCCTCTCCTCTGTCTCAGTCTCTACCGAAGCTTAACTCTTTCGTCTCTTTCACAGACTGAGGTATTACTAGCCTCATACTGAGACTCGATTCAAGTGGAAAGAAAGAAGAAGAGACGAAAAGAAGAAGAAATACAATTCAAACGCATCGAAATATAGAACTAATACTAATCCAGTCCCAGAAGATTCCAGTTTGTTCCATTAAAAAATTACAAATAAAGGACATTATTCTCCGCTCTGATCACTGATGAAAGCGTGAATTATCTCCGCTATTTTTTTTCTTTCAAAGAAAATTACCAATATTTTACATTTTAATTTGTTTGAATATAATTTTTTTTGAAATATGTGATGCGAATTTTGGATCAGACTAACGAGTCGGATCAGAATATATATTTTTTTGAAATATGTGATGCGAATTTTGAATTCTTAAATTATTAAACATGTTATCTTATTTTTTTAATGTTCTAAATACTACTTATAGACAAGTAACATTAGCAAGTTAAACATTTGTTCTGTATATTTCTGTGTAGTGTGCAATTTTAAGGAATTACCGCAGATACATAAAAGAAGAATAAAATATTATTCAGTCAACTAAAACATCTAGTCGAATATATTGATCACAAAATGGTAACCAGTGATATACAACATGATTTAATTTACCATTAATAAAGTGACATCTACCAATTCAGTCAATTCAAGAAAAATATTATCAATTGAGAACAATGACATTGATTGATTGATCATTTACTTAATAGACGGCTTGATATGTAACAATTCTAAATTTGAATCAATCCAATCAGCAGAATGCATTCCATCTTTCTGCTTCAAATGTGCTTAGAGAGTTCTCATCATGTAATCCATCTAGACCTACATGATATGAAGAAATAAACCATCAGCAAAATAAGAATATCAAGAAGATTATTTCTCATACAAAAGTTCATTTTTAAAACTAATACAATAGCATGCTTCCATTTAGTTGCCATCCATACATCGGAGTGTAATTCTAAAAAAAACAAAAGTTCATCTCCCATTTAATGCTGGTTATGTCATCAAAATATAAGAAACAAGAAAATTATACGCAATTGAGTAAAAGTTACCTATATGCCACAACAACCTGTACCAAACTCATCAAATTTATAAAGTATTGAGATTATACCAGTTGAGATAATACCTTAATCTTGCCACTATATTCCACTAATTGTACATGGTGTAATGTAGTGTCAACCAAAAAAGGCCATTCTAATTTGAACATCAAATTGGTTTTTCATGCTTTTTTTTTTCCTTGTAAAATGCATATGCATATTTGCACTGAATTACACCATTTAAAATGCACCAAACTCTTCAAACTCAATAAATCAATTAGAGTGCTAATATCTATCAGTTGAGACCACCTTATCCGATGCCAGTTAGCAATCATGTGTACATTCAATCAGTAATCTAAGTCAACCAATTCTTTTTTTTTTTTGGAAAATTATGAATTTTGGCCAAAAATAAAATAAAATGCAATTATACATAAACAGAAAGAATATTACAAAAAATCTTAAGGAAGGCAAGAAGAGCTACATGTCACCACCGATTGGACCTCAATGAAGTTACGGGTCACCTAGAGTTTTTCCGAGAGAAAGGGAGGCAGTCAGGCAGAAGTTCTGAGGCGGTGAAGGAGATAGTCAAGAGTAGGGGAGGTGGAGAGAGCAACGGGAAGGTGAGGCGGAGACAGGCAAAGGAGAACTAGGCGGAGCCGCGGAGAGCTTGAGGTGTAGTGCGGTTTCGGCTTCAAAGAAGAATGAAATAAGGAGAACTAGCAGAAAGATCGATTAGGGAGAGACTAAGAGTAACGAAGAGAGATCGAGGTGGTTTGCGTCGGTAGAGAGAGAGAGTCGATTGGACAGATAGTTCAAGAGAGAGAAAAAGGGTAGAGAAGAATGAATTGCTACTCATACCTCTGGGGAAGAAGAAAGAGTAACATTTTGATTCAGACCTCCAAAATGCACTCTTATTCAATTAATTAGACGGAACTAAATGGAACTCTGACGGATGGACTAAAATTAGACAAAATCAAAGTTGAGTGGTCACGGAAGGACAAATTAAACTTCAGTGACCAAATCTGGATTACATATAAGCTTCGGTGACCTCTGAAAAAATTTACTCTTTTTAAAATCTAAAAAAAAATAGTAAATAAAATCAGAAAAATGTAAAATTTAGTCTCCAATGGGATATCAATATGGAGAACACATTGAACGGTTTAGATTAGCTATTAAAATCTCAAAAGTTGAGATATAATTGCAGCTGACGGGTCCATTTGTCACTCGTGGCTGATTTTGACTTATCTCCTAAAATAAATGCATAAAATAGAAAAATAAAACACTAAATGATCGTGAGTATGTGAGCGGTTGTCGATATCGACAATGGTAAAACTTTTTGTTTGAAAAAAAGAAACATTGCAATTTAATGCAAGAGAACAATTTATCGATAACATCAAGTTTAGCGATGAATATTTAATAACAAACTATAGTAAATTTGTATTAAATGAAAACATTCTAGGGAGAGTAATCACATGAACATAAATATTCACATATACATCTTGCGCAAATGACAAGATTTAAATATATACTTCAAAATAAATTACAAAAGATATATTAATTAAATCTTAAAGCAATGCTTTAATTCAAATACAATCCATGTAATAATAGGCCATCATCTTTAACCCATTAAGACAACACTGGACGAAGCATAATTATCTTTAGTATGAGAGTTAATTAATTTTAGGAAGGACCACTTCCACAACTATGCTTGCAATCACAACCAGTATCCCCACAAATGCCAGTGGCTGAAGCGCTCACATGTCTTTGACAGTCCTTTTGACACTTCCAGGAAACACATGGTACGATATCATTTTCATGCCAAATACAGTGGTCACCCTTTGGCCTTGACACGGAATGCAATCCGGAGTGTGCATGAGAATGAGAAGAACCTGATTTGTTTATCATATAAAGGAAAAATGAAAAATGTTTTATTTTAATGCCACATAGTATGATAACTTTCTGGAAAGCTCAAACAAAATGAAAAATAAATCGGCATATATGATGAGGATAGAATCATTGAATTTATTTCTAAATTATTGTGAATTTTATTGTTCCCAAAATAATATTTTACTTTTATTTTCTACTAATTATATTTAGCCAACAATATGAGGACACAAACCGAGAAGGTATATGTTAGTTTTTTTTTTTTTTATCTAAGTGATATGCATGAATCAACTCAAACTATGCAAATACAATATTTTCATTTCTAGCCTGTTAGCCTTCGAAAGTGTTTCAATTTGTGTAATCATTATGGATATGCGGAGGCAATGTTGAATGCAAAAATATAAAATACTATATTAGAAAAAAAAACTCAGTTTTTTTAAAATAATTTATTGTGTTTTCCATAAGTTAATTAAGCTAAAAACATAGTACAATTACCAGTCGATAAGAATGAAGAGAGCAGAACAAGGACAAATAAGAGAGACATCATTGAAACAGCCTTCATCTTGCACGTGTGTTTATTTGTTGAATTATTCGCACTTTAGAAAGTTTGAAGTGGTGTGTTGGTATTTTAAAATGCTTAATTAGATGATTACTATGTGACAATTTATAGTGTCCAATGAAGTACTTATTTTAGCTAATTAAAGTTGGCAACGTTATCCTCGTCAACAAACTTTTGTTAATTATAGAACTATCTTTTGTAGAAGATTGTCTCATCTAAGCATTTCTACTTCTCGAAATAGAATAAAATAACTAACTATGGGAAAGATAATCAAATTGTCAATGTATTTTGACATCAAGCACTTCTAAAAGAAATGAATCTACCTAATCCAGGTAAGATATTATATTATCCGATAACGTGATCAAAAGTTAGCAACTGTACAAAAAAATACATCGCATGGTTCACGAGTAATCGCACATATATTTACAACCTAGCCTTTATTTATGTGGAGTTGAAATTTTGAACGAATATAACTAGAGAAAATGTTAAATAGTTTCAAAATATTATGATATTGCAGGAGCTAAACACAAATGCATACATTAGCTAAATTGAATTGTTGATGATTGATTTGAAACACACCACCGACATTGGGCAACGTTGACCAATTTTGACTATAGTTGACCATCAAAATCTACCCATTTGACCAGTCGGACCTTTTGATTTATTTGTTGACCGTGAAAAAAATAAGGGGACCTTGTACTGCGTCTGCATGTATTATGCTAGCCATGCACCGAATAAAAAAAAAGGGACACTTGATGACCCACATCACATATCCAGATATCCTATTTCACATGGTTCCAGAGCCTCATTTCCCTTAAAACAGATGCACTTTCTTCCGATTTCCCTGATACAATACTTTTCCTAACAAAAAAACCTGGATAAAATGACTTTGTTCATGCTTGTCACATTCTATGGTGCATTTGGAAAGCCAGAAACAATTTCATTTTTAGAGCCTAAATCTATACCAAAACAAAATCTTAGAAGATGGCCAACAATGCCAAAACACACATAAAATATGCCAGAACAAACCTAAATATCAAAGTACAAAACCAAAAGTTTTTTCTACCTTTTTCTTCCCACTTAATTTTAGTTGATGCTTCATGGACAGTTTGCAAACATGCAGGTTTAGCCACCATCTGCTATAATCAATTTGATGACCTCATCTAAACTCAAACAGCAATCATCCTTGCAGATTGTCCTTTTGATGCCGAATCACAAGCCATTCTCATGACATTGAGACACACCTAAAAGCAACAAATGAATGTTCATATCAACAACACATACACCATCCAGATAGACTGTAAGGTATTAACAGAAACCCTAAATACAAAAAATAAACTACCAACACCCAACTGGAAAAAGCCTAGAAATTGTTGCACATATCCAAAATGTTTTTTACCCAAATGTCAAATCATGCCAGAATCACATATGCACCTAAAGACCTAACACTAGCAACGGACTACTTAGCTAAAAAAACAAGAAAATTTTTGTGAACCAAAAACGGAAAAAAAAAACAAGAAAATTAAACATAGGAAGAATGACATTGACATTACCTTCATCCAAACAAGGACATCCCAAGAAGACTAGATAACAATTTCTTTGCAAGGAGCCAAGGACGCTACCTGGTGAACATCAATAGGATTATAGGAAGATAGAATAATTAAAGGAGCACTCAGTTTTCTACCAGCATGATCTAAAGTCTAAACCAAGAGGCCAAGATGCTCTAGAGCACCCTCTCAAATCTCAACCTTTGATTTGACAAGAGAAAAGAGACCAGGTTAAAACACAAAATGAAAAAAAAAAACTCAAAAAGTTTGTCGGAAGTCCGAAAGGAGAAAATAGGAGACAAATATTGCACAGTTCAACGACGAGAAATCGTTGAAGAAAATATCCTCAGCTCAGTTCTCGAACTTTTCTTCAGTATGGGTAGCTCGAATCGGATAGGAAATGGAGGAGAAGAGGCGATCGGCTTTCAGAAGAAACACTCCAAAAGCCATACTTTGGGAAGCACCCTCTCAATGCCCGATTAGAAGAGAGAGAAAACCAGTTAAATATCAAGTTGGAAAAAACCCAGACGATTTGTCAAAGGTCCGCAGAGCTAGAAAATAAGAGATAAAGCACATATATATCGAACTTAGCTTTCAGTAAGTAGCTGAGATCGGCAAGAAAATGATGAAGAAGATACCCACAACTCAGATCTCGAGTCAAATATTTTAGAGAGAAGATGGTTTCGGTAAAGAAAAGGATGAGATAGGCGATCAGCTCAAGTAGGAGACACAGGCGTCGCTCTGAAGAGAATCCTGTTTCCCGAGAATTCCGTTTGACGTTTTCGCTCTAATTTGTCATTCCGATCAGGGCCAAAGTGATTCTACTTCCTAGAGTTTTTCTCTATCATGCACGGCTTCTTTTATAATCACGGAGAAATGCTAAGACACCTTTCCTTTTTAAAATTTTTATTTTGGTTTCTTTGGTTAGTCACTTAGTACTTAGTAGTTAGTACTGTTCTTTTATGGAAATTCGTGTGTTTTTTATTCTCATTTTGTAAACATCTGACATTTTTATAGTTAACGGATCAGGCCAATAGGCTTTTACCTCAAAAAAAAAAAAAAATCGTTTCCAATGTTAGCATCATAAGAGAGCATCTCAAAATCATGGGTCGATGTTGGATTTAAACAACATAATTTATCCGAATTATATAAATACTTCGCCGAGTTACATAGTTTGGACCTGGGAAAGGATCCTCTAGATGGTTCAATACAACCAATACAACTATCTATGGACGTCTTTTGATCCAAATTGTCGGATTTAATCTTAACGGTTAGATTTTTTCGAGCCTATCAATTATGGTATCATGCACGGAACATCTATAGCCGTTGAGATTAAATCAGACGGCTGAGATCAAAACCATCCAGTGGATGGCCATCCAGTGGATGGCCATCCAGTGGATGGCCATCCAGAGGATGCAGTTCTGTTTGGACCTCATCGAGCTATTTTCTTATTTATTTCTAGTTCGATACTATGTTCTAATATTTTTTGTTCTCACGAAATTCACGTGATTTAGTAACAAATAATTGGAGATCTGGCCTTCTGAAATAACCAATAAGTATTTGATAACCACTATACTAAGGGCATTTTTTCATTCACGTGCATCTTTTTATAAGAAGTGATACGCTAGTATTTATTGCGAACAATATCCATTTTTTTTAAAAAAAAAAAATTAGAGTGGGCTTAGACGACCAATTGGGCCGTTCATACAAAAACACGGGCTATAAAATACTGACATCCATTTCAAATTTTTACCGACTGAAGAGATCTCATCTCTACCATCAAGGAGACGTCTATTGCTTAGCGAGATGGATTCAAACAATGAAGAAGAAATTGCAGAAGTCAGGAGCGACAATGAATCGGTGAAAGAAAGCTTCTCACAAGTTGGGAGTGAGAGTGAGAAAGTTGGCGGTTTTGCAAAAGATAATAGTACTAATGTGGAGACGCAAATAGGAGTAGATGAAAAAGAGAAGAATACTGAATACAAAGGAATTCAAAATACTTTATGGGAGTGGAAATCTAAAATCACAAGACGCTGTGAGTGTTTTCCTGATGGGGTCCCCCGAGTTCGGGTTTATCATGTTTGGCCTGGGAAGAATGTAAGGATAAATTCATTTATTTATTCTCCTTTTTCTTAGTAGAGCAATTATATTATAGCATTACTTCCTTGTCGTTGGAAATTCAACGTTATGTAATTCTACTGATTGTTTCAAGATTTATCCTACAAATTACTCGATATTACTTCCTAAAAAGTAAAGAATGTTAACCTATATACGCTGAAGGTTTTCATCAGCAATTCAGCACAGTCTATTAATTAGGTATTATAGTAAATTTCAAAGGATGGCAAGCTTAGGCATTACAAATTTAGGGCTAATATTTTGAATTCAAAAATTGATTAGTTGTGGATCCTTATTGTGTTATTGAATTCTGGTACATGATACTTTCTGTGTTATGTGCTTGTAAAATATTTAGTTCATCTTGAACATGCAAGAGATTCTTAACTTCCCGTTTACTTAAGAAAAGCTTGGTGGACTGTATTTATTTTGAAACAATCTCATACTGTTTTGACCTCTGTGCAGGTCTTTTTCTTTAGAGGCCGGATGATATGCGGTCCAGATCCACGCGGCTTCATGCTAACCTTGATTTCTATAGTCGTTTGTGAGTGGATCATGTTTTCCTACAGCAGTGAAGTTTCACCAAGAATCCCGGGCTTTGTTTTGATAACTTCTTTGATATTATCAATTATAGTACGTAAGATATTCTGAATAAAAATCACTGTATTCTTAGTCCTCTGTTCTTTCTGGAGGGCGTCTCAATTAAGAAAAATTAAATTGGAAAATGATAAAATAGAGTGTCCATTAAGATTCAACCTGTTAAGTTGTGTTTAATAGCCCTTTTCAATCAAGCTGTACAGTTCACATAAGTAACCTCTCAAACTAACATGTCTTTCTCAGGTTCTTACAAACTTGTTTTTGGCTGGTACAAGAGACCCTGGAATAATCCCAAGAAACGAAAAGACAGTGTTGATGGAAACTGGGACAAGCACACAGAGTAAAAGCATGAGCAGAAGCAGAAGCAGGAGAGTTAATGTCAATGGAATAGAGATAAAGGTCAAGTATTGCAGAATTTGTGATATATTTCGACCACCAAGAAGTTCTCATTGCGCAGTCTGTGACAATTGTGTTGACAAATTCGACCACCACTGCCCCTGGATCGGCCAATGCATTGGACTGGTACCCAAACTTCTACATAAACTTGTTAGGGTAGTCAGCAGAAATTTTTGTTAATTTAAAAACAGACCATGACAGGCGTATACTTTTCAAGCAACACGTTAGTTTGTGCAATACTAAATTATAAACCATCTTTCTATATTTCAGTAATGCCTGCTGAAAATTTTTCTCTAAATTAGAGATCCAAGAGAAGTCCTAAAAGGCCAAAAACTGATCTGGTTGATCCTCTTTTCTTTTTGTTTTTTGCTCATTATTTATTTTTTTCTTTTCTAATATTTTGCAATCTTTTTTCCCTTTCTTCTTTTTATTTTAATTTTTTCGGACAATATAATGTTTTATGTAATTTTTGCAGTTGTGAAAGTTACCAGTCTTGTTCTCAATTTGCGGATACTTATCAAACAATATATACAACAGTCAAATTAAGAAAAAAAAGAAGGAAAGATGATATTATTTTATTTTCACAAAATTTTTAAATCCATCAATAGTTATTTCTAGGAGTTTCAACAGACATTAACTGGAATATTATTTCTTAAGCATGGCCAATTTTTTTTTTTTTTTTTTACAGAGGAATTACCGGCAGTACTTGATGTTTGTGTTCTCGGCATTTATATTCTTTCTCTTCATATTTGTGGTGTCAGCATGGAGAATTATGAAGAAGATGTCTATAACTAACAAGAGTGCTTCTGAAATAATTGGACAGATGCCAGAAACATTTGTTCTGGGAATTTTTAGCTTAATGTTAGTTTGCTTTCTTGGAGGACTATTGGTATTTCATGGATATCTCATATCTCTCAATCAGGTACTTTGTATTTTTTTCCCCCTCCAAATTCAGTGTGTTCCAGTAGAAGAATATCTGTAACATTTATTTCTTTTCCATATTGTTTTACAGACAGCTCATGAAAGATTCAAGCAGAGGTACATCAACTCTGCTAATCCATACAATAAAGGTACAATAGAGAATATAAAGGAGGTATTATTTGCAAAACTTGAACCTTCTAGCCTCAACTTCCGAGAAATTGTCGAACCTGAATGGAATTCAATTGCAAAAGTATTGAGCTACTCTTCTGAAAGAGCTAGAAGTGAAGATCTCCAAACTAAAATGGAAACGCAATCAAGTACCGATCATAGATATGATGAAATTGAAGAAATAGAAGTATAAAAGATCAACTTGTTTAGCACTAATACTTGGTGTGTATTTTACCTTCCGTAAGTAGTGCTAGTATTAATTAATATTTCAGTTTGTGTAAAAAAATGCTTGTAATTCTTAAATTAAGTTCGTACTTGTGGCTCCCGTAAATCAAACTTCATTTTAAATCAATCACGATTCTCGAGTCATTTTAGATAAGTCGCTAAAGTCAATTCAAACAAGCCTGAAACTTGACTTTCTTATTCAATTTTTTGTATTTATAAGTTAATATAACATAGTAACATATGTTTATTTCTTTGTGTATAAATGTTAAATTTACTAGTACTATCTAGTGATAGTCCAAAAATCCTTGGCCCTTGGTCCGTCTTTTGAAAGACCGTCCTAAAATCCGGACCGGACCGGTCTTTCGAAGGGCTTTTCGATGGACAAGGGTCTAGAAGGACCGGGTCTAAATTTTTTCAAAGACGGATGTTGAAGGCCCGAGTTTTGAAGGGCCGGATCTGACCTAATCGTTCAATAGTAGTGACTATTTGATCATGATGGGACGATAGAGATTAAAAAACTATTAAAAAAAAATTAAATGTTGGTATTATTTTAGAAGGACTAGAACGGCCAAGGACCTATAAGGGCCGGGTTTTCGAAGGGCCGGTCTCGTGTTTCAAAAAACAAATCCGTCTAACCCGTCCCATCTCGACCCTTTTTTTTAATCCGGTCAGATCCGGCCCTTCTACCAAACCCGTCATGTCCGGTCCTTTAAAATCCGGCCCGACCCTTTTGCCTTTTACTAGTACTATCGCTTTACCTCCTCATTTCGGCCCGATGGGTGTGTTTGGATAGGTGTGGAAAGAAGGGAAGAAGGGAAGAAGTGGGAAGAAGTATTGAGAAGTGTGTAACTTTGGCTGTGTTTGGATGGTGGGAAGTGGGAAGAAGGAATAAGGAATAAGGAATTTTTTTCAATAAATTTATTCCTAATTATCCAAACTCTTCACAAAAGTTACACACTTCCCAATAAATTTACCCTTCCCAATAAATTTCTTCCCTTCTTCCTTCTTCCTACCTTATTCTCAACACATCCAAACGGAGCCTTTGTGAAGAGTTTGGATTGTTTATAATTTTTTTTCTTCTTCTTCTTCTTTCTTCCAACGATCCAAACGCACCCGATGGGAAGGATAATTCATGATCAATAGACTTGGTAAGTGTACTTTTAACCGTTCCAAATTAAGTTAACTAAAGAAAAGGTTGAAAAGACAAAGTTAAAGTAATTTTGAAATTCGAACATGCATTGCATAGAAATGTTAACCGCAAATTAATTTCATTTGATTTTAAATGTTACCCGCAAATCAACCGCATTTTGTCGGAGTTTACAACAATCCAATAGGAGGTACAAATGTACAATTCCGATCTCTCATTTGCTGCCCATGGCTTAGTAAAATGTAATTAACATTTTTGCTTTTATTTTCATAGTTTAAATTGGAATAATTGAAACGTTAAATTGTTATTATGGGAGTCGTAATGAGTTTTTTTTTTCAATTGAAAAATGTGGAGTTATGTGTAAATTATCAGTAATATAGTTGGAGTTATTATTTAGATAAAGATAAGAAGAAGTATTACATAAGGCGCATATGGTGAGATACTATGCTTAATAACTTTTATTTCGATTGAAAATGATCCGTCTTTTCCTTTTAAAATAACGGATTCAATTTTGGTTAGATGTGAAAGAGAAATAAAATGAGAATTACTTCACGTAATTAGGGAGACGTGCAATCAAACAATCAGAGAGCGCTCTTCCTTCTCTCACGTGCATAATCTATTCACCCTCTCCCCTCACCACCTGTGTGCGATCTATTCTCCCTCATCCTCACATATCCCTTCTCTCTTATGTTTGTCTGTTCCTCTTCTCCGATTTGCACCCCTCTTCCAATATCCTAATTTCCTTCTCTGGTTTTCATCTTAATTCAATGCTAATGCTCCGTCCTATTTCTCCTCTCGATTCCTCTCCATAGTAGTCTCTTTATGATGTTATGATTCTCTGTAAGAGAGTAACTTAAAAAGTATAAAGGTATATTCATTAAACATAATGAAGTAACTAATAAATTTTTATATGTATCTAATCGTAGGAGTAATTAATATAATATATGAGAGTAAATAATAAGTATAAAAGCATAACTAATAAATATAATATATATATATATAATAATCACAAATATGTAGTTTATTTAAGAGAGTAACTAACAATCATAAAGAGAGTAAATAATAAGTAAAAGGGAAAAACTAATAAATATAAGGAGAGTACCTAATAAGTGTAAATACATAATTCATTTAAGAGAGTATTTATATTGTACTAGAGGAGTATATATATATTTGTTCATATTCTAGTAGCACCGGAAAGGAGAGGGGATCGAGAGAAAACAGAGGAAACAAAGGGAACAAAGGAGAGATGGGGATGGAGTGCGAGGGGAGAAAGGATGGGTCAACACGAGGAGAAGGGATGGGTGAAAAGTAGGGGAAGCTGGTGAAGCACGAGGATGAGAGGGGGGAGGGGATGTGGGTGAAGCGTGCACATGAGAGACTTGAAGCGTCGGATGAAGCGCGCCTTCTATTTTTGGCAACACACAACGGCTAATTTTCATTTTTGAATAAGCTTAATTGCGTTAGAGATTGATTACAATTATCAGCCTTGAAATAAAATTTATATATTTTCTAGATTACGTCTCTTAAACAATTCTGGTTTATTTCACACAATTATAGTTATATAATAATTTTCTTTCAGTTATATAATAACAATTAAATATAACATATTCAATTCTGGTTTATTTCACACAGCTATATAATAATTTTCTTACCTTATATTTGATCGATAGATAAATTGAAGAATAAGAAGAGATAAATTTCTTATCTTTTGATCTGATGGACGGATAAATACAAGGATTAAGGTGATAAATTTTACCCCTAGGAAAGTGATGACAAAAGTTATCTATTTAATTCTTATTTAGTACTTATCTTCTTATTATTATATATTATTTTCTCTTCACTTTTCCCCCATAAATAAGACCGAAATAGAAATAGAATATCATCTCAACCAAAATTGAAATAGGTAACCCAAATTCGGACCAATTTGGGAAATTCCTTTGTTCGTAACATAGGCATTACTCTCTGCTTTCCTTCTCGTCTCTCTTCACTCCTTCGACCCATTTCAGTAAATAGAAATTCTTAGACACCCAAAACCAGGCGAAATCCCTTCGATTTATTTCTCTATTGCAACTTTTTCTTTGTAAGTTTCTTTTCCCTGTTATTATTTAGACGCAAACCTCTCACTGTGGATAAAAAGCTCTGGATCATGGAATAGGAAAGCGTGTTTTAAAATTCTGTAGTTTTCCAGGTTGATAACTCTTTAAAAATCTAATTAAATTGGTATCTCTTAATTTTGATAATCAAAATTTTTATTGGAACCATCCCTTTTCGTCGATCCCACCTTTTTTTTAAGAGAACTATTTTTGATAAATTGGATCTACATATTTTATTGGATTTACAAAAAATAAATTTCTGCTTGGGAGAATTAATGTTGGTTCCTTTTATTTTTACACAGATTTTGCATGCCAGGTGTTTGAGAAAAAATCCCTATCAAAGATGAATGATTGAAGGCAGGAAATTTTTAGTTGTGATATTCAACTCCTTGGACTATTATAGGTAAATTTCCCTATTCTGATATCCAACGATATTTGATCTATCCATTATTTAACACTTTTGTGACACTACAACAAAATGGAGAGTTTTACTGTAATTGCGGTCCTTTCTAATGCCTGTCATACGTAAGTATAATGATCCAAACCTGGTCTCTTTGATCTTTTCTACTGATAGTTTTCCTATAAAACTTATTGAAAAGGTAAATTTATGATCAAGGAACTAATTGATGGTAATTTGCATTCAAGGAATAATATTTATGGATTCATAACAGTAGAAATTTTTTGTCAATAGAGAAATTCATAACTGCACCGGGTTCATGTGAAATGAAAGTTAACTTCTGGTTGAAATGATTTTAAATTCCCAGATCACTACACAATTCCTATTCACACTTATTAAAGATATGGAAATAGCATAGAACATTCCTTGTAGACATTTTAATGGATTTACAAAGAAAAACAAATGCATATTTGCCCTTGTTGAGTGAGAGTAAAGTGTTATTATTCTTGCATAGTGATATAACATGTAAGAACTATATGATATACTAAATAATTTCACTTGATATTATTCTTGCATAGTGATACACCATGTAAGAACTATATGCACACGCACTAAATAATTTCACTTGATATTCAAGAACCTAAAACACAATTGTGGGTACCTCCAAATTGTGATCTCAATATGATTTTCCTTATGAAATATGAACCATTCATCTGATCATGGCCTCTCAACGGTAAGAGTTGATAAGTTATTTTTTCTGTTCAATTAATTAACAAAAAAATAAATATAGAACAAAGTAGCCTATGTGCTATAATTGCAAATTTCTGTCCCTAATGTGATCTCAATATTAGTTTTCTTATTATGAAAATTTGTCTCTCATCGATGCAACGTTTTGAATTAATATAATAATCTACTTGAAAGAGCATCCGCCCAATAGTATATCTCTTGTAGATATTATCACATAGAAAAATTTTCGCAACCAACTTTTGCGAACAATCACAAATACTGTTTCTCTCTTTGTGGTTGTGCAATTTGGCAATCAACATTAATTATGGCACCACCATGTCTGAAATACCATGCCCCAGTGAAATTTTTTTATAATTTGGCCATAAATAAAAATGATTGTTTACTTATTTGTTGAATGTTGAATGGAGATGTCTTGTAATTTTGTCCTTTTTCCAATTGCAATCCAAATGAACTTAGTTTCTTTGATACAATTATTCTATGTGTTAGCTTTGGCAAGGCACCTCAGCAGGCATCTACTACATTAGGTGTTAATCTTAATGCCTGGAATTTCTTTTTTGTATTTTATAAATTATTATTTTCTAGGAACATGAAAAACACTTTTGATTGGAAGATTGCAGGTCACTTGTATTGCAATAAATTAAAGAATGTTTAACAAGCATGCATTACATGCTAAAATAACACTGCTCACGCCTTATTATGTTTTATTTTTCCTAATTTACTGTGTTCAGGTAATGCAAGTCAGTTTCAGGTGCTCTGTTGCGTTGCAAGTCAGAATAACTACCAGGTAACATTTAAGCTGAGGAGAAATGCTGCCATTTATGCCAAACAAAACCCATCTAGTGGCAAAAAGCTCTTGACATCAAAGCACCCTCAAGAACCAACCTGACGCTTCATTGAACTCTTTTTTTCTCACAAAAGGTGATTTGAATGCTCATATCTGCCACCTATTGAATGCTTCTCTCATTACAGAAGGGTAAGTTCCTTTATTTCATTGATCTGTCTTGCTTTTTTTTAAACACAAGACATCGTTAATTTGCTAACAAACCTTGTTATAGATAGTTAAATTAAAGAATATGATGGCAGCCTTATCTTCCTATTATTTTCTTTCCGAACCAAATATGGAGTTTACTTGCTAGCTCTTATTACTTCAATTGTCCTATCCTACTTTTTTCTAGTCACTCGATAGACAAATTTTGGAACAATTGGTTTACTGCTTTCTTTAGTGGAGTTTGAGGCTTGTCCATTATTATGATCTTGTTTCATTTTGCTAAGCTTCTTCCTATAGGAAGGCTAAAGTTAACTAGTTAAGTTGTATATAATGGCACAAATACATGAATTTCTGTATCCAGCATCAAAATGTTGTCTAAATATTCTCCTTTAGATTGGTATGTGGATCTTTATATGCGTGGCCATATGCTTAAATTCATTTGAAAAAACGTTGAAAAACTTGTGCTTTCTCTATATTTCACAGAAGACGATGCTGCCAAGTTGTTCACTGAAAATTCAATAATAGCAACTAAATGGACAGAATCAGTAGCTTGCCCGAGGAATTATTGATCCACATCCTCTCCATCCTGAGTATAAAAGAGGCTGTGCAGACTTATCTAGTTTCAAAAAGTTGGAAGGGTGCATTGGCTAATGTTCCTGTTTTGAAATTCAATTTTGATGATTGGGTAGATGTTATTGTTGAGGATGATGCAATTCTGAAGGAATGTGAGGATAAGTTTGAAAAATTTGTGAATGGTGTGTTAAAAAACCGAGGGTGTGAACCGTTGCAACAGTTTGAATATATAAACTCTATTGAGGATTACCATTCTGAACCTGCTTTAAAGTTTCTTGATGATGTGGCGCTTCTAAAGCCTCAGGTTGTCAGTGTCAAGATTTGTAGACTGAATAAGTTGGATTTGCCTGATTTAATTTTCTCTTGTAAAAGCCTACAAAAACTTGAGTTAACTCTCTACACTGATGAAGAAGTGACTACTATTAGGCCAAAATCTATACACCTACCTTCTCTGCAAAATTTAGTGCTGAGGGGCGTAGAACTGAGTGATGATGATAACTTCATGCAAAAGCTTTCATCAGGTTGCCCTGCCCTTGAAACCCTGTATCTTGAAACTTGTGTTTTGGATATATCCGAAATTTCATCTAATGTGTTGAAGCGATTGGTTATTTATGAATGTGATCAATTAAAGCAAAGTCGAATTTCATGCCCCTGTCTTGTTTCACTTATAATTGATTCATATGGTAAAATGGGAAGTTTCGAACTAAAGAACATGGCATCCCTTGAATATGCTTCCATCAGCATAAATCTTGATAAGAATCATAGTGATGTGAATCTTCTCAGCAGTCTTTCAAATGTTTCGCAGCTCAGGCTTGATATATGGGATGACGTGTTCAAGGTATGTTATCTTGTCAGAATTTTATATCCAAATCTTTACTCTCCTTGAATACACTCCTTTGGAATTAGAACAATGTCATTGGACAGAAATAAATTCCCAGTTTGTAAATGAAAGTTTTGGCGTCCATCAGCACCTGCGCCTTAAATCACATAAAGAATGTTGCAGATCTCTAGAGGTTATATAATATCTCTTACAACTAGTTTTATCATTTTTTTTTTCTGGGCACAACTTGTTTCCACACCAGCTCGTTTTGATTGGATATCATGGATACGGAACTTGAGATTTGGGAAATTATTGCCTTGCATACAGAACTTTTATTCATGTCAGTTAGATTTGTCCGCATATTGAGACGATTCGAGTTATAAATGACTGTTTAAAGTTCCTTACTCATTGTCTATATTGTTGTAACATAAAGGAAAAATTGGAGGAGGATGTTCTCAACTGCAGACCCTTCAGCAAATTGAAGAGTTTGGAAATTGGCCACTGGGGGTTGAGTGATAACATCGATTTGGTGGCTGGTTTTCTCAAGAATTCACCTAATCTGGAAGAGCTTTCTTTGTACCTCTGTGAAGAAATCTCCTCTCCTCTCAATAATTTTGGCAGCAGCAATGAGGTAATTTCTCTCTGTCCTTTTCTCTTTCTTTTTTCTTATAAGATCAATATGGAAGCTTTTACTGATATAGTAATTGTAGGAAGATGATTCAAACGGGGAACTAAGTGAGCAGGAATTGATAGATGTGGAGCTAAGCGAGCAGGAATTGACAGATGGGGAACTAAGCGAGCAGGAATTAACAGATGGGGAGCTAAGCGAGCAGGAATTGACAGATGGGTTACTTCAGAGGGAGTATCTGAAGTCGGTCAGGATAATACAACCAAAACAGCAAGATGTGGTGGTTGATGGGCTCATCAAGAAGTTGCAAACTCTTGTAAAGACCATTGAAGAAATTATTATTAGCTCATGGTAACAGACTTTTGCTTAATAGAAGTAAAGACAATGTTTTCATTATTTAATATTAAGTCAGACATGTGGATGTTTCTTCTTACCTTTGTAGCTTTTGGCACTGTGATTTCCTCGTGGATATCAGTACCTTTTATTTCTATTATTATTTTCTTTGGTTTGTTTTATGTGGCCTTGTAATTGCTTGTGTAAAATATTAAGAATGTTCTGTTATTCCATAAGTTGCCATTAAGGACGTTTGATGATTCAAAAAGCCTAGCTGAGATGCAATTGTGTTGCAGGAACTTTTTTGAAATTAGTTCCTTGCGAGGACCTTGAATTAATTGTTGCAGAAGTTATTATACTGATGTCTTCTAGTTTTGATGACTTACAAAGAATGCTTAGAAGTAATTACTTACAATTCCTTGATCGTTCCACAATCTCTATTGATATTTGCGACTTAAGCAACTCCAGGCCAGAGTAACATTTCCCATTTGATAGAGAAGAAAGCTCTTTTTTTTTTTTTTTGAAAAAAGGTGGGAGCGCCACCCAGTTTCATTTTGATAAAATGAAACAGAATAAAGTAAATGTCCAAGCAATATTCCTATCAACTCACAGCAAAGAACTTCTTAGAAGAAAGCTCTTTTCCCGAGTAAAGGATAATTTTTTTGGAAATAAAACGTTTTCCTGATTTTGAAGTTCAATATAAAAAGAGTGTAAAAATAAGAGGAACTTGGTGCAGTGCATAAAAACATTAAACTCATTTTTTCTGCACCAAGGCAGTCGTGGTTAATGGTTACTCTGATCATGAGGTGGTATATCTGAGGCTACAGGAGTTGAAGTGTATGATCAGTTTTTGTTTTTTCATTATTTAGCATTTGTATAAAAGGATTTGCAGCCGATACTTTTGTATTTTTGTGCAAATAAAAATAGATTAACATATATTGCATATCCTTATTAATTTGAGCCGAAGCAATCATTCAAAACCTCCATTTCTTACTAGTGCGCACCTCATAAATAACTTTGTTATCATCACAAGAAAATTAGATATTTTAGGCCTATTGTAAAAAGAACAACTGTGGAGCTGAGGAGAACAGTTCACACTATTAGAAAAGTACATAGAAATAACAGTAACTGTTGATTTTGATAGGAGAACTACCAATTAGCTTAGGGTAAAAAAAAAGAACATAATTGCTGAGTCCGAGTACTTCAGTGCAGTACTAATTTAGTTTACTTTAGTGTACTATTGTAAAGAGAAAAGAAAGTAGTAATTTTGATGATGCTTCAATGTTCCATTTACCCAATATTAAAGGTGATTCAGCCAAAATGGTTTGAGAGCAATGAGTAATAGCAATTACAAGTAACTAAGGCTCTATTTGGATCGTATGAGATTAAGGGTAGGATTAGTTATTCAGGATTAAGATTCTTAATCCTAAATTCTTAAGAAAAAGCTTAATCTCAGATTAAGACTTTTTGTTTGGATGAGGAAGAATAAATAATGAGCTTTTCTTTCTAATCTCAACTCTTATTCTAACAAAATGTCGGATTAAATAATCTTAGTCTGATTAAGAATAAGCCCTTAATTCTGGACTGTTTGGTTGGTTTCTTAGTCCCGAATAGCTATTTAGTCTAAAATAGCCCTTATTCCTAACTATCCAAACATGGCCTAAAATATTCCCAGAATTAGTCTAACTTCAGCTTAACAAACAAGAGCTTTCTATTCATAGATATACAGCATTGACAAGAACCAGTTAGGGCAAACACTCCGGATAACTTTCTCCTTCCTAAATTTCCATTTGTGGCATCCCTATTTTATTAGATCTACCAAGTGATATCAGCAGTCGATTCTAGTTTTTCTTTTCGTTAGTTTTTAAGAAAGTTAGCACCCAGAACTCCTACGGTATGCAATTTTACAAACCAAATAAAGTAGTTGCACAAATTTGATGCTTTCATAGACCAAATAATCACGTTCACAAAATGAACACCAGGGCTCTTTCTACGTTGTTCTATTATAAAAAGAAAAAAAGAAAAGAAAGACAGGTGCACACAATCTTTCAGAAAAGTATGTACAAGACGTAGAAAAGTTTTGCTGTTGCTAAGCAAATTAATTATATCTCAAGCAATCCCTCATTTCAATGTGTATAATCAGTAATATTAAAAAAGAGAACCAAAATTACATACAGAATCTTATATACGTATTTTACCGTTCACAATTCACTTTTGGGGTTTCTCGCAGAAAGTACCAGATACAAGTAAGAATTGCCAAATTGGCCCCCAGCAAAAAATTACACTCAAAAGGAAAGAGGTAATAGGAGATGAATATGTATCTTAAGCAAGAGCATTTGCACCAGCCACAATCTCCAAAATCTCTCCTGTGATCTTGGCCTGCCGCTGCCTGTTGTATAAAATTGACAGTGTTTTCTTCAATTCCACTGCATTATCGGATGCACTGCTCATGGCGCTCATCCTTGCTGCCAGCTCACTGGCCAATGACTCCTGTGAAAGAGTGGACATGTCATATAGAGGTAGGATAAACTTTCCTGTTTCTTTGAGTTTACTTCCTTCCATAAAACAGTTTTGCTTTTCTATTATTTGAGTTTCCTATTTATTATTGCCATCTTTCTTCTTATGGAGGATGATTCATCATAAAAAGCTTATACAGAATTAGACCCACAAAACTGATCCCAGCAGTTAACCCAAGATTGATCCCAACATGAATTACCCAACCCTAATCCCCTTGTAACCTCTGAAATTGCAACTATACCACCATACCACCAAACATGTACCTGCAATGCCCTGAGAATCTGGCTGTTGAGATACAATGGAAGAAGTGCATCCAATATCTGTACAGGGTCCTGCTCGAATTGCAATATTGGTGAGAACGAAGTAGTTTGTGTGCGTACAGTATCTCTCTCAACAGTCAACTTTCCCTCTTTGGTGGTGAGGCGGAAGAGTTCATCTTCAGCTGCATCAACACAAACACCGTTGACATCACAGATTTCACCCTTGGGTGATAGTGGCAAGAGGGTGTGGATTACTGGGTCAGATTTGACAAGTGAGACGAATTTTGTGTAGAGAAGCTCCACCTTATCAACCTCCTCTGATACAAACAGAGAGAACACATCATCTGCTATTGCCTGCGAACGAGTATTTCACTAAGTCAGGTCAAGAATGGTTGTTTCTTAGTTGTGAGTGTCTCCAATAAATTCTTTTTTTCAGTTATAAATCAGGATCGATCTCAAAGACAAATAAATTTTCAGATAATTCTTTCTTTTTTGTTTTCTCCGTTCAATTATTTGAGCATGAACACCTGAGCGTCTTTTGTAGTAGGCAAGCTAGCGCTCTCCAAGAAACGGTCAACTGGTATATAGGGCCGTCTCTGGAAGTACGAATTGCCCTTTTTCCCTACACTGACGACCGTGTACTCTATCCCCAATTGCTTCAGCTGCTCCATTCTTTGCTCTGCCTTCCTTATTATGTTGTTGTTGAAAGCTCCACACAACCCTCTTTCACCCGTCACTACCACCAGTGCAACCTGTATTAACCAAATAAATTAATTGCATGATACATAAGTTTGTTCGGTGCTTATGTGACTTAATTATAAATTTTGGTGCTTTACTGGACATTAACCAAGACACAAAATCCATGGTGGTGATCCTTGAGAGGTTTAGATGGGATACAAACTGTTGGTCTTGATTATTGCCTTTGGCCACAAGATATCTGATGACTGGAACAAATATAGGGAACTTCTCACTGGGACATTTCTTCGAACACCTTAGTGATGTGTTAATACACCCCCTCTATGTTTGTTCAACTCTGAGAATATGTCCCGGCAACCCTGCAACAGGTAAACAAAATGACACGCAGTCAAACTAACACACCTTCTTGACAGGCCGAACCCTCGTAAGCGGCACGTCGATATCGATATCTAACTGCTCGTTGATATTAAATAACACGTCAACAAGCGCCTCAGAGAAGGGACGGCCTGAGACAACGGCCTCCTGGGCACGCCTGACCTTGGCGGCCGCGACAAGCTTCATGGCCTCAGTGATCTTTTGTGTGTTCTTCACCGAGCTGATACGGTCACGCAGGTCTCTAAGACTGCATCGGACGATGCAAAGAGAAGACCGCCGGGAGGAAGCCTTAGCCGAGAGAGGAGTCGGCTTGGCCGAGGTGGTGGCCCACATTGTAGACGACATATTAGAAGGATTGTTGGGAGGGAGAGTGGTGGTGGTGGTTTGGAGATGGGACCGAGAGAGAGAGATGGAGAGAGAGGAAATGAGAGGAGGGAAGCGGGAGTGGGGTTGAGATTTGGATTACGTTTGGAGATAAGGGGATCGATTTTGACCGTTGGCCTATGGCGATTCAGCGATTCACGAATCAGGAGAGGTGAGATTGGAGGAAAGACGCTTTTGTTCTGCCACAAAAATAAAAAATAGAGGCCGTTACAAGTTTCGTTTATACACTTTGTCTCTTTCAGACTTTCAGTGATTTTGTTAGCAAGGGAATCACCACGTTAGAATATTCGTATTCGGTATAATTTCTAAAATAAATGGCTCAACTTATTTTTGTCATTTAAAATTCTTTTATTACGAGGAAACGCGTCTTTAATATGTAGAGGAACATATGTGATAATGTACGGGAAGTTAGCCACATAACATTGTACATTTTTTGTTGTAAAATAAAACAAGTGCGAGGGTCTGAGTAACCAAAAAAGGAAAGTGTTCTGGAAACTCGGTTGAGAGTATTTTAATTAAAAAGAAAAACATTATGGGGATATATCGAGACCCCAAAAAAACATCGAAAAGTCGCATAAAGTATTTGAAAAAACAATGGATAAGTCTCTCTCCGATCCGTTCACATACGAGTCGAGACTTCATTCATATTAAAAAAAAGGAAAAGAAAAAAAATGGTTACATACCTCCCAAATTTCTTTCTTCGAAATTTACCCCTCAATTCTCCAAATCAGATAATCCCCTTACAATTCTCTTAAATAGGGGAAAAGTTACCCTTTTTCTTAATTCTGATGATAATTTTAATTTTTTAAAATAATTTTTAAATACTTTTTTTTTTTTTGAAAACTTGACAGAAGCTACCAAAAAATCTTTCAGATACTACACTTGGCCAAAAGGCCGAGAAAGGTAAAATTTAAAATTTTTAAAGCCCTGCCTAAATATTACTTTGTTCCCGACAATCTCCTGATAATGGAAAATCAATGGAGTATCATCTTTCCCGCATCAAATGAAGAGCATTTTTCAATTTTCATTGTGAGTAAACTTATTCCACAAGAAGAGTGCAGTTTCTTGCATAACATTTTCTAATTGATTCCACAGCTATATGGACGTGAAAATCTCCTGTTAACAGCAACTATAACTGACAAAAGCAAGTTGAAATTTTCAATTAAAGAATTGAATTCGACAAAACGAGATAAGTTAAAAGCTCAGTCATTTGTCCTTTAAAGTTTAAAATAAAATGAAAAAAAGGGAAACAAAACAAAAAAAAGCTCAAAGAATTATTCTAAAGAGATGCTAAAAAAAATATGAAACAAAGTCACGAGTTCTTATGATGCACACAAGCGTCTTCCAGCCTACCTTAGACTTTCTTTGTTGGGTTGTACACACTGTAATCGCCAAAGTCCCGCTTGCCGCTGTCATTGAATAGGTGAACATTACAAATGTCAATAATCATAGGTTCACAATTTCACCTCAGGTACATGATAATATTCAAGATTTTCAATTATTGTTTTAGTTTGGTTGTTATCTTAATCTTTATTTATTTTTTTTGTTTCATTTGCTTGTATTCAATTATGGTTTATAGCAGGCACACATACTAGTTAGTAATAAGATAATAAGTCAAATTACCATTTATAAATCTTTATTTGCTACTTGGTTGCAACAAATGTAATGACTATTTGTTCATCTAAATCAATGCACAAAATTAAGGTAGCTTGGCTTAACCTGTGCTTAATATTCCATCCACCAGGCAAAAATTGGGGCTGAAGTGCCTCAACGAATATTTCTCTCCATTTCTGACAAAATTGGAGAATCCCTTCATCGCCATACTTTTCAAGCAATTGCTCCACTACTAATTTACCATGAGGCCCATGACCCAGCAGACTCAACCGTCTATCACTTTCCAAAACACCAACCTCGCAAGCCTCAGAAGAGTCATTGTTATCATGATTGTCTGAATAAGAAATATTGTTATGGCCATTGTCAGAATGGTTCTCCCCATTTCCAATATTGGAGGGGAAGCCATTTTTAATCAGTGTGGTGCTCTTGTAATCCGAGGTCAAGGGAAGACCCTTCTTTTTTCCAAAGCGCCTTCTCTCATTCGGGTTCATGCCTACAAGTAATGCTGATTCAAGATCCTTCTCAGAAACCTCTCTTCCTCCATAGTATGCTTTTACTGTCTACAAGACAACAACAACCAAAAAATAAAAAATAAAAAATAATTCAATGGCAGCTCAGAAACTGGTGAAAACAAACCAAATTGACAAAAGTAGGCCACTTACTTCCATTAACTGATCACGCCTCTCAGATGGCATGCTCGATCCATGCCGCAAAAGTGCCATAGCCGCGGTCCTGAGGTGAAGAGGTGACACCCCCTTACCACCACCATTGCTATTTTTGTTATTAGTCAGTCCAATCGATGCAATCACTTTCTCCTCACCTGAATCAACAATCTTTTGCACAAACAAGGGTACCCCAAACTCCTCTGCCACCTTCCTCTTGTACCTATTTAATCACAAAATTTTATGCTTTATGCTGGGGACATATTCGAGAAGTTATCGATGTATGTCACATTACCAAATGTGTCTCTTTTTAAAAAAAGTTTACAACCATCTGGGGACACATCTGCAACCTTTAACTTAACCAAAACTGTTACCAATGACAAGCATTCAACAACCAGATTTCTTTGGCCGACATTCCAGACAATTTGTAATTAATACAAATTTCAAGAAAGTAAAAAGGTTTAGATGTTTTCAGAAGTTTTAAGCACTTAAATTTTACCTCTCAGTAGCACATGTTTGCTGGCAGTCAACAAAAGTAATTGTGAGAACTGAGAACATCTTTAATTGTTCTAGAAAAACATTTAGTACCTAGATAGATTATCAGTACCAAACGAATTGGCATGTAACCTCCTAATTTCAAAATCAGAACCCAAAGGTTTTATCATTATTTAGATTTCCAACTTTTCACACCTATCTCCTTCACATAGGTTATATTTTAAGAGTAAAAATATAATTTTTTTTTCAGATGTCTTTAGCAGTACCTCTCAGCAGCTTTGTGTGCTTTCTCATGGCAGTCAACACACAGAAGCACAATGTCATGGGACCGGTGACTCTTCAAATGCTCAGGGAAGTGCATTCGGTAGCAGGATGGTATGATGCGGTAGCGAATGTAGTGTTTTTCTTCACCACAACTAACACAGATGTTGCGTTTGCTCTGGATGTAGAAGTCATTGTCTTCGTCATCCGGCCGTCCTTTCGGCTCAAATAGGAGAACTATTGCCGGTGGATCATTTTCAACCATTTTTGCAAGGTCTCTCTGGAGATACCTGATTTTTTTTGGAAATTAATTCTAGCAGATAATTATACTGGTTGGAAGGACAACAAATGGCAAACTGGTATGCCATCACTTGGTTGTCCACCCCTGGATGAAACTTTCTGCGATATTCTTCTTATTCAAATAATCAAGTTTGATATTGGTCAAAGCTACTTCCATTCCATGGATAAAAAGGAAAATCACTTGCACTGTTGAACATGTCTAGTAAAGGTTTTAAACATATAGTCCCCCCCCCCCACCCAAAAAAAAAAAGGAAGAATCCATATAGCAGTAGTAAGATAAAAGCATGATACTGGTTTATAATAATTTTAGGTCATTATATTCAGTTGTTAAAAGTAAATAAACACATGGATGATAATGAAATAAAAGCAAAGCGATGAAGTGAACTAGAAAGAAAAGAGCAAACCATTCCAACTTTTTTCTATCACAATAGCACAGAAGCCTCCCATCACTGGCATATATGCGACAGTTGTGATAAACTGGAGACTTGCATGAGAATTTCTTAATAAAGAGCTCCCTTGAAGCCCTCTTACTTCCTGTTTGGGCTACCTTCTCAGACCCACTCAAAGAAAAATTGAACATATCCCCCCTTTTTGAGCTAAGTTGTGATAAGAGAGCATAGTTGTAAGCTGACAACGGGCAACAACCAACTGGATCAAGGCGCATCTCTAATATATTGTCAAATAAATCATCAATGCTCAAATTTGAATTTTTCAACAAGTTGTGTAGCTCATCAATGTGTGAGACAACAATGGGAGAAGGAGATTCTGTCATTGTTCCATATATCTGTTGAGGGACTTTTGGTAATTTCACCGCAAGCGCAGAAATGGATTGGTCAGAAAGGACATAGCGCAGGCTCTCATCATGGATCCGAGCCTGGAATTGATAATTCAAATAGTAAAATGAGTGATTTTTTCTACCATTCCTTTTCTTTATGTTACCAACAAATGAAGATACAAAACAGAAAACTGTGAAGTTGTGTAGCAGAGGAACAGGATTGAAATATGTACTTACTGGCTCTTTGCTAACAATTTTACTTTATAGCTAAAAAAATGACACTGCTTAAGTCAGAGTATTATCAAAATTTGAAAAAACATTTAATGATGAAAGGTGCAGTTATCTTTTTCTAGCAAGAACATAAATTACTTATGTCAGTACATGCAAAAAGAAAGGTGTTTCACTTACAGACCATTAAATCTCTCCATGCACATAGCTTCCATATTATCTCCTACAAAGTATTAGATTTGAAAAAGCTTCAGTACATATGAACATGTACTTTTAACAGGTACCAGTGGGAACACACTAGACAGTGAAACAAGAAACGGATATTAAAACTAGCATATGGAGTACCTTCAATTCAGAAACTTTAGCTAGGTCCAATTTTTGATTGAAAGTTCTGGAAAAAATAGATGTGGCGGCTGAGGTACCAGGAGATGGTTCTGTTTCCTTTGCGTATAATTGCATGCACACTGCATTTGACCGTCGGCTGGCCTCGAAGAAAAAATTCAATTTGTCACCGGAAAAAGATGAAGTCTCTGATTACATCATTGTAAAGATAAGCTTAAATTCAAAAATGAAAAAAAAATAAGAGAAATAGTATAAAAATTAGCACTTCCATATACATCTCCAATGAAACATGACAAATGTGATTAACAATTATTTGGGTGCATTCAAAACAGAAATACAATAGGAGGCATGAGTCAAAAGCAATTCCTTTTACTGGGGTCTAACAAATAATTTACATTTTTTAAGGGGCATATGCTAATATTTCAGGATCTTTCAAGGTACATATGCATTCTGTTGAATGAAGCAGCTATATAGTCAGCAGGTCATACACAGTTATCATTTTAATTAACTTAATGGTTACTAAGCAAACTGTACTTTCTAACTGGTACTGAGGTTTAGACTTGGCCAGCTGGCCTGCTCACATTAGACTCAATATTTTCCTTAACAATAACCCATTCGTTTGAAATTTTAAGCAAAAAATGAGCCCACTGGAAGAACTTATATTGAAACCAAGCCAGTTTCAAACCAGGCTGAGCTTGCTCAAGATAAGACTCAATTTAGCTTTTATTTCAAAACAAAGCATCCCTTTTCAGTCGATGTTAATCATAGATTGTTTTAGTAAGGTCCAAAACCATGCCAATTTGTTATCCAAATCAAGTTTTCGCCGGACCATGACCTTAGCTGAGCTAGCAGCCAAGAGGTGACAATTCAAACTGAGAGCTAGAAACTTAAGAGGAACCGAATTTGAGCTCATCATTTACTTCAAGCTGTTAAAACAAGAAACAAGAACTTGGCTTCATTTTTAAGCTCAAACTTGGTGTGGCATGCTCAAGTTCAGCTTGTTTGGAGTGCTAGCCACATCAAGAAATAGTTTGGTCATAACGAAACTAAGCTATTGGACTTTTAAAGCTCTTTATTTCAACTATATCAATATAGAATTACATTACAGCGAGAGCACTGGCATACCAGAGGTATTTTTGGAATGAAGCTCAGAGGAGAGACAATTAGCAATGTATAAAAGGTAATGAGCATCACACCGTGCATACTTTATCATCTCCATTGATAGTGGCCGTATCCTCCAATCCTCCCTCTGAAATTTCAAAAAGAACCAGTACTAAGAATATCCTTTTTTACATAATAACATCGTGGGCTTTTAACATTAAATGAAGAATTTTAGAAGTTGTACACAAAATTTATATTAGGTTTGGTACAGAGTTGGTACATAACATTGTACTGATTTTTTAATTTATTTATCTTCTCATTTGTTTTTCCCTTTTCCAATGTGTTCAGATCAATAGATTCTAACAGAACCTACCAGCCAAAAAATATCATCTAAATCCCTGAAGAGATGGCCAACTTGCTACTACCCAATTGAGCATCCCAATATGACATGTACCTGTAAGGTTTTGTCAGTTATTACTCCACAGTACACCTCAAGAAGATATGCTAATGACTTCTGTGGCTTTGATAGAATCTCACAAGCCTGACAGAAACATATAAAAAATTGATTGCATATAACTTTGGTCAAATGACTCAAAACAGCTTTTTAAAACAAACTAGGCAAATAATTAATGGTATGAATACTTCTACCTTGGCAGTGTCAAACATGTTAACAACATAAATGTGGAAGTCTCGTTGTAGCCAAATGACATCATTGTCAGCACCATGGAAAACCTAAATTAGGACTCATCATGAGATAATATACACCATAAATTGAGAATGTACATCTACGGCATGAAGAGGACATCTCACCTAGGCCATTATTAGCCAAAAGACCCAAATAATAGACAAGCCCATCAAAATAACCAAAACAACCAAACAAATAAAGATGTTCCTAGCAATATGCTGGTGAGACTTATGTTCTACTATATGCATGACTAATGCCAATATCTGAGAAGGTAGCCTCAATTGCATTGGTTATAGGCTTATAGCAGTATCATTGTATCAATAATAGCAGATAGAGTAGCATTAGCAGACGGTGAGAGCATACCTTGCAAATAGAAGGATCAGCAAACACTGGTCTTAAGATATCCATCACATCATGTAAAGCAATAGTATCAATTAAGAAATCCTCTTTCACAGTAGATATCTAAAAACATGACACATTAGTAATTGTTAATCTAAACAGATAACAACCAAAACAAAAACCAAAAAAAAAGAAAAATATTCTTTGTTCCAGTACAATCAACCTCCGTGAGTCTCTCTGACAAAGTGAGAAACCCATCTCGAGAATGAAATTATAGATGGTATTCCAACTAATTGCAAGGAACTAATACAGTTTTTTTTTTTTCAATACCTGCATTAAGGCAGTAAACCCGAGGAAAGATCGAAAACTATGCTGCTCTGTATCCACTGCAAAAACTTTCTCTCCACTCAGTATCCCTGCTAAGGACTTTAATTGGGGTTCTGTGTCAACCCAAGTGTAGGAACCACTCATATCTAAAGGTACATTCCCATTATCTGAGACAAAGTCGGGTAAAACTGAGGGGTTCTGCAGCAAATATGTAATTTCTTCTTCATATGGGTGGAGTTCAGTAGGAGAACCTTCACCAAAGTTATATGAAATTAGCACTTACAAATATCAGCAAGGATAAGCAACATGACAGAATATCTTATAATATTACAAAGTTGACCTTATAATGGAGAGCTTTTCATTGTAATAGATTCTAGCACAAAATGTTACTTTCAACTAGGAAAGTTAGGCTTTGGCAGAAAAGTTAATCCCACCAAAAAAACAAAAGGCAAATTTTCAGCTGGAAAAGGTGAGCTTGATGCCTAATAGGATCCCAATGTCTCTTATTAAACTAGAAAAGGTATTATTCATTCCACCACAAGTCAAATCATAGCTAATTGGCCAATCAAAATTAGTGACCATAAACCTCTAATTAGCTGAAAACATGCAAAAAAACAAGCACATTTATCAATTCAAAACACAATCTCCACTCCACCAACTCTCCACCATACAATCTAACCAAGTAACGAAATTCAATCACCTTTATCATCGCGTTTCAAATGCTTGAACGGAGAGTAGGAGTTGTCAGCCAACACTCGCTTGAACTTCTCCTGTGGCTTCTCCTCGATCGAGCCTCCTCCGATTTTCGGAGACCTCGACCTCGACCTCGACCTCTTTCTCAGGCGACGGAGGAGGATCGCCCCCGAGATCGCCGCCACGAAGCACGCAACGACGATCGCAGCTCGAGTCTTCTCTCGACTTCCTCCTGCCATTTCGACCAACCTCTTGTTTTTCCTATTCTTTGATTTGTTAGAAATTGTGTTGTTCCACTGTAACGATGAACCGTGGTAATAGTACAGCGGTGGCCCCAGGTTTGCGAGAAAGTCAGAAGCGAGAAATGAAATGACGGAGGCAAAGTTATTGGGCGAAATTTCAAGGATCCGAACTCGATTACTGGAACCCGATATGTTGTAGTCCGATAAGGATGCTTGTCGGATTTGGATCCTACAATTTCTCGAGACGGATCATGGATAGCCCGTTTCGTCAATCTGGGCCTGCGGATGCGGGGGGGCGTGCCTCAGAGTCAGAGAGACTCACGGAGGTGGAAAATATTCACGTTCCAGTACAAATCCTCTTTCCATAGCTTTGAGCTCAGCCAAGAACGGGCTTGCAACTGTACCTGAATCAACCCCATAACTAACAAGTGTACCTCGGTTCGAAAATAAGTATGCCCAGCCTCCTCTCTTCAACTGATCATGTGACCCATCCACAAAGCAAGTAAGGGCAGTATTGTCAATTATTTCAAGTGTATCTGAAGTGTGAGAAATTGGTAGAGGATACGCTCCCCTATACTTGTGCCTTTCTTGCACTAAATATGCGTCTTAAAAATTACTGTCCTCTGTTTATCATTTGGACACGTCATTAATGAAGAAATGGAATTAAATAAATAATATTCCAAGAACATAAATGACAAAGATCAATGGAATTAAATTTGTGAATTATTAGCAGGTGGCTAAAACTAATTAATTCTTCCCTATCACCGTCAATTAAATCCACTTATATTTTTTAGTTTTATTTTTCTAAACATTAAAATTTAAAATTTTTATTTTAAAATTTTAAAAAATTGAAATATTAAATTTTAGAATTTCATATTATGATATATATCTCCTGGAAAATGAAAGGAAGATTTCTTAAATTTTTAGAACTTCTGAATTTATGCATCGACAACAACATATAAAAAATTTCTTTAAAATACATTAATTATAAGAATCAGGAAATATTTTCCCCTTTGTACATATCCCGAAAGGAATGAACATAAACGACATTTTCAAACATTTCAAGTGTTATTTTTTTTACGTGAATTCCATTTTTTTATGGTAACCTGAAAGAAATTGAATCATTGCTAGCAATATTTATTAAATCCAATTAATGAATTAAAACAAGCGCATAGAGCATTAGCGCCAGATTTTAATATTTTATTCAGCAAAATCAGGTGGACAAGCACCTTGCTCCAGGCCCCTTCTGGAAATAATTAGGAGACGTAGCCACTTTATGAGATTTCAATGAAAATTAAAGTCTTCTTTTTTTTAAAAAAAAAAAGTCCTATTGATTGTTGATTATTTCTTTTTAAAGAAAGTTACATTGGAGAATGGTACTTTATTTGTCAACATTTGAAGAAGGATTTTGCTGCACGAATCATAAGTTTAACAGTAGAATCCAACTAAAGCTTAAATTCTAGTAGCTAGAGATTGGAGATTTTTTTAAATAATTTATTGATTATTGAAATGGTATAATCAGGGGAATTGCTCAATCCACGCACTTCCTACTCATTCACTCCCCCATTCTTTTAAAAATGACTAAAATATCCTCACCTCCAATGCTGTAGTCTGGAAAACAAAGATGGGACAGAGGGTATTTTCGTCTAATCGGGAGTGTTTGAGTAAGGAGGGCGTGTCCTGAGCAATTCCCTATAATCAGAGATGGAAGAAAATTTTTCCCCCTTTTGAGGATGGAGGGGCAATTTTGTCAAAATTTTAAATAAATTTCTTTTCGAACTAAAAATGATCAAATTTAATTAAAATAAACAAGAGTTATATCCCAAATTGACATGATTAGAGGAGGCTTGAAACCCAGCTAGGGATCTTTTATAGACATTTAATTTAAAAACAAGTTGGAGGGCTTAAACCCCCCATTTATCTTAAAAAAAATGATTAGAGGGGATTATTTCCGATTTTGAAGATTGTAGTGGTTATTTCCAATTGGTGAAGATTTGAGGGGTTTATATCTAATTTTTCCTTTATGTTAGGAGTTCACGGCAAAGGTACTGGTATAACAAAGTATACTATGGGAATGAAAAATGTAGTCATACAGGATTATGTCCAAAATAAAAATTTGTAAATTGTTGCCCCCTTACTTTTCAGAGTAAGGAAAAACGATATCTGCAAACCCAAATTAGATCGTCCAATAGGAGATCGGCTAATATGTTCGTCTAACTTAATTCTAATAGCAAAATAGAACCCCCTTGTGACTCAATTCTGTCTAATCATAAGATTAACTCAATCATAATAAATTCATGGGATAAGGTGCAAAGGTATATTCACTTTAAACTGGATTGATGACAAAAGTAAAACTAAACACAACGAACAGGTATATTTAAGCAAGATAAACAAAGGGTGAAAACAAGGTAAAGGAAAAAAATAAAGCAGAAACAGCAAAGGAGAAGTAACAATTTCACTCCAACTCCAAGTCCTCTAATTCCAAGCTACGATTACTATTCTCCCCTTCAAGCAACAAGATCTTTCTGTATCCAGATTGAATTGGGTATGTACCGCTCTCACTAGAGGCAGATTTCCATGCAGAAGCAATTGTGTACCAGACCAAAAGCACTGCGTAAAAAGCTGCAAACGCCATTACCACAAGAAAACCCCAAGGGTACTCCTGCCTTTTATGATTAGCAAGATGATCCTCATGTGTTGAGGCCACGAACGATCGTGGATCCAAGGGCTCAGAATGCATCGAATGAATGTGCGCTCCAAGAAATCAAAGTAATACTCTGGGTCAAATTCCTTGCATTTTCTCATGCACACGGGCTAAAGTAACCCGACTTCCAACAAACCTAGCAACTCTTCTATCAAAGAGAGAAGTTTACTAAAATAACCCTGCCACAAAAACCAATGAAACATGTAACCATCCTTTTACTTAAATTGACTGGATGCATAGACAGATTGTAAGCTTCCATTACATACAGATTGTAATCTTAGAATAAAACGACCTATCTACACAAGTTTTCATTCATCCAAATCTGATAACATGGAATGTCACATAAAAATCAGTTTTACCTTTGGCTGCCACTTTTTAGGCGACATAACCAAAGGAAGCTCAGCAAAAAATTTGCCAAATACTCGAAGAAGGGCAACACTGACGATCTCCTCACTGAATTGAATAAATTATATATATAATTAAATATCATCTACCAGGATCATAATGCATTGCAGTAAGAAAAACATACATAAATCAAACTGATGTTGAACATGTAAATCAATATTTAAATGGAAAGGAAATTACGTAATGATTATAAATATGCAACGCATTCCATGAAACTCCTTCCCTGTTCCTGCCACTTGATTTCTGCAAGAAACAAATTAGATCATTCTCGCATCAAAAGCATTCTTGCTTTACTGAGTCCATACTCCATAATCTTAACATAATATAAACAAAACAATGCATGATAATGTGGCACATACCCGAAAACCAATTGTTGTATAATATCATCCTTTCCATGAAGAACTGACACAAAAGCCCCCTACAAGATAAGCACCAATCCATGCATCTACAATTAGTAGTTGGATAGAGTATGATCTACAATATACTTCCTAATTCTCTAACAGGATACCATCCAACATACAGAACACTACAAACAGTATTCACAAATTATTTTAAACAAATATTAGCAAAGGGATTTCCTTTGCAAAAAAACACCCACATTTATACATTTATACAGAAAACTACTGTCCTTACCTTTGCAGATGTTTTTAAAAATGTTAAGTCAAGACTAAGCAATTTGTGAAAACACTAAATGCTACATTTATAGAAACAAACAATTATACAAATTTTGTAGCTGTCATATTAAATTTACCAATTCATCTAAATGGTTTTTTTTTTTTTTTTGACTGGAAAAAGTTAGGTTGACTACCAATTCATCTTCTGGGCATTTTAGTAAACAATCCTGATGCATATCATATAATTAGGCCTTTTAAAGTATGCACTGTTAGAATGAAATTAAATTGTATCTTTGACTTCAAATAACTACTCTTATTACAATATTTTACTTCAAACAAAATACTTTACCTTTATGAGCTTCAATGAGTTTGAACACAACAATTGGTCTTCAGTGTTTTTACCTCCAAAAATTCGCCAGGATAGATTCAGTGATTATTTTGAGCAGCTTTCAGTGAAGCCAAAAATGGAGGTGGCACATGCTGGCACAAAGGGCACATATTTTTTTCAAGCTGTTATCAACCCAAGTACAATGTGTACAGAAACCAGGTACCGCTGAAGACATCTTGTGAACATAATTAATTACAATGTGATATATCAAGGAGCTCATAATATGTATTCCTAAAAGCAAAAAAAATAATATTCTCCTATATTAAGGTCATACTTTTACTTTTTATGGATAGAGAGAGGAGAGAGTGGGGTTGTTTTTTTTTAAAATGTTATTATAAGTGCACATTTCTATTATTGGACAACTTTATCATCTATAATAATGTTGATGGTAATAAGGTGGAAGATCAAAAAAATTCCACAGAAGTAAATTAGCATTTCAAATCAAAATGTTATTAGTGAGAGCTAAAGTTGTCTAAAAGGAACTAAGTTACCAAAGGACTACAAATTGCTCCTGCAACAAGAACTATATTTTGCTTGGAGCAGAAACTTCTATGTTTATTCTCTCTCT
Source organism: Rhynchospora pubera (assembly GCA_028095005.1). Taxonomy (NCBI): domain Eukaryota; kingdom Viridiplantae; phylum Streptophyta; class Magnoliopsida; order Poales; family Cyperaceae; genus Rhynchospora; species Rhynchospora pubera. Next base: position 346,227,570 of record CM051460.1, on the reverse strand, counting down.
ATTATTTACTTTTTTTGAGTTCTCATTAATTGACTTTTTGGACTCCAACTTTTGTTATAGCAAGTAAGATTTAAGTGAAAAAAAAATTCCAAGAAAGGCGCTGCGGAAAACACCTATAACTTTTGTGTTTTGGAATTTTTGTTTCAAAATATGGACATATTATTGTCAGAATTAAATACTGAAATACGTTTCAATAGACATAGCTTTTTTATAATTACAATACATTCTTCTCAACTGTGGGACCCATGTGGCATAGCTTGTGATATTATTAATTCCTTTTCCATTTCTCCTCCAAGATCTCTTCATTCCTCCCGGATCAACAAAAAACTTTATTTTCTTTCTGGAGCCTGGAGCTACCTCATTTATCTTTTGCCATTTTTCTCCTTTATATTATTTTATTTGCTTTTTTTATTATTTTTAAAGAAATTGTACAAATTTTCCGATTGGAATTTAATGACCATTAGATCTTGATCAGAGCGCTTTGAAGAGGCTTGGCCGCTTGGGCGGATCTCTTGTTTCACTTGTTAGAGGATGTCTGAAGAGTAATCCTATTTTATGACAAGCGGGCCCCCACGGATTTCTCTTTTTTTTTTTGGATTCTAAATGGTGTGTGCTCCACTCTGAGAATGTTTAATAATTAATTTATTCAATGTAAATCATTTTTCTTTTCTGGATTTTTTTTTTTTTTGTGCGCGCGGCTCAAGGTAGGTTCCACTGTCAGAATTATTTTAAAAAAAAAATTGACAAAAAAAGACACTAAAATAAGTAGAGTTCGTAAACTAAAGAAATGTTATGGTGTTCTACCGTGAGTATATTTTGCAACCTACGGGTTCTTATAAAAAAAATAAAAAAATAAAAAATAAAAGACCTACCTAATCTGGTGGGGTACTAACAGGTTCTGCCACTCTTAATCCGTACCTTAACAAGAACCCTAGCAACTGTCCCTGAAGTACTACTGCTCAGAGGTGGACCTGACACAGTTTGCCCAAGTGACAACAAATTTCAATTTCACTAATTCAGAAATTACGTTAAGCTACTAAATCTGGTGAGTTTTATGTTGTTTTATTTCTTCATTTTCTTTCAATTCTTTGCCTATTCGCTCCATGTACAGAAATTTATTGACAAAAATATTTTTCCCATCAGTCAGGTTTAAAATTAATTGATCGAATGGTGGTAATTGATCACTCAGGTTTTGAAAAAATTAGTTGAACATTTATTAGTGATTTGATCAAATGGTGATAATTGATCACTCAGGTTTTGAAAAAAATTAATTGACTACATTGATATTTGCTTGTACTATATCTTTGCTACTGAGACCACCCATATTTAAATTTATCCTGTTGAAATTGAAACCCAAGTGTTATCGACCAGATTTAACTTGCACTTTGGTAAAAGATATACCATCCTTCAAATCAAATATAGGCTATTTAGAATTTGCCAATGAACTGGGTTGAACTAAATTCCAATCTGCTACACCTCTTTTTTTTTAGTGGGTCAACATCACTTGCTGAGGTCCTCCTTTCTTCATCTCTCTGCAATCAGCTAAGCTAACTGATCCTACTTGCAAAGAGCACTACACGCTTTGTCATCTTTATCCAACCAAAATGCAATTCAAGATCGCACTTTGCCAGATGCTAGTCTCTCCAATTAAAGAGAATAATATCTCCCATGCTCGATCTCTTATTAGGGGCGCTGTAGAGAAGGGCGCTAAGCTGGTCGTCTTAGCAGTAAGAATTGCACTTATTAGTACTTCTTTAATTTGATGGAAAATTGCTTAAGGATTTAAAAACAATTTGAAATTAATCTGACAAAACCCTTGGTACTTTTGGACATTTCAGCTGAAGTAAATAAAAAATATGATGAAATGTTATCTGACCTCTGCCGATATTATAAGTAAATATATATATGACCTCATTTTACAGAACTGTGAATTTCTGCATATGGGTATGTACAAGCCAATACTTTGCCCCTGATTTCTCTGATTTTACAGGAGATGTGGTGTTGTCCTTACTCAATGAAGACCTTGAAGGATCATGCTGAGGATATAGAAGCTAAATCTTCACCATCTATCTCTATGCTATCAGAGGCTGCTGCTTATCACAAAATTACAATTGTTGGTGGATCAATTCCTGAAAAGTCCGGTGGAAAATTGTTCAACACTTGTTGTGTTCTCGGCTCAGATGGGGAAATAAAAGCCAAGCACAGAAAGGTATACAACCTGTCACTTGATAAATATGCAACCTGTATTTCTCATATAAAACATAATGAAATTAAATTACCAGATTTTTTTAAGCCGGTAAAAGGAGTAGGATTTCCTTGTTGTCTTTCCTTAAGATCAGTTGAGAACCTTGGACCACGGACTAAAATATGGTACTTTGTCCTCTTCTGTAGCCATCAGACTAAGGAATGTGCCAAAAATTGCTACTGGTATTCATGAAATCCTGTTCTTGATAATTTTTTTCTTTTTAGTGCCTGTTTTGAATATTAATACTATGATGAAAAGTTAAACCCAAAATGAGTTCCACTTCAATTGTAGTTGTTGTCATCTGAGGAAAATATTGGGATTCACTTGCCCTTAGAGCTTATTATAGAATTGTGGAACATTAGGCTTGTATGTTGTGCTGAAACCCTATAACCTTATGTTAAATCTCTGACTGTTAAAGGATTAGTATTAGTCCATGCTAAGTTATATTGTGAGGTACCAAATTTAACTGGTTCAACTATTCATGATTATTGTCTGATACTAATCGAAGGTTCCGTTCATATAGATATGAGATCTGCAAAGCTGAAATATTTGAATTTTTTATGTTTGTTGTCAGTCTGATATCTTACCAAACAATATCATTTTTTCAGTTACATTTGTTCGACATGGACTTACCTGGGGAAAGCTTTAGGGAATCTGATACTTTTGCATATGGAGATGGACCCACTATTGTGGACACTGGTACTGTTCAGCATTGATGTTCAATTTTCATTTTCTGTTTTTTATTCCTTGGAAGACATGTTTTGCTGTTGGCCCAGCGCTGGCTTATACTGAGTGATGCCAGCAAGCGCCAAACTTAATCTATTGTTCAAAATTATATTTGAGTCCTTAAAAGATATTTCTTGGTTTTTAATCTTTTAAATTTGATACCTTGTTTCTGCAGAGGTGGGTAAAATTGGCATAGGGATTTGTCATGATATTCGTTTTCCAGAGTTGTCAATTTTATACAGATTAAGAGGTAGAACTCTACTCAGGCTTGTTTTTAACTAGAATTATTCTATTAAGAATTTAAAAGTTCCTTATATTATTTACTCGATTGTAAAATTGTGAGGGATCCTATGCTGATAACTTTTCATTGTATCATATGATGGAAAACCTAATAAAATTATTTAGTGAATTTATAGGTGCTCATTTGATATGCTTTCCTGGAGCATTTAACATGAGTACTGGGGAGCTCCTGTGGGAGCTCATGCAAAGGTCAAGGTACTAAATATAAACACTATGTTGAATACTGACTAGTCCAATACAATTAAACTAAACTTTCATATTTGCATATTGATGTAAGATTATCCTCTTACCTCATTGAATTTGTTGTATTGATGTATTTGTATAACCTTCACGTGCAGGGCTGTTGATAACCAGGTATGGTAAATTTGAATAGTGACATTCGGATTATCTTTCTATTTCCTTAAATTGAAAGGTTTCAACATCTCCAAATGATGAGTTTAAAGAACATCACAGTACTTGTGCAGCTGTTTGTTGCAGCTTGCTCTCCTGCTCGGGACCCAGATGTGAATTCTGATTACATGATTTGGGGTCACTCTAGTCTTGTGGGACCGGTATGTCATTTAATGGGAAGATGCACCCTGTCAAACTAAAATTGTATTTTGGAATGTGTTTTGATTGTGAAAAATATTAATTTTAGTTTGGAGAAATAATAGCAACCACTGGGCATGAAGAGGATGTTGTCATTGGTGAGATAGACTATTCCATTCTTCAAACCCGAAGGTGTGGTAGCATTTTTAAATTAAGCAGTTTAGTTTCCGGATGATGATTTTATTTGTTTTCCTAACTATGTATCGATCATGAATTAATGTACAGAGAGAATCTTCCTCTAGAGAAGCAAAAGAGAGGGGACATATACCAACTGATTGACTCCTCTGGGAAGTAACTTGTCGATTCAATTGAAATTGCAAGAATAATGTGTGATAACTTTGTTTCATGAAGTCAATATTCCAATCTAATGGTGCATGTAGTTGAACAATTTACCTTTTTTTTTGGTAATTATTTCTCTTTGTTTTAGTCTTTTAGAGACACATAAGAAGAATCAAATGATAATTAGTTAAGTAAACTATTTTACTTTATTTTATGGAATAGGTATTTTTTTTTCCGATGATGTCGCATCACAAAATATATAGAAGCGTACATGGAATTTGATTATTTGAGGGTAACGAACTAAATTTGTGAATCTAGATGCATCATCTTCAGTAAACCTTCAAACAATCCATCCTAAATTCATCAATGGTATGTGGCTTTGCCAAGAAATAAATTCAAGATTATTCAACAATATTTAGACAGTTTATGTCACATAAGAATCGGAATTTAAGACTAAATATCACTTAATTATGGGACAATTTATATAGCTAGTTAGAAAGACATCGATGGATCATTTATTTCTTGTTGTAGTTCGTTTCTTATGTTTATTTTAGATACTGTGTTCTGAACCCATAAAAAAATAATAATAAAAAAATACTATTAACAGTCTTACTATATTAGTACGTAGTAGTCCAGTAGATGTTCGGCTTAATAGATCCGAGAATTTCTTGATTTGTTCGTGAATGAGCAAACAATACTTTTTTTTTTCAGTTTTTAGAGATACTAGGCAGACATTACCCAGTTACAAGTAGCAAACAAGTATTTTCTGATGCCAACTATTTGGTCTTTCACGACCAACAAAGATGGAAAGACTACTTACAACAATTAATGCTCTCTGTTGACCACCGTTAAGATTTAGACAAATTAGATATAGACAAATTTTTCTAGTGGACTAATATTGATTTTTTTTTACTCTGTTCTACTTTACAAGCATGTATAAATTACTATATTCTATTGAAAATAGTTAACCACCTTATAATAATTAAAAAAATAAAATATAATAGAATAAATGTTTAAGCATTTGATTGATAAGAGAGTATATAGTAAGGTTTTAAAATGTGATTTGTGTGGTTTGGCGGTTGGATAATGATTTGGGATAAAACGATAATAAAAAGGTTATACGGTAATAAAATGGTGATAAATGGTTACGCGGAATGGCTAAAAATATAGATAATTCCACTTAAAGCATTTTAAAAGCTTGGTATAATAGTGAAGATAAAAAGATAAGAAGATAACTTAGAATGCTTCTGAAAATAATGATAGAAATTGTCTTCCTATTTAGAGAATAGTATAAAAAAAAATAGAACGAACATTTAATTGGTACGTTTCGTATGAAAATAGAAAGTAAAGATAAGAAGATAATCGTTATCGCTTCTGCAAGTGATTATGAAAATTATGTACTTATTCATAGAAATATAGAATAAAGAAAACAAATATTTACAGATATATTTGGTGTATTAAAAAAGTGAAGATAAAAAAAAAATCTCAATGCTCATGAAAGTGATGATAGAATTATCTTCTTATTCCTAGAAAAATTTTAAACATTAAAAATAAGTAAAGAAAAATATTTAAAGATGTTTGGTATGAGAATGAAAAGTAAAGGCAAGAAGATGACTATTACGTACAAGTAATGATATGATTTATCTTCTTATTCATAGAATAATTCTAAAAATTAAAACAAAAAAGATCACTAAAGATATGTTTGGTATGAGGATTAAAAACGTGAAGATAGAAGATAACATTATCGCTTGGGAAACGGACGATAAAAGTTACCTTCTTATCCGCAGAATAAAAAATATATATAAAAAACAAGAATAATGTTTTTAAAGATAAGATTAATATGGGATAAAAAGTGATGACAGTAAAATAATTGTTATTTGTTCATGAAAATGATTAGGAAATTTAGCTTCTTATTCAATTTTTTAATTTTCTTCCAAACGTAATTTAAACATATTTTTCTTACTCAATCCAATATTCATATTAGATGCAAGCTTTTAAAATGCGTTTTTTTCGGTATGACGGTCCGAAGTTGATTTAACGGTGCGGCGTTTTTTCGGTGAAAAACCGGCGAAAAAACGATGTATATGTGCTAACATTTATGTCAAACTCATATGTATTTTTGTGTACATTATTACTGATAGAGAGAAGAGATTTGTATTGAGTTGTGATAAAATGATTACAATTACATTGTATTTATAGACTACTCTAAGTTTACTACTAACCATCTCCAATAGTGCATCTCCTACCAACCCTCTACAATCTCTATTGTTATCAATCGCCAACAATCATACAATCTTTATATCTCCTACCTAATACAACCAATCAATCATACTCTAACATCCCCCCTCAAGCTCATCGTAGTGACACACGATCGAGCTTGTCATCTTTGAATGATTCGATCCTTGTCAAAATTGAATTGCCAACTTGCATTTGCAAGAAAGAAAAAGAACGAGCTCTTTTGGCTCAAGAGAAAGAACGAGCTCTTGTGGCTCAATTGAAAAAAGAAAGCGAGTTCTTTTGACTCAAGAAGAAGAGAAATGAGCTCTTTTGGCTCAAGAAAAAGAGAGGAGCTCTTTTGGCTCATGCATGCTTTCTCAAAGGCTTTTTGCCTAGCATGTGTGTAAAGAGGCTCGTGGGAGTCCTCATGAAGAATGAAAAATTGTGAGCTCTTTTGGCTCTTTCGGCTTTTGCCGACACATCATCTTGGCTCGTTTGAGCACCACAATTCATAAGAAAAAATAAAGGAAAAGGAGGAGTTTAATGCCTTTGTGGCACTGTTGTTTTAATCATTGAAAATTGGGGTGTTGACACTTTGCTCGGTCGAATTTGGTAGGTACAGAATTGATTCTTAGTTATTTCTGAGAGGATGCCGATCACTGACTCTTTACTGTCTACGGTCTAAGAATGAAATTTAAGGATGCACTTTGAGTTACATGCTGAACATGATGTATCATGATTGAATTGGGTGTACTTATGCATTCAAGCAACATTCCTTTGACATGGTACTCGTACCCCACAGCTAATATCATATCCAAACATGCTAAGCCCTCAACAACAATTTCAATCTTTCTAAACATCTCAATCATTGATCCGATGTGCATACCAGTAATAACACCACTTATGTTGAAATTTAAAACCTGAAGTGATTGAATCCAATAGAGCCATGGAGGTGGATGCACTCATACCAGAGAAAAAAAAAATGAGGATCACTGCGCCACAGCCATGGCTTGCGAAGAGTCTCCTCCTCTGGCGGCCACGATGGTGCGAGGAGGCGAAGTGTGGAAACCTCGAGGCAGATCGGATCTTGGCTTGATCTTGGACCCGGTTTGAGCACCTCCTACCAAGATCCTCTGTGTCAGGGTCGAAAGAGGTATCCCCGATCAGGTGAAGATGACTGACGCTAGGTAGGATGCGTAGCGGCTGTGCGAGATGGCACTCGTCAGATTTGATCGATCAATCTAGGGTTTCGGTCGGAGCTTGGAGCAGCGAGTTGAGGCAGCTCAATGCAAAGTGGTGGTAGCGGCAGCGTAGGTGCGACCGGATCTGGTTTAGATCGAGAGAGAGGTGGCGCGCGACTGTCGCCGGAGATGGCCCTGGTGGCCAAAGTTGGATCTTATTTAGGTCTCGTGAAAAGAGAGATCGTGAAGAAGAGGATAGTTCGGATCTGTGATGGAGATGGGAATAACGAGAATAGTAAACTAGATCTGTAGGTATTGGAATAAAAGAACTGAAATTCTGGAATAAGAAATAATATGCTGGGCTGTTTGGATTGGAGAAGGAATTTGGGGAATTTCATCTTCCTACCATAAATTTATTATAAACAATCCAAACTCTTCACAAAGTTACACACTTCCCAATAAATTTATTCCTAGGAATTGCAACTTCCCCAAATTCCTCAAATTCCTAAGCGATCCAAACGGCCCCGCTATTTATTAGGTGGAATAGGATAGAGTAGTTGGCATAATTCCTGGAATAGGCGTGAGCCTAATTCCAGCATTTCACTGGCTCAGATACCATGATAGAGAGAAGAGATTTGTATTGAGTTGTGATAAAATGATTACAATTATATTGTATTTATAAGCTACTCTAAGTTTACTACTAACCATCTCCAATAGTGCATCTCTTACCAACCCTCTACAATCTCTATTGTTATCAATCGCCAACAATCATACTATCTTTATATCTCCTACCTAATACAACCAATCAATCATACTCTAACAATTACATTTGTATGGACGATTGGTATACAATATTGTACTTAGAGAGGCAACGGTACACAATATTGAACATTTCTAAGCATTTTATTCACGATATGTACCAAATACACTATGCTCTCAATACACGTTATTGTCGCGGCTTTTTCGTCATTCCCTCGAAGAATGGATTTGGGTTTCCTCGAGAAATGGGAACATAGCCTTGGATTCACCCCCCTTAAGGTTCGATCTCCGTTCGAGTATCTCTTTACGACAAGAGAACCAAAACACGAGTCGCTTCTTAAAGAGGTTTGTTGATTTCGTGGGTCCTTTCTTTCCAGTAGGCGCAATCCCCTACTGTTAATTACCCCGTGATCGCTCACGAGAACCTCTGATTAAGGGATCTGAAGAATTATATATAAAGGCTAGGGAATCGTTTGTTTCATGTTTATTTTGGGTTTATTTCTTTTGGTTTGAACCGGACTCAATTGGTGTACCAGACTCAGTTGACGGGACCCAATTGAGAACATTTTGATCTGCTGAAGAGTTTTCGTTCTTGAAATGGAGAGGTTTCGGTTTTGTCTTTGGGCTTCGTGTTCGGACTTTTAATTTCTTGAGTTTCTCTTTGGGTTTTATCATTTTCACAATTTTATTTTTTATTTTAGACTTTTGAAATATCTTTTTATATTTTTAGTTATATTTTTGTTTGAAAATACTTGATATCAAATATATTTCTTTTAAAATTTCAATATCTATTTTTGAAAACTTTTCAAGAGAGTTTAATTGAGTTTTAAAATTATTTGGAATTTTATAAATTGATTTAACATCATTTTAGAATTTCATAAAATTTATTTAATATTAAAATACTTCAAAAATAGAAAAGACCAAAAATTTGAAAGATTTTTATATCAAAATATCAGTGAATTTGGTTTATTTGGATTTTTAGGATTTTATGGATATTTTATTTGAATTTTTCTGCGTTTGCTACTATTTTTAATGAATTTTTAAAGTTTATGATGATTTGGAATTTTCTGGTTGGTCCACGTCAGCAGAGAAGGCTGAGGTGGCTTGCTGCATGGATCTGACGTGGAGCTGACGAGGCATAGACGCTGAATGGGCTTGTTTGATCTGTGTAGTGGGTTGCTGACAGGAAAACGATTCGTCACACGGGATTTGGCCACAGAGGATCGTTTGTGGCATCGGGCTTCATCTCCTTCAAACCCGATATGAGGGAATTTTGCAGTTTGATCCCTACACTTTCTCCGGCCAAATTACGACGATTCCGGCTGCCGTTTCCGTTGAGGTTGGGTTCGTTAGAGTCGTGGATGTGAGGAGAAAACTTTGGTGCCATCAATTGGGGAAATGGAGGCTTGTATTGTCATTTAGCATTGGATGAAACTCGAGCTGCCATTAATGGCACCTGAAGCATTTTGTCACCTTTCCTTTGCCAGTTTGAGGTTTCCTGAATTCATGGAAGTGCCTTGAAGACATTTGTGCAGTCCATTTGACTTGGAGAGGCTTTGAAGTGGGTAATTTCGACTGAGGCATTTCAGCTTAGATTTGAACAGATTTGGGACCCTTGTTGTGGGACCCACAGAGCCATTCTCTTGTACCAGCAGCGTTGTGGATAGCTTCAGGAGGTCAACTTTAATGCGTATAGGTCTTCCTTTTAGCTTGAGACGCCATGGTTTGATGGATGAAGCATTGAGACAGTATTGCACTTTTACTTGACTTGGTTCAACTTTCATTTTACATGCAAGTCGTTTTACAGCAAAGCAATTTGATTTAAAGCTCAATTTTGATCAGTTGTGATATGTTTTATATGTTCAAATTGCACAGAACGTAAGAGTAGAACTTTTGACACTTGTTACAATTTTCACTTTTTTTTAATTTAAACAACATTGCCACTGTTTTGATGCAATTTAGATTTGAGTTGCTCCAATTGCAGAAAAACCTCTTATAGCAGTCATAATAGAAATGTAAAAGCTATTAAAAGCAGTTTTGACATTTTATTACTTTTCTGTTGCAATCATTTATCCATATGCACAATTCAGTTCTTTTGCAATAAGTGAGAAACCCTTTTTATGTTTGTTCAAAGATTCTAAGAATTAACAAGCATACTAACATATCATGCATATAAACCCTTAATTTTGAATTAATCCGTAGGTAAGGACTGGTTAGAATTTGGCATGACCTCTATTATTTTTAATGACATTTTTGGATTGTCAATGGCTTGAACATGGCTAAGCCAGAGCCAGTGCTCTGGACCTATGCCAAGTCAAGTTGATACTGCCATGAGAGACTAAAGCTGGGCTAAAGACCTCTACATGACAGCCATGGTGCCTTTTACGTTGGACTTGAGAATACTCCATGAAGCGAAGAGCTGGGCTCTAAACCTTCATGAAGCACCTTTCTTTGACTTACCCCATGGCCATGACTGGAGCTGTGCTCTAGACCATAGCTCATGGTGATTATATTTGCACGGCTCAAGCACACCATTGATTGGTGGCTGAGCTAAGGAGGAGGGACAACAAAACCACGAATTGACACTTCAAAATAGCTTTCTTTATTTCAAAATCAAGCGATTACAAGATGGAGCCTCTCAATTTCACCTCTTTCTCTCTCTTTCCCGAGTGTTTGATGCAATGCCTAGCTTCAATCTAACCTTGAAATCTCTAATTGACTGTCTAAACCTAACCCCAGTGTGGCGGCCTCTTCCCTCCTCTTTTTTTTCTCTCTGATTTAGGGGTTTAAATAGGCTTGACTCTAGGGTTTCCTTTCCTTGGCCGTGCCATCTCTTCACCGTCTGATTTTGATCCAACGGCTTGCATTCGGCTGCGCTAGGGCATGGGTTTTGCAAAACAGTGGGCAAGGGTTGGTGGTTTTGCGCCTGTGGCCGAAAGGATAGCCACGTCGACGATTCTCTCGAGTTTACCCGGCGTTCACGGTGAAAATCGTGACTTTCACCTCTTTTCCTTTTACTGGGGGGAGAAGGAGGCTCTTACTAGTGGGCCCTGCTTGTCAGGTTTAATAAGAGCGAAAAGATGGGTGCGTTGAGTCTACGGTGAGCCACATACATTCGTCTGAATTTTTGTTCACGGTGTACATGAAACAGGTGCATTCAACATGAAAAATGGAATGGTGAATTTCAAATGGCCAGCGCCCTGCTCCTTTCCCTTGGATCCGCTCCAATGGATGCACGCGACATGGAGTTCTGATTTTTCTGAGAATTTCCTTTGATTTCCATTGATTTTTCACATATTCTTTAATGCCAATCCAAAATAAATTCTTTCAAGGCCTTCCCTTGGGTATTTTCGGATGAAATTTTATGGGTAAGCTTAGAAAAATATAAGGAATCTAATGATTTAACTGGTTTTCGTAAATTCCTCATGGATTTATTTTGGTAATTTTGTGAAGCTTTTGGGTTTGTTTGCAAAATTTGGAATTTGTGTGGGTATTTTTGGGATCTTGAAATTATGATAATTCACCATAATTCTTTAGGATTTTTTTGGGTATTTTTTGGTAATTTTTGGAGTTTATTTGGTATTTTTGGCAATTTGATTTTAATTTTTGGCAATTTGGGAATTTGGTTTTTTTGCTGTTTGGCCTTAGGTTTTCGGATTTTGAACTTGGTTTTCGGGGTTTAATTTTTAGGGTCAACAAATGCCCCCCACCAAAGCATGTTGTGAGGATCTTGGCAGAACGACGTGCTTTGGTGGCCCCTTCTTGACCCCTTGTTTTTTTTTTTGTTGTGGTTTGGTATCTTGAATGGAGGTATTTTGGCTTGCTTTCAATGGTTTGTTTCTTTGGAATACGGGTGTTTTAATCCGTCTTCAATGGTTTGGTTTCTTTGGAACACGGGTATTTTGATCCGTCTTCAATGGTTTGGTTTCTTTGGAACACGGGTATTTTGATCCGTCTTCAATGGTTTTGTTTCTTTGGAACACGGGTATTTTGATCCGTCTTCAATGGTTTTGTTTCTTGGAGTACGGGTGTTTTGATCCGTCTTCAATGGTTTTGTTTCTTGGAATACGGGTATTTTGATCCGTCTTCAATGGTTTTGTTTCTTGGAGTACGGGTGTTTTGATCCGTCTTCAATGGTTTTGTTTCTTGGAATACGGGTATTTTGATCCGTCTTCAATGGTTTTGTTTCTTGGAATACGGGTGTTTTGATCCGTCTTCAATGGTTTTGTTTCTTGGAATACGGGTATTTTGATCCGTCTTCAATGGTTTTGTTTCTTGGAATACGGGTGTTTTGATCCGTCTTCAATGGTTTTGTTTCTTGGAATACCTTCTTTCTTCTTTTCCTTTCTTCGTTAGGACTAAGGCATCTAGAAGTCCTCACCACAATTTAGGTTAGGTTATTTTGGTCCAACCTGTATTTCCTTGGGTTTGGGTTTACACGGGCCTTGCCCCAGTTTCGATTTTCCATTTGAATGTTGATCTTGAAACGTTTCAGTCTCTTCAACACTTAACTTCTTTTTGTATTCTTTCAGGTTGTTTCTTGTCCCTTTGATTTGTATCAGGTTTTGGCTGATCTTTTGGCTCTTGCCCCAGTTTGGTTGTTGTTGATCCTTGTCTTGTAGCGGCCTTAGTGATGCAAATATGAACAATTTTGCATCCTCGAGATTCTTAAGAATCCGTCCTTGGTCGCAAAATTTCCTATACTACATTTTGGCTGGTGGATTTTGTGGAGTTGGGAATATTTAGGTGGAAGGAATGACTTATGGGGCCATAAAGGCAAGTCACCCTTTATTTTGCTCACCCTCTCATTTCTCACCCTCTCTTTTAGGTATGGGCACTCAATGTAATAGCACTCAATATCGGCATTGGCGGTATTGACACATTTTTTAATGTAGGCCTTTATAAAGAAAATGTCTATGAATGTCCAAAAGGACAAAGACATTCCTTTGTACTTAGGCCCGGCGGGACGAGTTTGGTTTTATTTCTTTGGATTTTATTTGGGTTTGGTTCATTTGTATTTGGATTTTTGAGGTTGGGAACTTTTATTAGACTTTTATTTATTTATTTGCCTTATTTATTTAGGGCCTTGCAAAGGAATGTCCCATAATGTTCAAAAGAACGGAACACCCTTTCAAGCTTTAGCCCGATGGGACATACAACATGTTTCTTGGATTTTGGTTGTTTGAGGGTTTTGTTCAAGACTTTATTAGATTTTCTACCTATATTTTGTTTGGTAGGTTTTGGTTGTTTTGGATTTATTCTATTAGAATTTGTGGTTTTGGAATTTTGGATTTTGGGGTTTTAGTTTAGTTTCTTTTATTGGAGTTTTGGATTTAGGTTTTGGAGTTTGGAGCTTTAGGATTTTTTTATTGGAATTTTGGATTTAGGTTTTGAAACTTCTGGACTTGGCTTTTATTTAGAAGGAAAGTGTTTTGGTTTTGGTTTTGGTTTTGGCTTTGTCTTGCTTCTCTTTTCTTTCTTTCTTGCAGATGGTGCCTTTAGGCGGAGCATTTCTTGAGATACCGTCCATTGACATGTGGAATTGAACTTTCTCTTGGGGGCAATTTGAATCCCAATCCTTTTGTGCATTTCCATTTTCCATCTACTCCTTCCACCCATTGGGATTTCTCGCTCCAAAGGTCTTGGAAGACTTTAGCTTTTCGCTTGGAGATCGGGTCCAAACAATGAGCCTTTTCAAAGAGGGGTGTCAATTTCTTGTTGTAATAACCCCTTATTTCTACCCGTTCATATTCGTCTTCTTCTTCTTTCAACCACTTTTCCCAATCGTTTGAATCGGGAGCATTGCTTGATGGATCTATGTCCTCCGCTTTGTAGAACAAGATTTCTTTGTGAACCACCAACTTCCCTTGAATCATTTCGATTTTAGGTGGGACGTAAAAAGTTTCCAATTCTTTGACTTGGTTCACTTCCCTTGGTGTTAGCTCTTTGAAGTAGCCAATGGGAATTTGCTCAATGGCCATGGAATCTTCCTTTTCTTTGGACTCCTCTTCATCTGAGCAAGTATCATACACATGGATGACATTTCTTTGCTTTGGTTCATTGTCTTCTTCAGATTCACTTTTCACATAGAATCTTTTCCTTTGCACTTTCTTTTCATCTTCTTCATCAGATGACCTAATATAAAAGGGAGTTTTCACGGCACATGAAGTTTTAGGCCTTTCTTTCAATCTTATTTTCTCTTCAATCTCTTTCTGATTTGCCACTCTTGCCCTCAAATTTGGTGAGGTACTTCTTTGAGAAGCTGGAGTGTAGAATCGGTCTATTTCCTCCAATTCTATTTCATGCGCTCCATAATGATGCGCGTCTCCTTTGATGCTCTTTTGTTCACCATCTTTTATGTACTTGATGCACTGATGGAGGGTGGATGGCACAAGACTGTTTTCGTGTAGCCATGGTCTTCCTAATAGTGCTCCGTAGGATGTTTCAGCATCGATTACATAGAATTTGATCAAAGTTTCAAGTTCCCCAAATTTCACTGGGAGGGTAATTGCCCCTAATGCCTTTTCTGAGTTTTGGTTGAACCCATGGATGAAGACATTCTCATTTGAGAGTCGTCTTTCTCCTAAGGCCAATTGGTTCATTGATTTGAGTGGCAAGATGTTAATTGAAGATCCTGGATCCACCAATATTCGACTTAATTGACTTCCATTGGTTTGACCCGTGATGTAGAGTGCCTTGTTGTGACGAGCCGTTCCCATCATTAAGTCTACATCTGAGAATGTGATTTGACTTTGGGGCTCCACGTAGAGGGCCTCGGTCATGTGTTTTTCTGCGAAGTAAGCCTGAAATTTCTCGGGCTCTTGCAACACTTCCATCATTGTTTCTCTTAGTTCTTTTGACATCATCAGTGATTCGAATACACTAATCAATGCGGGTATGCGCCTTAAGTGGGCCAAGATGTTGTATTCTCCAACGGTTTCTTTCGCCTTTTGACTCGGCCCCGCTTCATCATTTACTTCTTGACCTTTGCCTTTTCCTTTTTCCTTTTCCTTTTCATTTTCTTTGGGTGCTTGTCTTTCAGGAATGTTTGTATCCGATCGCAAGTTTACATGGCAATCTTTTTCTTCAAACATGCCTTTGGCAAAGAGGCCTCCATACGGCTCCTCGTCTTCATCTTCGGCATCATAATAGTAGGTGCCCAATTCTTCTTCTTTCTTTTCCTCTTTATTTTCCTTCTTCACTTCTTTCATTTTTCCTTCCTTTTCATTTTCACCTTCCTTCTCACTTTTCTTGTTTTCATTTAGATTCAGTTTTGACATCTTATGCACGTAGCAATCTTCATGATCGGATTCTTCATCCACTATTATTATGACATTGCAATCTTCGTTACGCCTTGGGTTGACTCTTTGTGCCACCGCATTTGCTTGAGCGTGTGAGGCCGGCTCTTGTTTAAAGCTTCCAGGCAAGATTAAGTCTCCTTCTTTGATCATCCTTTCTGCAATGTCCTTAAAGACATAACATTCACTTGTGGGGTGACCCAAGACTCGATGATAAGTACAATACTTTGGGTCGTTTATCTTGTTTTGCTCTTCCGGCCTTTTGCAATAAGGTAGCTCGATGGCTTTACCATTCAACAATTGCTTGAGCAACGCTGCCGTTTTCTCTTTTTTGAATGAATACGGCTTGCTTAGGCGCTCCGCCAAACTTTCTTTTGGTTGGTTACTTCCATTGTTATTATTGTTAGCATTTCCTTTGTTGTTTTTGTAACCACCACCTCCTTTGCTTATAGATGTTTCATTGGCTCCCATTATTTTAATAGGAATTTGCACCTTTGTCCTTTGTTCACCTTTGTTGTATGAAGTTTGTGTCTCTTTAGGCGGGCCGATATGCACAATCCTTGCAACCCGAGTCACCAAATCTTCATAGGTGTAGATATCGCTACCAGAGAGTGGTCTGCGAATCCAATCATCCAAGTTTCTTATTAGGAACTCCACCGCTTCCCTTTCTGGCATTTGGTGAGTGCACCTTATGTTCATGTTTCTCCATCTGTTGATGTAGTCAAGAGGCGACTCTTCTGGCCTTGGTTTTTCACAAGCCACATCGGCCATGGAAATTCTTTGGTTTACCATAGCAAATTTGGCTCGAAAGAGATCCTCCATTTCATCCCAAGTCTCAATCGAGTCGTTTTCCAATAAAGAGTACCACTCAAAAGCGGCACCTGTTAGACTTTGAGAGAATTGTTTCATTAGAAGAGCTTCATCATGGGCGGTATTGCCACATGCATTTCTGAATTGCACCAAGTGTTGATCTGGTGTGATGCCTTCTTTTCCTGTGCCATCAAAGAGGTTGAATTTTGGGACTTGGTATCCCGAAGGATAAGGAATTTGTTCGTACTCCCTTGGGTACGGCCTTCCACATTTCTTGCGAAGGTTGACCAAACGGCCCGCCCCTGTTGCTTGGAGTTGTAGGTTTATCATATCTTGGATGATTTGCCTTGTTGATTCTGGCTTTCTTGTCCCTGTCCGAGACTTTGCCCTAGGGATTTCTTCTTCGCTTGACTCATACTTGACTCTATGTTTCCTTTCTTTATGACGCCTTCTTTCTTCTTCTTCTTCTGAAGACTCATATTTGTATTTGTTCCTTCTCCCCTTGGAAGGCCTTCTCTTAGCCTTTTCTTCTTCTTCATCAGAAGATCCACATTTACTTTTACTCCTTCTTTCTTTTAGAATTTTCTTCTTGCTTCTTTCCTCCTCTTCATCAGAAGGCTCATACTTATTTTTGCTCTTTCTTTCTTTAAGGATCTTCTTCTTATGATTGTCTTCTTCTTCTGAGGACGAGAGATTTTCAAGTTCTCCAAGCAAATTCTTTTTCTCTAGGAGTTTATACATCCTCTCAACTATTTTTCTATCCCTTTCTCTTTCATTCATCAATTCAGACATTTTCTTTTCATTTTTCTCTAGTATGCTCATCAGTCGAGCATTTTCTCCTTCGTCCCATCGATTTTTATCACCATCATTTTCTTGGTCGCTTTCAACTGTTTCGTTTTTAGGGTGGTCGTGACCACTTGATGATGGAATTTCTTGTTTCCCTTTGTCATCTTTTCTAGTTGGAGGAATTTCCTCATCGCTTGCCATGTTCACGAATGCATGCATCTCTTGTTCTTCACTTATTCTAATCATGTTTACATGAGCATGCATCACCGCCTCCTTTTCACGCCACACTAAGCGCCTTCTCTTGCTTTGTGTTTCTTGATTGGCTATTTCAACCACCAAGCGGGTATTATCTTTAGGCACCCACATTTTCTTGGCTGCCCTTTCATTTTGCAAAGGTCCCAATCGTTCTTTGACTGGGGTTGTTGATTTTTCTTTTCCTTTCTGCCCCAGTCTTTCCTTTACTGGAGTTGATTCCCTTCTTTGTCTCTTTGGTCCCAACCTTTCATGGACCGAAGCACGGGGAAAAGTGAGCCTTTCCTTCACCGATCGCCTCGTTTGAGGATTTCTGCCCCGGAACTGAACTCGGTATTCAAGAGGAAATTCCTCCATTGTTTTCAGTATCGCCACTGGAGAATTCTTTCGAACCAGTCGAAGCGGTGCAAATGGATTGCTTACTGGGAGATTGGGCCTTGAATCCAGTTCGTTCTTGTAAGCCCTTTGAACCTTTTTGATAGTCCTTGTGCCTTGAGAGACCGGCACATAGACTTTCTTTGCAGTTGTTTTCTTTTGGGAGGAGCAATGGTTGGAGTTGCGTTCCTTGTGACTTGAACTTGGGTGGGCCCTCTTTTGAGGAATGAGAGCCCAATCTTCTTCCTTAGGCTTCATTTCAGTAGAGGTCTCGGAGATTGGAGAGACTACTACTGGTACATTTTGTGGTTTTTCAACAACACGAGCGAGTTGGAAACTTCCATCCTTTACTTGCATTATGGGCACGTAGGAGTAACCATATGGCATGTTGCCGATCATGAATTCGTGTTGGTAGCAGATCGGAACTGCCCCAATCGTGAGCACTCCTTCGGGCTTGCTCATGTCAACGGTTGTGGATCCCATTTCCTGAAAGAAAAGAACTCCAAATGTTACCGTTAGAAATATTTATTTGAAATTTTATAATTTTTCTAGCCTTTACATTATATTCTTTAAATCCCGAAGATGAGAGGAGAAAGATGTCCCACCGGGCGTGCCAGAGAATCTGTTTGGCACGAGGTGGGCTGTTGATACAACTGCACTTGAAGTTTTACATTTATTTATTATTTTATTTATTTATTTATTATTTTTTTATCACTTTTTTTTTACTTTCCCTAGCCTTTTACATTACCCTTCAGATCCGAAAGATGAGAGGAAAAAGAGGTCCCACCGGGCGTGCCAGAGAATCTGTCGCGGCTTTTTCGTCATTCCCTCGAAGAATGGATTTGGGTTTCCTCGAGAAATGGGAACATAGCCTTGGATTCACCCCCCTTAAGGTTCGATCTCCGTTCGAGTATCTCTTTACGACAAGAGAACCAAAACACGAGTCGCTTCTTAAAGAGGTTTGTTGATTTCGTGGGTCCTTTCTTTCCAGTAGGCGCAAGCCCCTACTGTTAATTACCCCGTGATCGCTCACGAGAACCTCTGATTAAGGGATCTGAAGAATTATATATAAAGGCTAGGGAATCGTTTGTTTCATGTTTATTTTGGGTTTATTTCTTTTGGTTTGAACCGGACTCAATTGGTGTACCAGACTCAGTTGACGGGACCCAATTGAGAACATTTTGATCTGCTGAAGAGTTTTCGTTCTTGAAATGGAGAGGTTTCGGTTTTGTCTTTGGGCTTCGTGTTCGGACTTTTAATTTCTTGAGTTTCTCTTTGGGTTTTATCATTTTCACAATTTTATTTTTAATTTTAGACTTTTGAAATATCTTTTTATATTTTTAGTTATGTTTTTGTTTGAAAATACTTGATATCAAATATATTTCTTTTAAAATTTCAATATCTATTTTTGAAAACTTTTCAAGAGAGTTTAATTGAGTTTTAAAATTATTTGGAATTTTACAAA
This sequence comes from Rhynchospora pubera, assembly GCA_028095005.1. Lineage (NCBI taxonomy): Eukaryota > Viridiplantae > Streptophyta > Magnoliopsida > Poales > Cyperaceae > Rhynchospora > Rhynchospora pubera. Next base: position 346,208,289 of record CM051460.1, on the reverse strand, counting down.
TTGATTTAACATCATTTTAGAATTTCATAAAATTTATTTAATATTAAAATACTTCAAAAATAGAAAAGACCAAAAATTTGAAAGATTTTTATATCAAAATATCAGTGAATTTGGTTTATTTGGATTTTTAGGATTTTATGGATATTTTATTTGAATTTTTCTGCGTTTGCTACTATTTTTAATGAATTTTTAAAGTTTATGATGATTTGGAATTTTCTGGTTGGTCCACGTCAGCAGAGAAGGCTGAGGTGGTTTGCTGCATGGATCTGACGTGGAGCTGACGAGGCATAGACGCTGAATGGGCTTGTTTGATCTGTGTAGTGGGTTGCTGACAGGAAAACGATTCGTCACACGGGATTTGGCCACAGAGGATCGTTTGTGGCATCGGGCTTCATCTCCTTCAAACCCGATATGAGGGAATTTTGCAGTTTGATCCCTACACTTTCTCCCGCCAAATTACGACGATTCCGGCTGCCGTTTCCGTTGAGGTTGGGTTCGTTAGAGTCGTGGATGTGAGGAGAAAACTTTGGTGCCATCAATTGGGGAAATGGAGGCTTGTATTGTCATTTAGCATTGGATGAAACTCGAGCTGCCATTAATGGCACCTGAAGCATTTTGTCACCTTTCCTTTGCCAGTTTGAGGTTTCCTGAATTCATGGAAGTGCCTTGAAGACATTTGTGCAGTCCATTTGACTTGGAGAGGCTTTGAAGTGGGTAATTTCGACTGAGGCATTTCAGCTTAGATTTGAACAGATTTGGGACCCTTGTTGTGGGACCCACAGAGCCATTCTCTTGTACCAGCAGCGTTGTGGATAGCTTCAGGAGGTCAACTTTAATGCGTATAGGTCTTCCTTTTAGCTTGAGACGCCATGGTTTGATGGATGAAGCATTGAGACAGTATTGCACTTTTACTTGACTTGGTTCAACTTTCATTTTACATGCAAGTCGTTTTACAGCAAAGCAATTTGATTTAAAGCTCAATTTTGATCAGTTGTGATATGTTTTATATGTTCAAATTGCACAGAACGTAAGAGTAGAACTTTTGACACTTGTTACAATTTTCACTTTTTTTTAATTTAAACAACATTGCCACTGTTTTGATGCAATTTAGATTTGAGTTGCTCCAATTGCAGAAAAACCTCTTATAGCAGTCATAATAGAAATGTAAAAGCTATTAAAAGCAGTTTTGACATTTTATTACTTTTCTGTTGCAATCATTTATCCATATGCACAATTCAGTTCTTTTGCAATAAGTGAGAAACCCTTTTTATGTTTGTTCAAAGATTCTAAGAATTAACAAGCATACTAACATATCATGCATATAAACCCTTAATTTTGAATTAATCCGTAGGTAAGGACTGGTTAGAATTTGGCATGACCTCTATTATTTTTAATGACATTTTTGGATTGTCAATGGCTTGAACATGGCTAAGCCAGAGCCAGTGCTCTGGACCTATGCCAAGTCAAGTTGATACTGCCATGAGAGACTAAAGCTGGGCTAAAGACCTCTACATGACAGCCATGGTGCCTTTTACGTTGGACTTGAGAATACTCCATGAAGCGAAGAGCTGGGCTCTAAACCTTCATGAAGCACCTTTCTTTGACTTACCCCATGGCCATGACTGGAGCTGTGCTCTAGACCATAGCTCATGGTGATTATATTTGCACGGCTCAAGCACACCATTGATTGGTGGCTGAGCTAAGGAGGAGGGACAACAAAACCACGAATTGACACTTCAAAATAGCTTTCTTTATTTCAAAACCAAGCGATTACAAGATGGAGCCTCTCAATTTCACCTCTTTCTCTCTCTTTCCCGAGTGTTTGATGTAATGCCTAGCTTCAATCTAACCTTGAAATCTCTAATTGACTGTCTAAACCTAACCCCAGTGTGGCGGCCTCTTCCCTCCTCTTTTTTTTCTCTCTGATTTAGGGGTTTAAATAGGCTTGACTCTAGGGTTTCCTTTCCTTGGCCGTGCCATCTCTTCACCGTCTGATTTTGATCCAACGGCTTGCATTCGGCTGCGCTAGGGCATGGGTTTTGCAAAACAATGGGCAAGGGTTGGTGGTTTTGCGCCTGTGGCCGAAAGGATAGCCACGTCGACGATTCTCTCGAGTTTACCCGGCGTTCACGGTGAAAATCGTGACTTTCACCTCTTTTCCTTTTACTGGGGGGAGAAGGAGGCTCTTACTAGTGGGCCCTGCTTGTCAGGTTTAATAAGAGCGAAAAGATGGGTGCGTTGAGTCTACGGTGAGCCACATACATTCGTCTGAATTTTTGTTCACGGTGTACATGAAACAGGTGCATTCAACATGAAAAATGGAATGGTGAATTTCAAATGGCCAGCGCCCTGCTCCTTTCCCTTGGATCCGCTCCAATGGATGCACGCGACATGGAGTTCTGATTTTTCTGAGAATTTCCTTTGATTTCCATTGATTTTTCACATATTCTTTAATGCCAATCCAAAATAAATTCTTTCAAGGCCTTCCCTTGGGTATTTTCGGATGAAATTTTATGGGTAAGCTTAGAAAAATATAAGGAATCTAATGATTTAACTGGTTTTCGTAAATTCCTCATGGATTTATTTTGGTAATTTTGTGAAGCTTTTGGGTTTGTTTGCAAAATTTGGAATTTGTGTGGGTATTTTTGGGATCTTGAAATTATGATAATTCACCATAATTCTTTAGGATTTTTTGGGTATTTTTTGGTAATTTTTGGAGTTTATTTGGTATTTTTGGCAATTTGATTTTAATTTTTGGCAATTTGGGAATTTGGTTTTTTTGCTGTTTGGCCTTAGGTTTTCGGATTTTGAACTTGGTTTTCGGGGTTTAATTTTTAGGGTCAACAGTTATGTCTTTTGATATTGTACACGTTTTTTCGGCGAAAAAACACATTTTTTTATCGTTTTTTCGGCGAAAACGATATATTGAAAAAACCTATATATCCTGAATGAGGAATGAACAGTGCCGGACAGTGTTTTTCCTTTTGTCGCTGGGTTGAAAATTTTGTTGGGCTGGGCGTGGGCAGCTTGGTGAACACCTGGTCATGATTTGTTTTCAGGTGGGTCCAACGTATGTGTGGCTGCGGGGAATTGCTTTTTAAGAACACGGTAAAATTTGATGAAATGACATAAATAACATCCCCGAGGACCCCGAAGCGTGTCTAAAGTAATTCTCCTCTCCCTGCAATTCAAACCATATAAATTTCACGTGATCTCAATTCTCTCCGACGAGGGCACCTTTTTCTGGTCCAGGGTGCTGCAGTAATCTCCTGAGCCAGAAGCTTTGAGGCTCCTAAGTGTCGCGGCTTTTTCGTCATTCCCTCGAAGAATAGAATTGGGGTTCCTCGAGAAATGGGAACATAGCCTTGGATTCACCCCCCTTAAGGTTCGATCTCCGTTCGAGCGTCTCTTTACGACAAGAGAACCAAAACACGAGTCGCTTCTTAAAGAGGTTTGTTGATTTCGTGGGTCCTTTCTTTCCAGTAGGCGCAAGCCCCTACTGTTAATTACCCCGTGATTGCTCACGAGAACCTCTGATTAAGGGATCGAAAGAATTATATGTAAAGGCTAGGGAAATCGTTTATTTCTTGTTTATCTTGAGTTTATTTCTTTGGCTTAAACCGGACTCGATTGGTGTACCAGACTCAGTTGACGGGACCTAATTGAGGATATTTCGATCTGTTGAAGAGTTTTCGTTCTTGAAGTGGAGAGGTTTCGGTCTTGATTTCGGGTTTCGTGTTTGGACTTTTAATTTCTTAAGTTTCTCTTTGGGTTTTACCATTTTCTCAATTTCTTTTTATTATTTTTAATCATGTTTATTTTCAAAATATTTATGTTTGAAAACAAATTAGAAGAGTTTATTTGAGTTTTGAAATCATTTTGGAATTTTATAAAATTGATTTAACATCATTTTAGAATTTTATAAGATTTATTTAATATTGAAAATACTTCAAAAATAGAAATACTCAATAAATTGACAGATTTTTATATCAAAATATCAGTGAATTTAGTTTATTTGGATTTTTAAAATTTTATGAAATGACAGAAATAACATCCCCGAGGACCCCGAAGCGTGTCTAAAGTAATTCTCCTCTCCCTGCAATTCAAACCATATAAATTTCACGTGATCTCAATTCTCTCCGACGAGGGCACCTTTTTCTGGTCCAGGGTGCTGCAGTAATCTCCTGAGCCAGAAGCTTTGAGGCTCCTAAGTGTCGCGGCTTTTTCGTCATTCCCTCGAAGAATAGAATTGGGGTTCCTCGAGAAATGGGAACATAGCCTTGGATTCACCCCCCTTAAGGTTCGATCTCCGTTCGAGCGTCTCTTTACGACAAGAGAACCAAAACACGAGTCGCTTCTTAAAGAGGTTTGTTGATTTCGTGGGTCCTTTCTTTCCAGTAGGCGCAAGCCCCTACTGTTAATTACCCCGTGATTGCTCACGAGAACCTCTGATTAAGGGATCGAAAGAATTATATGTAAAGGCTAGGGAAATCGTTTATTTCTTGTTTATCTTGAGTTTATTTCTTTGGCTTAAACCGGACTCGATTGGTGTACCAGACTCAGTTGACGGGACCTAATTGAGGATATTTCGATCTGTTGAAGAGTTTTCGTTCTTGAAGTGGAGAGGTTTCGGTCTTGATTTCGGGTTTCGTGTTTGGACTTTTAATTTCTTAAGTTTCTCTTTGGGTTTTACCATTTTCTCAATTTCTTTTTATTATTTTTAATCATGTTTATTTTCAAAATATTTATGTTTGAAAACAAATTAGAAGAGTTTATTTGAGTTTTGAAATCATTTTGGAATTTTATAAAATTGATTTAACATCATTTTAGAATTTTATAAGATTTATTTAATATTGAAAATACTTCAAAAATAGAAATACTCAATAAATTGACAGATTTTTATATCAAAATATCAGTGAATTTAGTTTATTTGGATTTTTAAAATTTTATGAAATGACAGAAATAACATCCCCGAGGACCCCGAAGCGTGTCTAAAGTAATTCTCCTCTCCCTGCAATTCAAACCATATAAATTTCACGTGATCTCAATTCTCTCCGACGAGGGCACCTTTTTCTGGTCCAGGGTGCTGCAGTAATCTCCTGAGCCAGAAGCTTTGAGGCTCCTAAGTGTCGCGGCTTTTTCGTCATTCCCTCGAAGAATAGAATTGGGGTTCCTCGAGAAATGGGAACATAGCCTTGGATTCACCCCCCTTAAGGTTCGATCTCCGTTCGAGCGTCTCTTTACGACAAGAGAACCAAAACACGAGTCGCTTCTTAAAGAGGTTTGTTGATTTCGTGGGTCCTTTCTTTCCAGTAGGCGCAAGCCCCTATTGTTAATTACCCCGTGATTGCTCACGAGAACCTCTGATTAAGGGATCGAAAGAATTATATGTAAAGGCTAGGGAAATCGTTTATTTCTTGTTTATCTTGAGTTTATTTCTTTGGCTTAAACCGGACTCGATTGGTGTACCAGACTCAGTTGACGGGACCTAATTGAGGATATTTCGATCTGTTGAAGAGTTTTCGTTCTTGAAGTGGAGAGGTTTCGGTCTTGATTTCGGGTTTCGTGTTTGGACTTTTAATTTCTTAAGTTTCTCTTTGGGTTTTACCATTTTCTCAATTTCTTTTTATTATTTTTAATCATGTTTATTTTCAAAATATTTATGTTTGAAAACAAATTAGAAGAGTTTATTTGAGTTTTGAAATCATTTTGGAATTTTATAAAATTGATTTAACATCATTTTAGAATTTTATAAGATTTATTTAATATTGAAAATACTTCAAAAATAGAAATACTCAATAAATTGACAGATTTTTATATCAAAATATCAGTGAATTTAGTTTATTTGGATTTTTAGAATTTTATGAATATTTTATTTATATTTTTATGAGTTTCCTACTATTTTTAACGAATTTTTGAAGTTTCTGCTGATTTGGAATCTTCTGGTTGGTCCACGTGTGCACAAAAGCTGTTGTGGCTACTGACTAGCGTCTGGCATGGCGCTGGTGTGGCGGCTGACGTGTCAGGGCGCTGACTGTTTTTCGCTTGATTTACGTAGCGGGTTTCTGACATGAAAACGATCTGCCACCCAAGATTCTGCCACAGCGAATCGAGGAAGAGTTTGGCACTGCAGTTTTGAAGGAGAAGGAGGCGATTTTACAGAGAAACCCTTTGTTTTATTTTATTTTTATCCGAGTCCTTATGTTTCGCATTTTGACGATTTCAGCCGCTGTTGATGACGGGATTGATCTCTTTGAACTCGTGAGGTCGAGAAGAACACTTCTGTAGTCTCCATTTATGTCGCGTCGCTTTTATTTGGTTGGGAAACCTCGAATTTATTTCAGCTATACAAAAAGTTTCTTCAATTTAGTCCCCGCAATCTTTAATTTGGGTTTTCCGGCGACTGCCGCAGCCTCGAGTGGTGGGGCTACCTCCATTAGCATCATGGCGGATAGGAGAGTACGAGAGTGTGCTTGGTTTGTGTTGCGTTGACCCAATTTAGTGGGTGAACCATTGATTTGGTACGGCTGGGAGTTGGCCACGAGTTGGATTTGGTATCAATTAATATCAACAGTACATTGCTTACATTAAGGCAACGAGAGGAGAGTATATGCAACTGGGGTTTCGTGAATTCAATTACTAATATACTCGTCCATGGTTGAGAACTGTTGACTCAATTGACTTGGTTCAGTAAATTGTATACAGCTTGATCCTTGTGTGCCTTCATCACTTATAATATTTCAAAGTCGTTTAAGCATGTTTGCAATTGGCTGTACATGTAATATTCTATATCAGCAACCATACTGATATATCTAAGCGGTCATTCAGGATATGATTTCAACATACTGGCCAGATTTGTGTTGCACTTATTTTCTCATCAGAGCATGGCATAACTTAATTTAGTGTATACTCAATTAAATACATAACAAGCATGATCTGACATGCTCATCATATATTTAATCCAAGTAAACACTTCTCAACTAAGGACCCCAAAGCTGGGCTAAGGAGTAGCTTAGATGAGTTCATCCCAATTACGTTCTTCATGCGCTGCGCGCAGTCAGATGTAATTGGGGCAATTGATTACATTTCATACTTCATTGGATTGGTCTTCTCATGCGCTGGGCGCAATCGAAGCTCAACCCAGATTTTTCTACTTTGAATCTCAAGCAAACAATACTACGAGAACTAAATTCAGATCTTCACTTGCTCAAAACAACTTCTTTGATTCACACAGGAATGAATTACAAGCGGCAACTCTTTAATTTCACCTTTCTTTCTCTCTATTCCTTACTGTTCGAGGAAATGTCTCTTACAATTTCGCTCAAAACTCTCTCAATTCAATACAGAAATTGTATTCTAAGCCTAGCCTCGACTTGCCCTTTTTTTTTCTCTCTGTGTTCCTTTCTTCTGCTGCTCGGATTGGGGTTTATATAGGCTTGGGGATTAGGGCTGTGGTTTGAAGCCGTAGCCATATCCATCGCCTAATCTTGATCCAACGGCTATCCTTCAGCTGCGCTAGGGTTTAGATTTCGCAATACCATGGGCTAGAGATGGTGGTTTCTGGTTTTGAGTTAGTGGACGGAGGAGGAGCCACGTCGTCATCGTTTTCACCATTTTACCCGGCGTTGCGGAAGTAAAATCGTGGATTTGCTTTCACCCATGGAGGAACATATGACAGGTGGGCCCTGCTGTGTGATTTTAATAAGACAAAGGGAGATGGGTGTGTTTGTTTCACCGTGCACCAGCGAGAAACCAACCAATCAAAAGGCTGAGGTGTATGAACCAAGCGCACCCAATAATTTAATTAGGAACAGTAACTCATCCAAGGGGCAGCGAAACACCTGGCCCCTGCTGGATCCGCTCCAATGGATGCACGCGCCAGAATTGCTGATTTTTGTGGGATTTCCATTTGATTTTCATAATTTCCCTTTATTTCTTTAAGGCCAAACCAAAATAAATTGTTTAGAGGCCTTCCCTTGGGTATTTTCAGATGAAATTTCATGGGTATTCTTAGAAAAATATAAGGAATTTAATGGTTCGACTTGTATTGGTAAATTCCTCATAGATTTATTTTGGTAATTTTGTGGAGTTTTTGGGTTTCTTTGTAAATCTTGGAATTTGTGTGGGTATTTTTGGGATTTAAAAATCATGATAATTCATCATAATTCTTAAGGGATTTTTGGGTGAATTTTGAAGATTTTTGGAGTTTGTTTGATATTTTTGGTAATTTGGTTTTGAGTTTTGGCAAATTGGAAATTTGATCTTCGCTGTTTGGCCTTAGGTTTTCGGATTTTGAACTTGGTTTTCAGGGTTTAATTTTTAGGGTCAACACTAAGTAGAGAGGTCGATATCGAGGTTAAATGAACCCTTAAAGATTGTTCACACAATATGATTAAAACTTGAAATAAGAATTTAACTCAACAAATTAGTGGGATTGAGCTAGCGTCCATGTTGGAGCCTTGGGGAGATTGAGACAAAGTGGGGGACACGAAGAAACTCGATGGAGAGCCAATAAAGGGAGTGAGACAGACGGTTTCACACGGGAAACAAAGAGATGCTTCATGTAAAACGATGAGGATATTTTCGTTATTTACAAAATTCTAGCATGCTTTGTTACATTGAGCTGTGCAGAAAGCAGCGGCCGTGGCTGCGTTTTGTCTTTGTGTGCCTGGTCTTTGTTTGTTCTGTTCTGAGGCTTTGGATCTAATATGACATATTTTGGTGTTTGTTTTCGAGTGTCTGTAAGTCTAATTTTATTGTTATTGTAATTCATTACAGGATGGACTGCATAGAGGTGTGTGCATAAACATTTACCTTTGTATTTTTTTCTTTCCGCACATGTTTTACATCTAGCTGATGAACCGATTATATTTGATTTGTTTATATGGGTTCATAAAAATAGTATTATTTTCTTTAAAAATTATGATAAAATTACACCGATTAATTTTTTAGTACGAAAAAAAACTAAACAAGCTACTTAATTTATTTTGATTTGATGTTGTCCAAATTGTACTGTGTTTGTTATTTCTTCATTTTTTTCCCTAACGAATGGATTAAGAGAAATTAAAAATTAAAAATATATATATGTAATGAACCTCATCTATTTTGAGAACAGAATAGAAACCTCTTCTTGTGTAGTAAATCACTTTAAATGATCAATAGATCATTTGTAGCATCGCATAAAATTTTGCTTTATTATTTTTTTCAATCTTAACTTGTAGCATATTGATTAAGATTGCGACGGAGTCGCAACTAAAAGATCTAGTGAACGTATAATATACGATCAAGATCCATATAATTACATCCCAATTCCCAACTAAACAGCCGATAGAATAAGAAAATTTATAGACCAAAAACCAACCGTGTTAACATTTACATCAGGTTGTGTTCTCACTTCTCAGGAAAAAAAGCAACGTATTAACATGGTAAATTCCGAGGAAAAGCGCAACTAAATGCATTGCGGCTGTGCCAATTAATATTGAACATTTTTTCTTTTTGTGCCCATGATTTTGTAGATTTTCCTGTGGGAAACCAAATTGCAATGATACAATGGTCTATCCACTGTTCAACACTCCTACGAGCGTAAAATCTATCCATAGATCTACCCTGATCTGCTGATATCCCAACGATTGAAATTTATTTAATTTTTAGAACAACTTTTTCAGAGTAAAATGGGGCAATTTTACCAAAGAGTTTAATGACTCGCTACAAGTTTGGCCACACATAAGCTAATAGTAGAAACCTGAGACTGAGAAGGTCAAAATTGGCAAGTCACAATTCCGGAATCCAAGTCAGAAAGTTAGGAAGACTGAATGTCGGTCGTCCCAACTGGACTAGAAATACATTCCTTTGTCTACTCCCGGTTCACAAGTTAGTAGAAGCACCGCGGTCTAGTTAAGGTAATTAATTATCAGAATTAATGACAATGAAGTGTTTTCAAATTAATTTGGTGAGAAGAGATGAATATGAACGAAGCAAATAGAAGGAAAATAAATGCTAACTTATCAATTTTAACAAGATTAATATTATACAATTTTCTACCAAATTTGTTCACCCAATAAAAAGGGTAAGCATCAATAACAATTTGGTCTCATTCACATTTTCTCCCCCCTTTTTCTTTTCCTTTTTATGTCAAAACTAACAAAGCACGCCTGGTATACTGCTGTAACGTAACGCTAATCCACCAACCTGTTATTTTATGAAACTACTATACTCCTGGACCATCCAATAGTAATACAAATGCTGATTCGTAGGTCCCACTTGTCAGTAGAATTTAGTCTGCACCTCGTTTATATTATAGTGTTTTTAATTTCCAATTGCCACATCACTTCCACTCTTTTCATTTCTTCACTTCTTCAGTACTTCTACCAACCAAAATACCGCTACTCTACTCTTAAACTATCATATATAAGGCCGCAAATTTTAGTCTTTCTTTCTGTCAAAAAAAATTTTAATCTTTCCTTCAACTTTCATCTCTACCTACCTCTCTCTCTCTATCTCTTTCTCTATCTACCCATTAATGGCGTTGAAAGCAATAGGAAATGGTGTGGGAGGGGCCTGTCACATGACCCCGCGTGCTTGTCTCCATCCAAAGAGCTCTCTTAGTTTAAGAATGGTGGAGAGAAAGGAATCAGAAAAAGAGATGGGTCCCTCTCCTTCCTCTTCAAATCCTCAAGACCAGTTCAAAGGACTTAGGAGTGGTGACTTAGAGAAAAATGCTCGAGCTCTCACCAGGGATTGCAACGCTCTACCAAGTGGGTTTGGTTTCAGTCTTGGTTATTTATTGTTTTATTATATTTTCACTTCATGAGAATTCTTTTCCCTATCTGTTTATATAAAATTTGACCTGGCCCTTTTGGTTTCCTATGAGCCAAGGGGAATTAATAAATGATGGAACTGAATTGTTTATTCTAATTTTTACCAGGTTGTTCTTGTGAATTGTGAATCACTCAGTAGTAATTTGTAAATACCCAATTCAACCTACTATCTAGCTTATGCCAACCTCAAAGAAGAAAAGGAAACTCAAATTGTGGATTAATGGGGTTGCTGGTACTTAGTTGAATAAAATTTAGTTAAATAAAAAAAAAAGATAAGTAGGTAAATTTGAAGATTCCGAATTCTCCCAACAATTAGTTGACAACTTGACATAATGGGGTTTCTGGTACTTATTGACCCAATTCTGTATGCTCAAACACAGAGTAGTGATGTTTTAGGTACCAAAGTTAGCAATTCGCAAAATGTGATTGCGGTTTTTATTATATTATCATTTGTGTATGAGTCACGTAATTTGGTAATTATTGCAGTATTGCTAACTTTGGTACCTATTGAACATATCTATTGCAAACTTTGTTAACTTTGCTAACTTTCAGTAGCAATGCAGTATTGCTATTCCGCAAAAAGTGATTGCGGTTAGCATATCTATTGAACATACAGTGCTTATTCCTGCTACATTAGTATTAAAGACATAAATCCATCGTGATGAATTATTGGGTATTAATTACGGTAAAAGAAAAGATGCATTTTTTTATTTTTGAAGTTCACAGCAATAAAGGTACTCATGTCCTTTTCCTTTTTTTTTTTATTTTTGCTTTGTCAGAGCCTTTGTCTAGTATGGATTGCTCGACCTCTAGTGATGGATCAGCCATTCGTGTGGCATACCAGGTACATTATATAATAGTCACCAAACATGTTATATTATCGTTATGCCTATGAAGTCAAAATAGAATCATTATTCAATATTTAAAATGGGGAGAGAATAGAGATGGCTAGTGATTAGGGTGCCTTCAGAAGAACTTTTATGTACTTTCAGTAATTTGTTTTATTATCTGTATGATATTATTGAATTTATTTTATTGTCCGTTCAAATTAGGGTTCACCGGGATCTTTCAGCGAGGATGCTGCTTTGAAAGCATATCCCCATTGTGTTCGTGTTCCATGTGAACACTTTGAGGTCGCCCTCAAGGTTTGTTTTATGCACCATATCAGTATTAATGGAATATGGAGTTTTAAGTTTTCTTTGATAAACTTGTAAATTTCTCCATTTCTTAGTAGGGTACTGGTCAATATCTCAGTAAGTTCTAAGAATATGAATTGGTTGACTTAGGACTTTCTATTAATCTGTGGTCTGATATCGTGCTTGGCCAATCTCCACTGAGAAATATCAATGCTGTCAGACAAATCCATTCCACATTGTCCGTGACAAGTTCTGGTAACATTTCATGTGAGGTCGTAAAAATATCCAGGACATATTACAAAATTTGGTCATATGATTCCATAGGGTGCTAATTATTTTCAATTAAAATAATCTTATTCCTGGATGATACCTTAAGAGTACTGCCGCCAACTGGAGTGACACAGAAAAAAGAAATTTTTCCATCTGCCATCTAGATCTGGATTGACACAGATGATTGAAAATTTTCCTTTCCTGGCCATATATAAGTTGTTTTTGTTACTTGTCATCCATCCTCCATCTGTATTTGGTTGGATTGCATTATTTATTTTTTACCCAAAAATATCAGTCCTACATCATCAACCAAACAAAACTTTTTTTTTTTCCTGCTAATAATTTTATAATTCTTTTGTCAGGCTGTAGAATTATGGCATGTAGACAGAGCGGTTCTCCCAATTGAGAACACATCAGTTGGGAGCATTCACCGCAACTATGATCTACTGCTTAGCCACAGACTACACATCATAGGTGAGGTGCAGATAAAGGTTGATCTCTGCCTTCTTGCACTGCCTGGTGCTAAAAAGGAGGATATACAACGAGTATTTAGCCATTTACAGGTACGATTCCATTTCAAAAATATAAAGAAAAGTAATTGGGTACCTGATAATTTGCAAATTTTTAAAAAGGGGCCCTTGCAATGTAACTAGTGTTGTGCTTTGACAGTTTGTTTACCAATAGAAACAACCCTTGTATTTTACAGTTAATCTGGAACTTATCAAGAATCATTTATGCAGTTTCTTAACAAATATATACTTTATTGGTTATTTTTATCCTGTATCTCTAAGAAATATGCCATCGTCAAACTTGTAGGCATTTCAACAGTGCGAAAAATCAATCTCAGACCTGAAAGCAATCAGGATAAATTTTGAGGATACAGCTAGTGCTGCTCAGGTAAATATGGGTATTTCAAAAAGTTTTTTCTGTATCTAGGAATATGATTAACTAAAATTTTAAATTTTCTTCCTCCAGTTAATAGCAGAAAGAGGCATGAGGGATGCTGGAGCAATAGCTAGTGCGAGAGCTGGGGAGCTTTATGGCCTCAATATACTCCAGAACAAATTACACGTATGAAGTCTACTGTCTTACTTTTTTGCATATGGCATTGCAAACTCCTTTCTTATTATTATTATTATTTTTTGAAGATAAATTGGAGGTCTAAGCCACCAACATATTTTTAAATTAAATCCCCAACCGGGTTTCGAACCTGCGACCCTTATTATTATTATTATCTTATTATTATTATTTTTTTTTGAGTTTGCAAAAAAAATTCCTCATATTTACTTGTGAGACATGATTTTGGTAGTTGCTTGTTATCTATTTACTATGGAAGAATATTACTAAGCAAGCAATATTTGGGAAACCTGTTTGTTTACTATTATTACAATGGTACACCACTAGCACTAGAATAACATAACTATGTTATAGTGGAGAAATTGACTAGTAATATACCATTCTTTTATGGCAGGATGAAGATGCCAATATAACCCGTTTCTTGGTACTGTCCAGAGAGCCAATACTACCTAAGACGTATGGACCGTTTAAGGTATTAATTATGGATTCCAGACTGCTATTTCATACCTGAATGTATCGCACATTACAATTTGCTTCCCAAAATATAGACTAGTATTGTATTCACACTGGAAGAGGGAGCTGGCATGCTCTTCAAGGCTCTAGCTGTTTTTGCTCTCAGAAATATCAACATATTAAAGGTATTAAATTTGACATCCTCAATTGGTTAGATTTTTCATTTTCAAATGTTCAAAAATCTTAGTTTTATTAAAAGATTTTTAATATTGAAACAGATCGAAAGCCGGCCACTAAGAACTAGTCCCTTGAGACTTGTAGATGACCTTTACCATGGCACGACCATGTAAGCACTTAAGCATTTCTTGATTTTGTTTTTAAATCTTTGATTATAATTTTCTAAGGGGGCGTTTGTTTGTGACTTAAAGGGTGCATAACTTAAGTTATGTATCTTTAAGTCACCAAACACCTCTTACATAAGATGCCTTAAGGGTACATAAGTTATGCACCGGTCCCCTTTAATTTTTTTTTCCAACAATACCCCTTAGAAATAATTAATAATAATATTTAATAACCTTAATAATTAATAATAATTAATAAATAATAATATCTAATAAGTAACAATAACTATTAAAAATCATAATTAGTAATAAATATTAATTATTATAATAAATAAATAATAATATATAACAAGTAATAATAATAATTAATAAACAATATTGATTTATTATTAAATAATTAATAATATTGCATAATAATAAAATGATTTCTTATTATCATTAATAATTAATTTTTATAATAATTAATAATTAAAAATTAATTAAAATTAATTAATAAATAATAATACTTAATAAGTAACAATAATTATTAAAAAAATCATAATTAATAACAAAGATTAATTATTATAATTAATAATATTTAACAAGTAATATTAATTATTAATAATAATGATTTAAGAATAATAATTAATTTTTATTATAAAATAAATAATAATATTTATAATATTTAATTAAAAGTAAATTATTAATATTTCATAATAGTAAAAATGATTTATTATCATCATTAATAATTAATTTTTATAATAATTAATAATTAACAATAATTAGGTCACAACATATAAATACATAATACTAATTCAAATTTAAGGGCATTTTAGTCTTTTGACATGAATATATGCATGCATTAAGTTAGTCATCCTTACTACACAACCAAACATCTATTACATAACACTACATAAATACTTAGGCATCCTTAAGTTATGCAACTCCTTACTACACAAACAAACGCCCCCTTAAAGCATTAACAAAAGGAAACATTGTGTAATGCTTGCATCTTATCGTGTGTCCAGGTACTTTGAATACTTGTTCTACATTGATTTTGAGGCATCCATGGCTGAGACCCGTGCACAAAATGCCCTGGGCCATTTACAGGTTAGATTTCATTTTAGCTCTACTTTGCTTTAATTTGAATATCATCTATGTATACATAGTTCACTGTATTTTGTTTCCTACAATAAGTAGCATGGTAAGACCTGCTTTTCTACTAAAAAAACATATACTTGTTCAATACTTTATTACTATGATATAGCTGCAAGTCTATTTCAAATTTCACTGTTCTTATGCTTATTTTTAGATTATTTTCAATTCCCAATATTTAGAAAATTTAATTTGCAATGTCCTTGTGATGTGCAGGAATTTTCCAAATTTCTTCGTGTACTTGGCTGTTATCCAGTGGACACACTATTATAACATCCAAAAGAGAACCTCAAATATCACATTTGATTGAGCTGTAGTTTTCCAATAGTTTTAATGGAAGTGTAGAGAGCAAAAGAAGCAAATAGTTCCATACCTAGCTTGAGAGTTTCTTTCTTTTTTTCCAAAAGAAAAGCATAAAGGGCCGCTGTGCATGTTTAAGGTCTTTTTTAGTTAGCATTATTATTTTTTTAGTAGATAAATGTTAAAACGGTTCAATGATTGTAAAATATGAGTACAAAGGTTAACCCCAGTTTCTGGTTGCTTTTCAAAATATTTGTGTCAATCCATTAATCATTATAGACTCCAAGTTATTTTTTTGCTAATTTTCTTATGAGAAGGTCCGTAAGCAGATATCAATAACATAATGTCCACTACATCACAGAGCAGAGCAACATATAAACTCACAGCCTCCTGTCACAATCAAGACCCAATAATAAATTTAGATGGTAAATTAAGTTCCTATCAAAGTTAAAAACACAGAAAAATGAGTAAGGGTGCTTGGATTATGGAAACCATGCCCTGACCAGCATGGAGCTAGGAGTTGGATCAACTTGTGCTTCTTTCTCCAATATGAGGTTAAGTCTATTGAGGGAGGTGATCAATGTGGGTTGTGACGAACTCTCAAACAATATCAAATGCTTGTCCCTTGTAAAGAACCAAAATTGCAACAAAAGCAGTTTAAAATATTGAAAACTTAGAACCTGAAGAATAAAGAAGAGGGGGAGTAAAGACAGAAATAAGTTCTCTTTAGCAAAAAGGTTGCTTACGTAGAAGGGAAAAATGTAAAGGGACCCTTTGTCCTGAATGAAGCTTCCGTTTGGATGAGAGAAGAAGAAGGAGGAAGAAGGAAGAAGGAAGAAAAAAAATTATAAATAATTCAAATTCTTCACAAAGTTACACACTTTCCAATATTTCTTCCTACTTCTTTCCTTCTTCCCACACCTATCCAAACGGAGCCGAAGAGTGGCCAAACTAATTTGTGTCTAACATATAGCAATATATTCGGCTCTTTTAATATTAGCAACTTAGTTATATCCAATTTTGCCCTTTTATTATTACTGAATCTGGGTTCTGGGTTTGAATAATTTAGTGCCATTTTCATGTTTATTATTGATCAAACTGCATTGCTTTAGGTAGTGAAGCTTCAGCTAAACCTGAAAACCAAAATTTCATTGACAAAATTGCCCTTCAGCAAATTTGGTTTTCCTTAATGCCTGCGCTCATATGACCCATGAAGAAAAATCAGACTTTATTGAGAACCGTTGATGAAGAAAGATCAACGGCTTATGAAAATTAACATATATGGTGTGACGTGTGAGCATGGGAGTAAAACTTAATTTTATATTGCAAATGGGTCTCATAATCTCATTTAGTAATAACTCTAGTCTTTCTCACGCTAATTGTGTAGCTCTGCCTTTAGTATAGCTGTATAGGGCCATAATATTATACATAAATTTTACAAATGTGTTTACACGATTCAAGGGTCGTTGAATAAAAAAGTAAATTTAATAATTTTTTTGTCAAATCCATTTATTTAGTTGGTCGACTTATACACTCTTCTGTGCAGCACGGTTGCATATAGGGCTGTCAAACGTTTAGAAACGGAACGGTACATATCAGTTTCGTTTCCGTTCCGTTTCTGGTAACGTAATAAAAAATCATTCCGTTTCTGTTCCGTTTCGTAAAACGGAACACTTTTTCGTTTCGTTAACTGTTCCGCTACTTATTTTGTACTGATTTCAGCATATTTTCCATTAATTTCAGTCATTTTTTGATGAAACGGAACACTAACGTGCATTTCAACCCGTTCCGTTTCCGTTCCGTCTCTGAAAACGTAAGTCATTTACCATTTCGTTTCTGTTCCGTTTCGGACGGAACAGAACGGAAAACGTTGAAACGGTATCCGTTTGAAAGCCCTAGTTGCATATACATCTTTAAAAGAAAGGAAGAATATATTCATTTTAAAATAAAAACTTTTGACCGGAAAGATGACAAATCTCGTTTTACGTAAAAGTCGTCGCTCCTGTCATTCTTCTCGTTCTTACTAGTGCCATCTGACATTTCAATATTCTGGTGACAGATTCCTCTCGACTTTTGTGCATTTTTCATTATTTAAGAAAGATAATATTGCGTCTTTTAATTTTTTTAATTAAAATATTGATGAAAAATTTTTCATCATAATTTTAAACTTGGGACCTATACTCAATTAACGTTGTCCTTTGTCACTAAGTTAAAATTTGGTTCTGGCATTTGTCTTCTTTTTATTTATATTTAGATTCGTTTCGTAGTATATTAAAATCTTTCGCAGATGATCAAGGATTAAAGTTATAGAAATTATTAATGCGAATTAAGGATAGTTTGGTTAAAGAAATTATTTCATCAGTTTGGCTTTTATTAATGCGAATTAAGTTAAAATTTGTTTGGACAAAATTGAATCAGCTGAGTTGAATGAACACTTTTAAACGGATTCATTTTTCAGAAATTAAGAAAAATATTAAAAAAATAATGTATGTTAGTATTTTATAAGAATTTAACAAGAAAAATAAAATTATTGTCTTGAATCCACCGTTAGGGTATCAAAACATTGATCTGGACAATTGTTTTGACTTTTGACCGTTCGAATATGAAAACATTGATCTGGGCTATTACTTTGATCGAAAGAAGCATGTCTGTACATGGTAACTTTGATCACCTCCGTTTAACTTTTGGTGAGTCAAATATCACATTTTATTATTTATTTAATATTTTAAAATTTAAAGTCAAAATTAAATCTGAACCATTGACTTCGTTTGATGCTTCATAAAAAAAATAAAATAAACCAATGTAAGTATATAATTTTTAACTACGACATACTAATTCTATTCATTTTTCGAATCTGTAAACTTTTTTTTATAAACCATTATCCTAATTATATCATTTCACTTAGAAGATATGTAAGTATTGTGAAAAGATAACACAACAAGAAAATTATTGATAAAAATTGGTGGGTAGACTATACCAAAATGAACTTAAAAAAGATATTTCTTTCGATATGTTCTATATGCCAATTTGGATTTTGAGAGCTTGGATATAAACTGTAATCATAAAAACAAAAAATATATATATTGATCGAAATAATATCAGTTACCCTTTCCGAAATATTATAAGTTACTTTTCTCACAAATATACCCCTAAACGAAAAGCTCTCTGTATTATTAATTTAAGACCCTGATCAAGATGTTTTTTACGGAGGATTTCATTTCAATTCAATTGATTTCACATGATTTTGTTGGATCTAATTACATGAAAATCCCAACCAAATGATACCAAATGCATTCATTTTGATAAAAATTTTCCAACAAAATAAAATGAAATAAAATCTTTAAAAAAAATGAAATTTTGATCCGGGCCTAACTTTGTTGCCATCCTTAAATGCTCCCGCAATAAACTAATGCAATCTTCCATCTAGAAAATGTCGTACGTGCATTATATATTGGGGAAACTGAAAGGTGTGTAGTCCATGTTCTTCCATATATATAGACATGTAAATATTAACGTTTCGTTTCGTTTAATGTTTCATTTCGTTCCGTCAAAACAGAATGTTAAGCGAAAGATGAAATGAGTTTTGTTTTCAGAAACGGAACGGAAAATGAAACATAAAATTGTTAACGTAAATAAAACGAAATACGGAAATAGAATTAAAATCAGTAGAAAATAGAGACGGAACATATTTTTGTTTTGTTTGACGAAACGAAACAACCATTTCATTCCGTTACCCCAAAAAACGAAAATGACTGTTTCCGCTTCCAATTTATACGTTTGAGAGGCCTACATATATATAAATATAAATAATCTTCGGTTCGTGTGTCATGTAATATTGGACAAAATAGATTCAGATATGCGAGTCATTCAGGTCCGGGTAATTTATATTTGGATGGTTAGTATTTGCGGATTTATTCATTTTCAAATATTTCAGATTCAAAATACTTAATTAAACGGATAGTATTTGAGGATTTATTCATTTTCAAATATTTAAGGTTCAGAATATTTAAATATTTAATTTTTAGTATGTTTTTGAGTCGGATTCTGACATCCGATTATAATAAGATAAATGATTTTCAGTGAATTAGATTTTACCAAATTTATTAGCAAGGAAGGAGTAAAAGTGGCCAGTAAAGTGGTCAAGCAAATAAATATATAAATAAGAAGGAAATAAAAATAATAAAAGAATCGGGCTGTAGAGGGAGACGAGAAGGAAAATGGGAAAGAGACTTTCTTGGCTGAACCTGGAACATAACTTTTCTATAGATCTTCCTAGAGCTCTGTCGATATTATTGAATACTGATATTGATACGTCATAGTCTTCCAAATAATTTTCTTTGTTTCTTCTTGGACAAACCAGGCAGCGACTACCTAGCGAGTCTTCCAAATAATTTTCACAAAGCCAAGAGACCGAGACATGGAAACAAAGAATTAAGAGGAGACGTTAGACCTAAACAGGGTTTATTACTATTATCATTTCTTAAATGGGTATGTTACATTAGCATCAAATTTATTTATCATTTATTATAACCGATTAAACCGTTATATATATAAGAAAATAAATTACAGATATTTTCTTTATAATTTAAACATAGTGTATCAAATTTAACGCAATCTGAGAATTAAATGATCATTCATTAAATAATTAAATTATTAACAGTCCAATTTGATGGTACTAGATGAATAGCCAAGTGATTCCTAAATTGTATCAAAGTTTATATACACCATATTTAAATTTAAATAATAATAATAAATATATCTAAATTTTACATTTCCAGTTTTGTTAATTTTTTTTTCATGCAGATGTCAAATAAGTTTGAGTATCAATATATTTCTACTCTTAAAAATGATATGCTAAATATTGATTCTTAAAAGTACAATTTCTTTTTTCTTTATTTCCATGCAGTGAGTTAAGAAAAAAGGCCACATAAAAAATGAAAATATCGAAAAATCAAGAGAAGAAAGAAAAATTGACACCCGCAGCTTGTAATATTTCTTTTTGACATATTACTTGAGATTTCTAAAACTTACAAGTCCAACAAACAGAAAGTTTACAAAGATAATCATGTTATAATTAAAACGTATTAATTTATTATTGAACCTGAGACTCCGTTCGTGTTGGACCTGTCAGTAAAATGGATCCAAAGAAAAAAACATTTATCATTTAATTTTCAATTTCAAAAGGACATACAAGAAAAACTTGTCACTTCAATCATCACCGACTGGTCTGGCTCACTCGATGTAATAAAAGAACACCCACACACACACAGTAATGACATCCTCTCTTTTTATAGAGAGAGAGAGAGAGATCTGTTCTCCGAAAAGTCATACTAGTGGCCAGAGTTGGTGAGCTGAGAGAGAGAGAGAAGAAGAATTAAGTAAAAAAAAAAAATAGAAGAAAATCAATACAAGCAAAAAGAAAAAGATAAAAAAGAAGTAGAGAGAGAGAGAGAGAGAGAGAGAAACTAGCTCGAGCGATGAAGTCTCAGCTCCGTCGCGGCCGACCTCCACGACCGCCGCCGCCACCTCCATCGCCATCTCCGTCGCCATCGCCTTCTCCACCTCCATCTCCGCCTCGTCGCAACCTCCGTCCTCGCCTCACGCCTCGTCCCCTAATCGAAGATTTCTATGGCTTGACTTCTTCATCTGGGGAAGAATCGGAGAGCGAGAGGAAAGGGAGGAGGAAAGTGAAGCTCGTGACGAAGCTTTCGAGTGAGAACGGGAACAGAGGTAGTGGCGGTCGGAGGACAACTGGAGGGCGCCAGTTGGTGGAGTCCGATTTGTCGTCTTCTTCTTATGTTGAAGATGATGGAGAGAGTGAGGAGGAGGTTAAGCCTTTGAAGAAGAGGCGGATTAGTGCGGGTTTAGGTGGGAGAGAACAGAGATTAGGGTTTGATGAGTCTAATCACCAGGAGGTATTGTTGCATCACTCTTTCCTTTGTGTAAAGGTCTTTTATAGTTATAGTGAGCTAATTACTCAGTGCTTTCTCACTAGAATTTTTATACTAGGCTCGATTTAGTTAAGAGAGTGTTAATGCTAAAATTAGCCATCATTTGCTATAGTTGAGTTTATAGTTAAGTTTGTTTTACTATGTATTTAATTGTTCCCAAGTGTTATGGTGTTTATTTTGTTCAGTAAATTAGTTTACCCGCACAAAACAAGTCATTTGTGCTTAGCTAGTGATGGATGCATCATTTTATTCATGCTTGTTCGCAGGTACGAAGGGGCAATTTCAGTGGTTCTGGATTCAAGGGGTCTGTTTCAGGTCAGTATATTGTCATCTCATGATTGTTTAGGATTTTTAGAGTTATAATTGCAAGCGTTGTTAATGGCTGATGGTTTTATTAGGCCTGTCGCTTAAGTCTATGAAGAGAACTCCTTTACCTGACCGGAAGACACTTGAAGAAATACTTGAGAAGCTTCAAAAGTATGATTTTATAAACATGATATGTAGTATGATTTCTAGTTTAATATTTTTCTGTGTTTTGATTTTATTTTTTCTTTGTTTTTAGGAAAGATACCTATGGGGTATTTGCAGAGCCAGTGGATCCAGAAGAGGTCAGTATTTTCAACCAAAGATATAATGCATCTCTTTCTTTCTCGGAAACTATTGAATTTCTTCCACCACTTCTATTATAACAACAGAACCAAAATTGTTAATGCATTTCTCTCTTATTTTGTTTAAACTTAAAATAATATTTAAGGAGCACATTTATTTTTAATGTAGCTACCTGATTATTATGATGTGATTGAGCACCCGATGGATTTCAGTACTGTGAGAAGAAAGCTGGCTAAGAATGTCTATAGTTCTTTTGAACAGTTTGAGGTGAGTCACTTTGTAGTAAAATTTTTTGTGCTTTTTTTCAGGTTTTGTAATTGGTAAGATTTGTTTTCAATACTGGATTTACCATCATATGTCTCTTGTAGTTATGGTCACCAGAAAAGGAAATTTCTTCTTTCATAAATGATAACACTTGAAGTATGCAATCTAAAGTTCAAACCGTTTTCTTTTTTTTTTTTTATTTATTTACTTTCAAGATGATTCTACTCTCTTTTTAGTTGGATAGCATGATGGGTTATCTTCTCCTACCTTTACCATGTAGAAAGAGCTAAAAAGTCATTTGCGACACAATTAGTAATGCTGGGTATTGTTTGTGGAAACTTGGAGTAATAGACCAATTTTCATTTCTTTAAATTCATTTCTGGCTATTGGTTGAGGATATGTGGAGTAATAAGCCATTTTGCCATTTCTCTAAATTCTTGTGAACTTGTGTTTCATAATAGTTTTGGAGTTTCTATTGCCAAACTAAATTGGGCCTTCTGCAAATGCACTCAATAATTGATTATATCTGCCAGTAAGGCCATGACAATTTGAAAGAGGGAAGGAAAGGTAAGGAAAAGTACAGGAAGAAAGGAGGAGGTTTAAGAATCACTGTTTACTTGCTCCAGTCTGAGCCACAAGGGAAGGAAGGAATATAGTATACTCTTTACCAAAAATTAGTTATTCACCTCCTGTACCCTCCAATTTTGGGGGTAACCAAATTTAGATGTTCAATAAAACTTCTTTCCTTCCCTCACAACTGTAGTTGTGGCGCAACATACAAGATTATCTTCTGATCACTTCCCCTTCCTTACCTTCTTAATTGATTTCTGAAGCACAGCCTAAATAGAGCACCTAACTCTGTAAATTGGTTCGGGAAACCCGGTCTGATAATTTATTTTGTGATTTGCCTGACTAGTTTGTTTGGAGTTTATGGTCTAATAAATCAATTTGTTGTTTCAGTAAAATTGAAAAACCATTCTCTGTGGATTTGTGGTGTAATGAATCATTTTATGGTTTCTGTTACTTATGGATTTGTGGTTTAGTAATATATTTGTTGTTCTTGCGAAACTAAATTCAATGAATTGTTGAGAAATGCACTCCATAATTAACCATATTTACTAGTAAGCCGCATTGGACCTTGTCCTATAAGGGAGTTTCTAAAGCTTTCAAATGTTTTGAAGAATTATGGTTTTGTAAAGCCATAGTCTCATTATTCCTCATTGGTTATGAATGGTTTGATAAATCTAATCTCGATTACGAGAAAAGAAAATTATTGACATTTGCAAATGCACTTGGTGATCTGCATTTTTTGTTAGCAACCTGACCTGGAGCGCGTCTCTAATGACTGACCAGAAGCTGAATTTGGTTTCCAAGTTTTAAATTGGATGAATTTCTTATAGAGAATTTTCTATTTTTTGCTGGATTAATGTTAATATAGTTTAGGAACTTATTTCTTATTATATATATATAATTATTATTCCAAATCCTGTTTCAGATTGTTTTGGTAGTTCTGAATGATGCAAAAATAGACTTCTGATGTAATTGCAAAAATAGGAAGTAGTGTCATTTGCAAGATGTTTATAACTTAATCTGAATAATGTCATGTTTTGGCGGAGTCCAATATTCTTTTCTTGAAGGATTCACATTGTGAAAAACCATTATGTTTTAACTTCATGATAGTGTCATTTGCAAGATGTGTATAACTTAATCTGAATAATGTCATGTTTTGGCGGTGTCCAATATTCTTTTCTTGAAGGATTCACATTGTGAAAAACCATTATGTTTTAACTTCATGATGAGTGTTGTTTTGGCCAAAAAGTTAAATCATTTGTTCTCTCTTCACTAAGTGCAGTTGTGAGAGTAGTTGATGTAGGCATTTGGAAAGGTGGTTATTTCAAATAAACCATTATGTAAATAATGAAGAAGTTCCCCATTTAATAGGGGAAAAAAAGGACCTCAAGTCATATACCTATTTAACGGATAGCAAAATAACTCTTTTGCACCATCCCTATAAAGCGACGACATTTTATTTTCCAATGTTAGAAAATTGTTAAGATATCACTGAAGAGATAATAATCAAGCTAAACACAGTAAATTAACTTGCATCACTTGTTAAGGAAATCAGCTATTTTAAATCATAATAGTTGCTTTATGTGAAATTTTTGTTGGGGTTCTCTTCATGCTTCTTTAATGTTCATTGACATTCTATTACTTTGGCCATCCTTTTTTCTTACACAAAGAAGTTTGCAATTGCAGGATGATGTGTTCTTAATTTGTAGCAATGCCATGCAGTACAATGCACCAGACACCATTTACTTTAGACAGGTAACACACTTTCGCCATTCCTTCAAACATGAGAGTAGTCTTTTAAAATGGTTTTAAAAACATGGAATTTATGTAATGATCTAGTAGCCTGATGAGGATATTGTACAAGCAGTTTAGTGTGTTTGTGCGGACATGCACCGTTGGGAATCTCTGTCTAAATGATCATCATTGTTACCTCTTGTGGCCAGACATAAATCTGTGGTACAGAACAAAGAAAAGGATTATAATGCCGGCAAGGACACATCTCCTCTGTAGTTTTTCACCTTTCCATTAGTGGAATCATCTTATGCAAACATGGTGGCTATTATCTAAAGGAAGCATTTAATTCTTAAGGTTGTTTAATTTATTATATTTAGGCACATTCAATTCAAGAGCTGGCCCGAAGCAAGTTTCATAAACTCCGAGATGGTGTGATTCAACCAGAGAATGTAGAGAGGCCAAAGGCCAAACTTCGCACTCTTCAGGAGAGGGAGCCAGCAATTAGAGAGAAATATCAGATCAGGACCAGCTCTGAAGAGAAGAAAACAATCAACAGGAGAGAAGAGAGAGAAATGGTGCACAGAGTAGCCAGCCAAATAAAGTTTGATAGTAAGAAGCGCAAGAGAGAGGAGAGGAACACAACATCTTCAACAAATCACTTTTGGGAGGAGAGAGAAAAGTCAACTGTTAGTAACAATAATAATAGGAGGTCATTCAATCGATTTGGTCAGGATCCAATCAGCTCTGACATATCATCAGCTGGAACTCATGCCTCTGCAGAGGAGGCTGGAACATCACTGAGTGCTTCACGTGTTGATAATCATAATGGTAGGGATGATGAGGGTGGTCATGATCATGACCATAATCATGAAGATGATAAAACCAATAGTAATTTTAATGTCAAGGAGAAGAGTGTTGAGCTCAATGTGGTTCTTAATGGGTTTGTGGATAATAATAGCTGCTCATTGGGTGAGAGCCAATCTGATAAGGCTGGGGAAATCTCAGGTCCGTCCCTTTTATTCTTTTTTCTGTGATCAATTTGCATTTTAGTCCAGTTTCTACAAGTAATTTCATCCAATTTAAACTGAGTTTAAACCCTATTTGGCCTTAGTCAATTTACTGCCATAATTTGACAAATATCATCCATCTATTTTACTTAATGCTGCAACTTTACAAACAAACAAAGACTAACAACCTTTAAGGTTATTTAGGGGTTTACTGTTATTTTTCCTCATTATTGGCTGAGGATTATAGTCAGAATAAGATTAATTGATTATTTCTCGTACCTAAAAGCCCCAATTACTGTTCTTCCTGCTTATTTCAGCAAGGGAGTCTCCGTCGAGACCAGTGGATACACCAGTTGTAGATGAGAATAGGAGGGTTCCTGATGAGATAAAAAAGCCTGTTGATATGAACAGACGCAAAACTTATAGCACATATGAACAGCAACATTCAGTAGAACCTGATCCTATATTTGATGTCTTTGCTGATGACCCAAAGCAACTCCTCGCGGTATGCCAATATTCTGATTTGCCGTAAAGTTATTAAATAAAGAGAGAGAATTTTAAAAAAGATCCAATTAGCTAATCTTTCCTGTATAACACAGACATAATGGTACTCACAAATGTACTGAATCATGCTTATCTTACTCACAAATTTACTTAATTTTTTGTCAATTTCTGTGTGCTTATTAGATTGGGCTGGAAACTGAACATTGTTATGCAAGGAGTTTAGCCCGCTTTGCAGCCCTTCTAGGCCCCACAGCATGGCAAATCGCCTCTAGTAGGATTGAGCGGTCTTTACCTGCTGGTATCAAGTTTGGTCGTGGCTGGGTTGGCGATTTTGACCCTCTATCTCCTCCCATTGTCTTTGTAGCTAAACGAGTTGAACATCCAAGATCATCTCGATCAATCAATGATATCTCTGCAGGTCAACATTTGGGTACACCTAGCACCTCTAGAGCTCCTGAACGAAATAATGGATCACTGTTTGGTGTTGCTACCTTTGAACATATAAGCAATAATAATAATGTCAGAGAGGTACAGCAAAGGACTGACAAAGTAGGCCTGACGACTGCTAGGTGCACTCCAAGTAAAAGGAATCAAGCTGCTTTGCAAAGCACTTCTGAAATGTCCCAGCCATTCTTAAAGCCACCAGAGGTGAGCACACCACGACAAATGAGTAATGCAAGCATGGGACAAAATCATAATCCTGTACAAGCCAATCCAATGGGGTTCATCAGAAAGCACCAAGCGACAAACCATTCAATGGCTAACTCTCCTAACGGTAGCAATAATAACAACAACAATGGAAGGTCAAATGTTTTGCCTGGTGCACCGACAAACCAGCCTGGAAACCTGAACAGAGGTTCTAGCTCTTCAAAAGGCTTTTTCCCTCCGGTACAATCAGTGAAGAAAGAAGCCGAGAGCCCCAAAGCTGTGGGCCCTGCTATTTCTGGCCAAAACTCTTGGATCTCCTTTGGTGGTCCTCCATATGAGACCAAGCCTTCCCTGAGTGCACCCATACCAGCATCGTTTCCTGGACAAGTGCCAGCATTTCTTGGTAATCAAGTAAGACCAGCATCTAACAATGCATCACATAATGCTCCTGTATGGAGGGTGGTTAATACAAGCCCCAGGGTTGGCAGTGCAGCTAGTAATGCAATTCATCCTTTGCAAGTGCAAAACTCCAATAGCAACCCTGGTTTGGTGATGTTTCCAATGCAAAGGGATTTAACAAGGGTACAGGGTCAGCTACAGTGGCAAGGATTTGTGTCGCATAATCAGCATATGCAAATCAAAGAACCACAAACACTTAGACCAGATTTAAATATTGGGTTCAATTCACCAGGTTCACCGTCAGGCCAATCATCAAGTATTAATTTGGAGGCGCAGCAGCCAGATTTAGCCTTGCAACTATAGCTTTTCTGGATTCTTACAATGTGGAGACTTGAAGAAGGAAGAGGCCTAAATAGTAGAATTGTTAATTTGAGGGTAAATTGGAGACTGGTGGTGAATATTTGTAAATTGGTTAGAGCTTTCTTTCTAAATTATTTGTAGTTCCGGAGAAATTTGGTAGATCCAAAATTCAATAGGGATAGTGCTGGACTGAGGGCTTAGGTTCTCGGTGCAAAAAATTTTTTGGTGGCAGAGTAGGGTTTATTTTTACTTTTGACTTCTTTGGCCTTCCTAGAAGTCTCTGTGCTTTCTGGTATTCTTGTACTTGTAATGTAAATGGCTAAAATAGATTAGACTAGAATTAAACTCTGTTGCCTGGGTATTTTGCTGGTGCTCTTTGCAAGATCTTAGTCTGAACCTTTCTTTACAACATGAGGCACCTATATGTGGAGCCTTCAAATGGTGTAAATTTCTGTGAATCACAATTTTCAGGTATTTCAGAATGCTTGATTTATGAAATGTATCGTACTTATTGCTGTTTCGTTAATTGTCGTGAAACCTTTGGGAATTTGTTCATTCATCAGGGAATACTCTTGAATGCGAACAAACCGAAACAGTCAAACAACTAATTTTACAATGAAAAAGAGGCAAAAAAGGAAGTGGTAGCTTGGAACAAGGTGGCGTGATGGTCTACATACACTGTTGCTTCAGGTTGGTGGAGATGACGACCTATTGTGTTGGCAGTATGGGCAGTTATAGCTGTCTATATCTATTCACTGGGGGAACCCACACCAGTGACGCACAGTGTATAATTAACATTTAAATTGTGATCAAATTGGTATCCTTGTGTCGAATAGATTGGGAAAAAAATTAAGAATAATTACTTCATTTAATCAGGAAAAATAACAATAAAATACAAACTCTGGTGGTTTCATATAAACGAATCCCGATTTAAAACTATTTGACTAAAACGCCATTCGAAAAAACTCAACACTTTGACTAAATTTACAGTGCAACTATAATGCATTGAAGTATATTTGTACGTAGCTCTTGCATGTGGCTCTAAATTAATGAACGAGCAATATGATGGCTGGAATATTACATGAATACAGTGGTGAAAGAATAAATACATGATCCTGGTAGTGTATCTGTGTATGCACAAATTCCTGGGTTTGTGTAAATGCAGATTTCATGGCTAACAAGTCTCCCAAACTGTTACATAAAATGCTGATAGGGTGAGCATTTTCATATTAATAACAGTAACAATATTAAAGGCTGTATTGTATGTTTACAGCTTCCAGGAACTTCTAACTAGTTTTACGAGCGTGAGAGGCATCGTCACTAGGCCTGAAAACGGAGACCGTTTCGACCGTCTTTTCATTATGAAACGAAACTGTTAAAGATTTTGATTGCATTTAAAAAACGAAACGGTTAACGCAAGCTTGAAACGGTTCCATCCATATGTATTTTCGTGATTTCGATCGTTTCGTCTAAAACGAAATGGTTAAAGCAATTTATAGTCAGTTTCGTGTCCAAAACGCAACGATCACGCAACAGTCCATTTGCGTGGTCGTTTTAGATGTTATGCACCCCTAATCGTCGCACGGTATATAACACACTTTAGGCCCAATTGTTGAAGGGAATAGAACCCTCATCCTAAGGCCCAATTTCTAGTTGGGCCTGCCTTAGTATAAAATTATTGGGACCCAATTTCCAGATCTCAAACTATTTGACTCAATTTACAGTGCAACTACAATTAGTGAATTACAAATCGTGGTGTGTTAACCGTGTTGCCATGCCACAGGTTCGTGTTGCCACGCCACACCACGCCACGGGTACAGATTTAACACGACACGGTCGTGTTGATGTGTCATGTCAAAATCGTATTGTGTTGATCTATTTAGAAAAATGATAAGGTTCAATACGACACAGTTTAACACGACACAATTTGATATGACACACCTAAAACACGACACGTTATAATCTGCATTCAAAAAAAAAGTTGGAGATGAAGATATTTTTACATTTTGAAGGCTTTGCCTAAAACACGACACGACACGTTATAATCTGCATTCAAAAAAAAAGTTGGAGATGAAGATATTTTTACATTTTGAAGGCTTTGATATTTTGAAGGTTCCAACGTTGGAGATGAAGATTATGAGTAAGGATGGGACAATTAGATAGACAGAGATGGTGCATGTGCATGGATATGCTACGCACTTGCAAGTTGAAAAAAAAAATGGTACGCATTAATTAATAATTATTTATTTCAAATATTTTAATTACATATATTTTTTAGAAATATCACTAACTATTTTTCAAGTTAGTAACTTTGCCTACGATTATGTATAACGTAGACGGTCCCAAATCTAAAAAAAAAGGGATAATTTGAAAATTTGTATTTCCACGTGTTCTTTAATTTTTAAATTAAAAATTCGAACCTGGCACAAAAAAATTTAGTAATTTTTAACAATTTTTAGTAATTTCATATGAAAAAAGAATAATAAGTTTTTAACACGGTTTGACACGGTTGACACAACTGTATCATGGCGTGTCAACACGGTTTCCGACTGTGTCGTGTCAATTTTCGTGTTGTGTCGGCCTTTCCCTCTACTCAACACGACACGGTTGCATATATAACCCGTGTCAACACGACTATACCTGTCAAACGTCTCAAAATACCACGTTACCACCCATACCGTTTGCCGTTTCGTTAAGAAAACGGTTTCAACATTCATTCCGTTAACCCGTTTCGTGGCACAGAATTCCGTTTCGTTATTCGTTCCACTTAAGAAATTACACATGAAACGGTTTGAAATGAGACGAAACGGTTCGAAACGTCACTATTCTCGTTCCGTTTGCCGTTTCGTTTATTGAGACGAAATGAAATTGATGCCGTTATTTGTTCCGTTTCGTATAAATGAAACGGAATAACGTGTATTTTTATGCCGTTGACAGGCCTAAACACGGCACAACACGATGTTAAACACACCCGTATTTGCCACGACACACCACGATACGGTAAGATTGTAATTCACTAACTACAATGCATGAAAGTAATTTTGTA
The DNA here is from genome assembly GCA_028095005.1 of Rhynchospora pubera. Taxonomy (NCBI): domain Eukaryota; kingdom Viridiplantae; phylum Streptophyta; class Magnoliopsida; order Poales; family Cyperaceae; genus Rhynchospora; species Rhynchospora pubera. The sequence continues at coordinate 346,177,669 of CM051460.1, read as the reverse complement.
CATAGCTCTGTCCTCTGGCTCTAAATTAATGGACGAGCATTATGCTGGCTGGAATACGCGAATACTACGAATGGTGAAAGAAATACATGATGTAGTATATACAGAAAATGCGGCTTATTGTGTAGATGCAAAATATATGGCTACTAAGTCCACAACTGTTCAATTTCAAGCTAATAGCGCGACCTCTAGTGATAGAATATATAACACAATTAGGCCCAACAGGAAAAGATCGAATAGAAGTCTTATCCTAAGACCCCAATTTACAGTTGGGGTGGCCATAGTGTAAAGTTTTTGACCAGCTTCATTTTCATAATATTTCGACAAAAAATGTAACTCATGTTTTCCATCCGAAATAAAAGTACAATTATATTCTATATTAATAACCAGGGCACATTTGATCTCATCTTTCCTTTGTTTTCTGTGTCTTGCTTGATTTTCTCAATTAAAATGGTCAAAACATTGTTGGATGCAATAGCGAAATTGTGGTGTTATGAGTTTTATATGACACGGAGAGGAAGTATTAGGGAAATCGAGATTACCTCGACTTTTTCGAAAATTCAACATGCGTCGGACAATGTGGTATTTTAGTACAAAGTAGCTAAAATAATGATAAAAGAGATTACGGAACAAAAAAAGAATTAATTAGAAGACCAATATGCTTCATGGCCGTTCGAGAACATTGCAATAATATAACTTTTAGAAATCTAGTAAGATAATGTCGTAACCTATGTTGTTATCTATTTATATTATTTATTTAATTGTTGTTGACTTCATCGTAATAAGACTGCATAATTGTCAAGACCTCTAGAAGACTATTAGGACAATATCATAATTGGCAACACAACTGGCAGACGACTTTTAGACCAAAAAAAAAAAAAAAAAAATCCAGAAGGACACCTAGCTAACCAATATTTTTCTAGAAAGAATAATATTTCTTATGTAGGCATCATTTCTTTCCTATTTCCTTGTCTATTGGCTGTAATCTTTCTATTTGAAGTGGAATGAAAATTTACCTACGGGTTACTCATTAAAAAAAAAATAGCTAGCTTATAAAACGTGTGTCACATATATCATAACTATAGCACTCTTTACTAAACCTTACAATTAATATATATCCCGATAAATTTCTCAATCATTAGTACCTCATGTTATTATTCTCAGCGCAAACTAAGGCACTTTTTCATCACAAAATCTTTATTACAGTAAAATAGAAAGTTACATTAATTTTCAAACTTAAGAAAATTGATCCATATATTTTTCCAGAAGTGGTGAAAACAACATTAATTTCCTGAAGTTTTTATTACAATCACTACTAATTTCTCAATCTTGGACTGATAAAGTCAGTGGATTTTCGGTTCATTTTTAATTGCTAATTTGTAAAGTCTTTAGGGTTTTAGGTTTTTTAAGTATCTCATCACTATCTGAATTCCGGATATCAGAAGCACCATATGCCTTTCCGTTTGAAGACTAAAATTTTGTAGCTGCCGATCTGCTTTATATATTGCGTGTGGTATTTTTAGTGTTACGAGATTGTTGCCCTGCTTGGTTGTTAATGTCTGAAGGTCTTTTTAGGTCTTTTGATGGTACTGGCTTGGCTTTAGCCTTTAGGTTAGTTTTGAAGTTAGTCTTATTGCTTTCTTTTACTGGTCGCAGTCAGTTGCTCTTTATATTGTACTTTGATTTCCTTCTTTAATTTTTTCTTTTATTTTTGCTCCAGATGTAAACATTGTTTATGAAATGGCTCCATTTTATTTTTTTTTTTTAAAAACGGAGAAAAATATTCCCTTTCATCGAAGACAACTGTTTCTTTATTTGATTGTTTTAATATAAGTTCTAACGCAATGTAAGGTCCTTCATTCATATGCAAAGCAACAGAGGGTCCTTAATTGAAGCTCTACGTACTTACCGTAGTACAAGTATTAATTGTATCTGTTCTCTGGATAAAATGGAATACGATTTAAATTCAACTATATATGATCGATTAAAGTATCTTAAAAAAAAAATTATATCCATACTCGCCAGCATTATAACTCTATTATAAGAACACAGATTAGATATCCTTTGATCAATGTGATAATTTTTGTGGTGCTAAAATTAATCTTGGAATAGAAAAGTTCATATATATATAATAGAAAGGTGATAGTGATACTAATGAATGAATTCCTCTTAGAATTCTCCAAGACTCATTGCAAAGGCTTTATTTCAACGTGGATTATCAGTTAATTTGATCTGGATATTATTACAATTCTGTTTAATTAGTGATGAAAACAATGGATAAAAACTGTGGCTTTATTACGGAACTGCAATATCTAGTGCCGATGCAGGTTTGTGTATAAATTCTGAACAAACGTAGAACTTGAAATGCTGTCTTTGGAATTGGCCATGTAATTTCAAATGTGACTTTTTAGATACAGAGAACTATAAGAGAATCACTAACAAAAAATAGATTCTCATTTAAAGTATGATCACGTAGTAGTTATTTCATCAATCTCTTCATTAAACACCAAAGGAAAGAGAGATTAAAATTTGGTAGTTGGACTGTTGGAGTACTCGGAATGTATGAATTTTAAAACATGATAAACATGAACCTAGAAGTGCGAAAAACAAACAATATATATCTATCGGAAGGTCCATTGATAATATAAACACAGTTTTCTCAACATCATATATATATAGTATTATGTATTGCTAACGAAATGGCTTGTGTGCTCTCATGGAGCTGATTCTAATTGACAGTAATATTGTTTTTTTTTTCTTTAAGTATATTTGAGTTGTTCGAGGAAACCAGAAAATAATAACAGAAAAAAGCAGTAAGGATGCAATGCCTATTGTAAGCATCAACAACTAATTTTCAACATTAAAACACCGCATATGGTCAATTGCGAAGTTCATTGCAAAGGTTTGAATTTTATGCTAGAAAAATGATATTGAGTGAATTATATATATGTGATATATATGCAATATGCTATTGTTGATAATTTCTTTTGTAACTTAATTGCTTTAAATTACTCAAATGCCAAAAACTAATCATCTCACAAAGCTAATGACAAAAATAACTGTGATTACAGAGAACACTAGGATAAGAAGAAACCTTGACGGGCGTACAGAGGAACCCACACCAGTGATGCGTGAAGCGTGATGCCTAGTTTATATTTAAATTGTGATCAAATAGGTAACTTGTTTGCCAATTAAATTGTGACAACAAGATGACTCCAATAACTATCAGCCTATCAATATTCTTTTTCAAGGAAGAGAAGACTGTGTGTTCCAGCTGGAGTTACTGGAATAAGTAATCCAAAGTAGGGAGCGGTCTTAAGAGACCAGTACTCACTACAAATAACAAGATACTACCATTCCGGCTGTCTCTCAATTTATTGTTAAACTAGTTCGCTGGAACATATATGGGGCCGTTTGGATCGCTTAGGAATTTGGAGAATGTGAGGAATTTTTTATTTCTAGGCATAAATTTATTAGGAAGTATGTAAATTTGTGAAGATTTTAGATTGTTTATAATAAATTTATGCTAGGAAGATGAAATTCCCCAAATTCTCGTATGAATCCAAACAGCCCCTATATGAATACTGCGAATGGTGAAAGAAGAAATGCATGCATATGATCCTATATTCCTAATATTTTATTCTAAAATAAAATCATATTCGACATTAATAATCAGAGAATATTTTGTCTCACTGTAATTTTTTTTTTTTTTTGCTCTGTCTTGCTTGATTTTATCAATTGAAATAGACAAGTTGTGTTAATTGGAATAACGAAAATGTGGTTATATATATATGTGTATATTGTCGGAGCTAGTCTCACTGATTTGACCAATATTGACTCATGCAGACCTATATATTAGGGAACTCGAGGTTACCTCGTTTTGAAATTTAACGATATAACGATGTGACATTTTTATCGTGTATTGGTCCATGTGCATTTTTGTAACAAAAGGAAACAATGATAAATGAGATTATGGGACAAAAGAAAAATAATAAAATGGTGATAGGCGACATGGTCTTTTTAGAACATTATGATAATACGCTTAGAATTCTAGTAAGATCATGTGCTAACCTATATATGTTATTTACTCATTTATTTGGTTGACTTTATCATAACAGACTGCATGCATTGTCAAGACCTCTATTTCGTTAGGACAATATCATAATTGACAATACAGCTGGCAGACGACTATCAGACAAAATAATTACCGAGCAGGCCACCTAGCCTCTAAACCATGTATCCCAGTATCACACATATACCAATATACCATACTATAGTAGCAGTCTTCACTAAACCTTGCAATATCACAACAAAGTTTACTGCAAGGGCCAAGTGATATGTTTAATCGTACGGGTAATCCTTTTTATTCACAATAAAGTTTACTGTGATTAGTTCTGTTATTTTTCTCATTAAAAATTAAGCGCCACTTTTTCATTGCCTTCAAATTAAACATTTGAGCCATTAAAATGAACAGGCCTTGCCTTCAATAATTGAAGAACTCTGCAGATGGGTCCCACTGATGTTCTTGACATGAAATTACGCTTGCTGCATGAAGAATTTAAATTTTTTTGCTGCTAATCGATCTGCATATATATATTACACGTGGTATTTTTAGTTTGTATATATGTTTGTGCTGTTCGATTGTTGCTTGCTTGGTTGTTAATCTTTGTAGGGTTTTTCTTTTAGGTCTTTTGATGGTACCTTTGCTTAGGGGTGTCAAACGTGCAGAAACGAAACAGAACTAGTATATTCTGTTTTCGTTCCGTTTCATTTTTTATTCCGTTTTTTTATTTTCCATTGATTTTAGTCTAATTTTCAGTAAACGAAACACTAACGTTTACCAGTATTTGTTTCGTTTCCGTTCCGTTTTCATAAATGAAACTGATTTTCCATCCGTTTTTATTCCGAAATGTGTGAAACGGTACGGTATTGACATCCCTACCTTTGTTGGTACAGTCGTCAGGCTTGGCTTTAGGTTAGTTTTGAAGACTTGAAGTTAGTCTTAGTGCGTTCTTTTGGTGGTCGCAGTCAGTACTCAGTTGCTTTTTATTGTACTTTGATTTCTTTCTTTTTTTCTTTTATTTTTGCTCCAGATGTTAACATTGTATATGGAATGACGTCCACTTTTTTATAAAAGAAAAGAAAAAAAATCCCTTTCGTCCAAGAAAACTGTTCCTTTATTTCTTAGTTTTTTTTTATATATATATATATTTGTTGTAATGCAATGCAAGGTGCTTCATTCATATACAAAGCAACAAAGGATCCTTGATTGAAATTAATTCTACGAAGTACTTACCGTAGTTACGTAGTACAAGCATTGTAATTTATTTTCTGGATATATATGGAATATGATTTAACTTCAACTATAATTAAATTAATTTATATCCATACTCGCCAGCATTATAACTTAATTTATTATGTGGGCCTAGATAAGAATACAGATTAATTAATTAGATATCCTTCGATCTATTTTTTTTTCAACCCAGCGTGCTGGTGTCCTATGAACATGAATCATTGATTTGTAATCAATGTGATAAATTTTTTAGGTGGTCAACTACTTAATCTTGGATAAAAAAAATCATATATATTATCAATGAACAGGTGATACTAATAAATTCCTCTTACGATTCTCGCAGCCTCATTGCCAAGGCTTTTATCACGATTTTGTTTAATTAGTAATTAAAACAACGGATAAATCTGTGGCTTCATTAGTGATTACAGAACTGCACTAAACCACTAATTTGTCTACTGCCGTACGTTGCAGGTTTTGTGTACAAATTTTATTTTTAGGTAGTTGGAATACTCGGAATGTATGAATTTTAAAACATGAAACACATGAACCTAGAAGTGCAAAAAACAAAGTATATATTTATATTGGAAGGTCTATTGATAATTTAAACACAGTTTTCTCAACACCATTTTATTCCGTATTGCTAACCAAATGGCTAGTGTGTTCTCATGAAGCTGATGCTAATTGACAAAGATTTATTAGTATATTTGAGTTATTGGAGGAAACCAGGAAATAATAACAGAAAGAAACATTGAGGATGCATTGCCAATTATTAAAAGGGTTAGATGACAATCAACATTAAAGCACCATCTATGGTGCAGTTGATAACTTCAACAAGGTTTAAGTTTATGCTAAAAATTAAATCTATATTGAGTGAGTTATATGTGATATGATATAGTTGGTAATTTTTATTTTTTGTTAACTTAATTATTTTAATGACTCAAATGACCGTACAATAATAGAACCATCTATGGTGCAAAGTTTAATTTGGGTGTTTATGGACACGTCTATTTAATCTAAAATTCCACTCAAAATGTAAACCATTTCTATTTAATCTAAAATTCCACTCAATATTTACATTTTGAGTCCAACTCTATTTACTAGTAGGAAAAAAAAAAGCTAGGAAGGCTTAGGAGACACAATGTGCGAGATAAAACACCTTTAAACTAAATTACAAATCAAGCATTTTCTTTTTGAAGAAAAAGAAAGGATGTATGGGGCGACAGAAGGTCATCACCTATCCCAATCAATGCTGTCTCTCAAATGTACTGATCAGATGCCACCTAAAATTGCCCATAAATAATTCTTGAAAGTTGATTCTTTGTTTTAGAAATAAAAAACTTTTCCATTTGCAAAAAGAATTTACCAGGTTAGATGATTTAGATACTTTGTCAATTTATAATACTTGATATACTAATGTCGTCACCAATACCATTTGGATGAGGTGTGGGAAGAATGGAAGAAGGGAATAAATTTATTATAAACAATCCAAACTCTTCACAAAATTACACACTTCCCAATACTTCTTCCCACTTCTTTCCTTCTTCTTTTCTTCCCACACCTCATCCAAACGGAGCCATAAATATTATTCATAGGATTTGCATGATTTAATAGAATTGTGGTTTACTTTAATTATTGGTTTAAGAGTTAATGTTAACATGTTATTTGAATAGTTGTTGAACTAGTGAAGATATTGAAAACCGAAATATTTGATAGCAACAGGTCATGAAACAGTTCGTACTGACCCATATGCATGTTACGGTACGGTTTAATAAATTATAGTTAAGAGAAATAATTTCATAACTCGGCTTAAATATGTTATGTTTCCGTTTAATAATATCAGAATCCGTTCAATTCAATGGACACGTATTTAGTTTTTAAAATTTTGGCCCACTTAGTATTTATCTTTCTATTCAGTGTTAAGATAAAAAAAAATCAAATAAAATTAACTCTTATATATATCATTTTGACAAAATAATTTATCCCGTTTAAAAATAATATACTTGGGATATTTAGGGAAACTATAACTAGCAACAGTTAAGATTTAATAATTCCGATATAATTATCAGAGTCAATATAGAAAAAAAAAAATAGAAATTTACTTCAACCGTGTATGATGGATGTATCAATGAGTACCAAGAAGCAAAAAATAACCTGTCATAGAGAAACCGAAGCATTAAAGACGACCTGCTCAAAGCCGTAGTAATTAGTAAACTAGTAAAAAAAAAAATTACACAACCCGAGGAAAGGAAAAAGAGAAAAAGAAAAAGAAATCATAACCACAGTAGCTTTGATCCAGTCCGAATCTCCTTGCCTACGGGCTTTTCCTCAAAAAAAAAAGTCCGAATCTCCTGTCTCACATCCCGGCGTTGCCACCTCCATCTCCCTTCACAAACAAAGAGAAAGCACTAAAAGAGGAGAAGAGAAGAAGATGATGAAGATAGAAACCCCACCTTGTAAAAAGTTGTTCTCTTAGACCCATCTGTCTCAAATTATTAATTCGTTACTAATCCGACATATACATAAACCTCTCACTGTCACTCTCAGATCAGATAGCGACTTTACTCTGTTACTAAACAAAACAAAACAAAACAAAACAAAACCCTTTCTCTCTTTGTGTGTGAGAGAAACTGAGAGAGGAAGCTCTTGTTTCAGCCATGGCGACGGACGTGAAACCTCAAAAGGGGCAGACCCACAACCACAAACACACCAACAATGGCGTCTCTCCAACTCTCAACCCTTCCGAATACTCGCACAGCCCGGCACACCACTTTGTGCTACTGAACAATGGGGCCCGCTTGTCGGCACTTCTCGCTTCGCTTCCTTCTCTCTCCCACCCTTCTACCATCCTCTCCCTATCCCACTCGGTTCGTGAATCGTCTCTTGCGGCCTCGGTGTCGGGTGTTTTAGATCGGCGCGATGTGCCGGGGAATGATACGCCGCTTCACATCGCTGTACGGCTCAACCGGCCCCACCTTGCCTCGCTTCTTCTACAAGCCGGAGCCGATCCGTCTCTACAGAATGCTTCGGGTTGGTCTCCTCTGCATCTTGCTATCTCCCTTGAACGGCACCGGCTTGTCAAATTGATGCTCAAGCATTACCGACTCATTGCTTGGGCTAAGCTGCGGCGTCGTTTGCATCTTCTCTTACCGGCTCTTAGACAAATGCAGGATTCCTACCTTGAGATTTCATTTCGGCTAGAGAGTCCAATTGTGCCGTTCTTGTCTCGGGCCGCACCATCGGATACGTGCCGTGTGTGGAAGCGCGGCACAAATGTCAGAGCTGATGTTTCGCTTGCCGGGTTTGACGGGTTGAGGCCGCGCCGCGCTGAGCGGTCGTTTGTGTTTTTGGCAGCGCCTGAGGATCCCAAGCTCCCAATCGGGTCTCTTCTTGTGCTTCACCATAGCCGCCGGGAGGTAATTTGATTAATCTTGTGTGCTTTTGATGAACATGAATAATATTTTCTAATTAAACCCCTGATTGCAGTCAATATATAAATTTTTTTTTTGGTTATTTGTCTTGTAGGATAATGGGGGCAGTGAATATTGCAATATGATAAGTTTTATAATTTTATTATTATTATGCAATCGTCATGGAATAACCAAATCCCCTAATATACATTTGACTTGAGCTGCTGACTTTAAGTTATATTTAGAATAATTGCCTAGTGTGTCTACTGTCTACCATATGATAAGTTATTCAATTGTCGATATAGACTCAATTTAACTTAACCAATGTGCATGTAAACTAAATTGGATAATTACTCTGACAGATTGGTCAGATTCATATTTTGTTCTAAACAGAATTCTGGGACAAAATAATAATCGAAAGTACAAATAACTCCTGAAATGGGCGCAAGATAGTAGAACTGTCAAATCACTACATCATTATATTCTAGCATTGAATAAACATTTGTGCTGCACAGGTTCATGATATATTCTCTGGAATAGAGGATACTGAATCCGATGATGAACTAATTGCTGATTCGACTGCATGCCGTCCTGGCTTAAATATCACGTCAGCTGAGTTGGTGCCACGAACAAGTTGGCGTGGTAAGGAGAAGACAGAACTTGTGGCCGGCACATGGAAGGCCAGGTCATATGACCTAAACAACATCCTTTTCACCTTTAAAACCCTCCAAACTGAAGAGAGTAATGAGAATGTTGAAAATAATAATGATGATCATGATGATAATTATAATGATGATGTGATTCTCGAGGAGGAGGATGTAATGATGCCATTGCGGATTCGCGAGGATGATGGAGAGTTCCTGGTAGCTGATATTGCACCACCACGGCGTAGCTGTTATGAACCCAGGCGGCGTAGCAGAGTGGCTGAGGAGGCAGATGTGGGAAGGAGGCGGCGCAGTGTGGATGTGGCTGTACCCCCACCTCGGTTGAAGGAAGAAAGAAATAGGTGGGAGAGGAAGGTAATGCATTCTATTTTCCTTTCCTATTAGATTGTTTGTTCATGTCTTGTATGTGATCTATTTCAATTTAAATGTCACCATCTCTGACACCAGAAACATTTACCTAGCTTCAATTTGTTAATTGTAACAGACATCTAATTGAAGTTGTTAGGTAATGTTTGACTAATTGAACAAACGGGACTTAATGGCAGGTTAAATGTAAGGAGAAAGAGACGGTGAAGAGCTTGCGGCCCACTGTTTGGCTTACTGAAGAGTTCCCATTGAAGATAGAAGAGATTTTACCTCTCTTGGACATACTGTCAAATGGGGTGCGTGCAGTCAGACGCCTCAGAGAGTTGCTCACTAACAAATTCCCTCCTGGGACATTTCCAGTTAAGGTAACAACAATAAGTTCTGGGGTGTCATGGATGATTTGTTATTCATTTATTTTCCTCTTTCATTTATCTTAAGTTCATTAGTTGCAAATTCCATTCATTCATTGTACAAACATGAGAGGATTAATAAAGATCAGGTATTCAGAGCATCCAAGATTAAAAGCTGACAACTGTTGAAACTCCTGAGCAATGTACAGAACTATTGAAAAAAATGTCTGTACAAAATCAAGCTCGGAAATGTCACATTAGTAGTGTGAAGGTTCTGTAATCAAATTACAGCTAATTAGATCTTGCAATTTTCTGATACTCCTGTTAATTGTTATAATTTCTGATGTACCCCTATTAGGTTGCTATCCCTGTGGTTCCCACAATAAGAGTAGTAGTGACATTCACAAAATTTGTGCCTCTCCAACCTGAGCAATTTTTCACACCTCTCTCAAGCCCGAGCCTCCTGGAAAGAAAGGAAGAGAAAGAGGAGCGCCTCAAGCAAAAGAAAAAAGAAACATCATACCGAGCCTCATCATGGCTCAAATGGGGCACATCTACTAACAATTCACAAAACAAAAGCACTTTAAGCAGATCCAAGTCTGTTAGCCCGTCAGAAGGCACGACAGTTGCTGCTGGAACGGCTGAAACAATAGACCCATTCCTGATCCCAAGTGATTACAGTTGGGTCCATATGGGGTCCAAAAATCAAGCAATGAAGAAATCTAGTAGTAGGAAGGGCAAAATCTAGGGACTAGACTATAGCTGCAATTGTATCATTTTAACTAATAGCAAAGTGTCTCTCTTACTTGATTTTTGTTTTTTGTTTGTCTGATCTTGAAAATTAATTGCAGATGAAGTTACAAATTTTCCTCTTGTTTTCCTTGGTGTAATGTGTATTCTCATTATGTTATATAGTTAATTGTATTTGCTAGGCAGACAGCACTAAGGTAGCAGTAGAAGATTATAAGGTAATTACTACTTACCATCCATTGTTTTGTCATCCGAGTCATCCACGAGCGATCACAGCGCTTTGATCTAATCCGAGCGATTCAAGCGTGCGCACCTCTCCCACCTAGCGATCCGAGTGCGTGTACCTTCTCTCCCTCCGCTCCCAGGCATGACTCTCCCTCCCTTTTCTCTTCCGTCGTGAGTTCCCTCCCTCCTTTCGCTTCTTCTTCTTCTTCTTTCTCCATTATTTTTTCCTTCCGTGCTCTCTTCTATCTCTCTCTATTTGTTTTTTTTTCGCTTTTCAATGGCCCTTCTTTTCTTTTCTTTTTTCTCTTCCCTTTAATCTCATGATATATATGTTGACTTTTATTTTTTTATATGAGTTCAAATTGTCTGTAATATCTGTTCAATTTATTTTTAACATATGTTCATTTTATTTGTATATCTGTTCAATTTATGTTCATTTTTTCTTTTTTTGTATGAGTTCAAATTGTTTGTAATATCTAGTCAATTTATTTTTAACATATGTTCATTTTATTTGTATATCTGTTCAATTTATGTTCAGTTTTTTATTTTTTGTATGAGTTCAAATTGTTTGTAATATCTGTTCAATTTATTTTTAACATATGTTCATTTTATTTGTATATCTGTTCAATTTATGTTCAATTTTTATTTTTTGTATGAGTCCAATTTGTTTGTTATATCTGTTCAATTTGTTTGTTGTATCTATTCAGTTTATTTGTTATATATGTTCAATTTATGTTCACTATTTATTTTTTATACGAGTCAGCATGTTTGTGACATATATTCAATTTATTTGTTATAACTGTTCAATTTATTTGTCATTTCTGTTCAGTTTATTTACTCGCTTTTACTTTTTTTTGTATGAGTGCACATTGTTTATTACATCTGTTTAGTTTATTTGCTTTTTATGTTCAATTCGTTGTTACATCTGTTCAGGTTATTTGCCTTTTATGTTCAAGTGTGTGGGAGAGGAAGAAAAAATGGATGGCCAGGGAGGGAGGGAGGGATGGAAGGCAGTGCGAGGGGGTAAGGGTTGCTAGCGAGGAAGGAAGGGGAGGCGAGGGAGGAAGGACGCGTGAGGGAGAAAAGACGCGTGAGGGAGGGGCGTCTCACCCAGGCGTGCGGAAAAAAAAGCGAAAAATGAAGGGGAGGGGAGGGTTGGATGACGCGGATGATTTTCCGCTAGATGACGCTTATCAGCTCAGATTATAATGCCGTGGTGAACTCAATTCCGTGCATAGAATTGGAGATATCTGGGGCCAACTTCTTACGATTAAATCGCAAGAAGAGAGGCCCATTTCGCTGGTAAATCAAAATTGAGGAAGTCAATAGTTAGCAGATCAAGAATGGTTTTGTTCAGTTTTTTATTGTATAAGCTGAGGACATGATGGTTTTGTGCAGTTTTTGGTTGTATGACCTGAGGCCCATGGGCTTAAAATATTTAGTGCTTTGCCTCTACTGTTTAAAACTTCACGGAAACTAGAAAGCTTTGACGTTGCGGCGTTGCCGCAACATTTCTTTCTAATCGATCCAGCAAATGAACTTTGTTTGTAATTAATTCTCCCATGTTGAAATAAAATACGGCTAGTTCGTTGTTTTTACTGCAGCTGAAATTTTGAATTTTTATCTGCAAATAAAAAAATACTTTCACAAAAGCACGATTTCATCCGAACTTAATAATCTTGTTTAATAAGTTGAACTCTAAATAAGCAAGCTAAATAAATGATTAGAGGACATGAAGTGAGACAAATTATCAAATGTAAATAATCACAGTACAAACATTGTTGAAAGCATCGTCAAAAGTTGTCCATTTAAAGCATCTTCCTGTACTTAACAGGATTCTATATTTTTTCATTTATTGCGGTTAGATATCAACCCAAACAGGCTTCTATATTGGCCTATAAATTTAGCAATTCGTTGTTTTTTTTTTTAAGTTCAAAAAGACCCTATATACGTTGACTCGATAATGGCATACAAATAATTCTTTTGACAGCTCAATTTCAGTCGCAATGAAATAAGTTGTAATAGTTAAATTTACTTACATTGCCTACATGATAGCTTCCTCCCAAGCCATTAAACAGGACTACGCAGCACAGGTTGGCAGCCCGGTTAGAGGAGGAAAACAAAAAGGGGTGGTGGGCCAGAGAAACAGCAGCCCAATTGAGAATTCAAATGAGAGGCTCTACTTAGACGCCTCCAGCAACGATGATCTTTCTGATTACTCTGCAGCTGTGTGTCAAAGCTGTTTTTATTTTTTTTTTGTGATTAGTGTTTTGCACTTCTTGATGATTAAACCTCTAAATGTTTTGTCTTGGAAGGTAAGAGGGTTAGGAGATCCATCGAAAAGAAGGGTCGTCTCTGACACAATTAGAACTTCTAGATGTGATGTTGTTTGCTTACAAGAAACTAAGCTCTCCTCTTTAGATTTGAATTGTGTTCGTTCTTTTCTGCCGACTTTTTCTAATGCTTCTGTTGTTGCTCTCAATGCTGTTCAATCAGTTGTTTAACGAGTGCATTAGCGAGCTTAGATTATTTGATGTGCCTCTCACCAATAGATGCTTCACATGGTCTAATAGACAGCCTGATCCAGTAATGTCTAGATTAGATAGAGTTTTTCTATCCACGGAATGGAATGATATCTACCCTTGTATTTTCCTCTCAGCTTTACCTACTGTTGCTTCGGACCATTCTCCAGTTTTCTTGAAATGTAGACAGTTAAGAACACAACCCAAACCTTTTAGAATCGAGCGTTTTTGGTTGTATAATGATCAGTGTTCCCTTATCACGAGAGGGGTTTGGAAGAGTTTTACTAGAGGGAACATCATGTTTAATATTTTCAACAATAAGTCTGTTGCTTTGCACAGGGCGTTGCGTTCTTAGCATCGATCAAATTTGCCTTACCCTAATATTTTCCTTCAAAATGCGAAATTGTTTATCAGTTGTTTTGATCGAATTGAAGAACACAGAAACCTGTCCCCTTTAGAGTTCCATGTGTGCATTTCTCTCAGGGAGAGAGCTTACTTGTTAGCCAATATTTTGGAGATGCGGTGGCATCAAAGGGCACGTACAAGATGGCTGCAGTGTGGGGTCCTTAATACTAGATACTTTCACTCTATCGCCACCTCAAAAATGCGCAACAAAGCAATCATAAAGCTAACTGTGGATGGAGTAGAAATCTCCAACACGAATGTTATCTTGAAAAAGCTCACAAAATTTTTCAAAAGCATTATGGGGACTGACATGCAAACTATGTCCTTCAACCCAAGCAATCTTTATGGTGAGCACTTTCTGCCATTAGAAGAACTCGATTTGCCTTTCAGTGAGTTGGAGATTAGAAAGGCGGTTATGGGCCTTGCTAATAACAAGTCTTGTGGACCCGATGGCTGTCCGAATGAGTTCTTCAAGCTGAATTGGGATGTAGTTAAAGCCGATATCATCAATATCTTCAGTGATCTCCACTCAGGCTCTTTGCAACTCCGGGACTCAAATAAGGCAAACATCATTTTGTTGCCTAAGGAAGACAATGCACATGTGTTAACTGCTTTTAGGCCGATAAGTATCATTTGCTACATTCCAAAATTGATCTCTAAAGTCATGGCCAATCGACTAGTAAGTTTCTTCCTTCCTTAGTTTCCATGGCACAAACTGGCTTTGTCAAAGGAAGATTAATTACTGAAAATTTTAACACGGCAAGTGAGCTAATTTCTAACAACACTAAGGGTCGTCACCCTACAGTGATGTTGAAGTTAGATTTTCATAAAGCCTTTGATTCCATTGCATGGCCATTCTTGTTTCAAGTGTTGCATCACAGGTTTCCCTGCAAAGTACATGTCATGGGTCAATTTGCTTCTTACCTCATCTACCTCAAGCATTTTGCTAAATGGGAAGGTAGGTCCATGCTTTCAACATAGAAGAGGGTTGCGCCAAGGTGACCCTATGTCCCCCTTCCTCTTTGTGTTGGCTGCTGATGTCCTTACAAAGATGATCGATTCTCTGGCTGTCTCAATTCCCTTTGGCGTTGTGCCAAAGATCAATTCACCCTACTTTTTATTACAGCACGCTGATGACACCTTAGTGTTTGCGACTGTCAATGGAACAGCAATTCAATCTCTACTCCTAGTTATAAATGCTTTCTCCAATGTTTCAACTCTGAACCTGAACTGGAATAAGTCACCTTTTGTGCCTTTCAACTTGAATGACAGAAGCATTGCTAGATTAGAAAGGCTTCTATCCTGTAACAACTCATCCTTACCCCTGCTCTACCTTGGACTACCTCTCACAGCAAAGAGACCATCAAGGCTTTGTTTCCAGGCACTTGTTGACAAAATCAGAACTAGATTGGATGGTTGGCAAGGAGGGCTCCTATCAAATGCTGGCAAAATATGTTGAAACATATTCAGAAAACTCAAATTTTTTCATTTATTAATTTTGTTTAGTGTTATTCATTTGGATGAATTAAATATTTGATGATCATTACATCTTCTTTTCCCGTTGCATTAGTTAACAAAATTAATGTATTTATCTCCCACTAATCCACTACATATCAGTTTTTTTTACTTGTCCGTTAACCTAATTAAAGAAAATTTATTTGCCTCATAATCACAAGGAATTGAATATAGCACTAGTGGACATCAATTTATTTGCTATATATAAACGAGCTCATGCTTGTTTCGGACATGAGAGTTGAGACAAAAAAATAAATAAATTTGATCAAATTCCTATAATCCATATTGATATTCCTCTTAGTAATTTTCAATTTGATTAGAATATTATTTCGATTGATTCTGCTGGATATTGTGGAGAACTCTCATCAGTCACTTCTCCGGTCGTGCCCTAAGGAGTGACACTTACCCGTCTTATCTTGGTTGCGGTTCCTCTTGCACGTTGAGACGGAATACGCTTAAGGACAGCGCCTAGCGCGATTCGGGTAAAAATGTTTTGATTACTTATTTTATTTATTTTATGCTATTCGAATTTGTTTATTTGATTTTTGCACCAACAATCTTAAGCGTAAATTCCGTGATTCGGATAGTAAAATATTATAATTCCTCTTATACGATTTTAATCTGGGATTGATTTATAGACTATTTGATTAAACAAATTGTTGGACTTTTTTTAGAAATAAAATTTGTTGGCAGATTATATATATTAGTCCGAATGCAGTAAAATTAATTTAATTAGTTCTGTTAATGATCTTAAATTGTAGAGAATATGTTAAAATTAATTATTAGATTTTGATCCTATGTGCTTCTTCATCTGATACTATCTTTTAACTAGTACTTTGTAATTATGCCCAGGCTGAGTTGAGAATTAATCATCAAAGTTTTAAAAGGGTATCTTTTTTCAATAGATTAAATCCATAGTTTCCCGAATAAATTTTATTTGAACCATATAAACAGTTTGGACATTCTTCTATTCTGTTGTTTCCAATATGTTTATTCATGACACGTTGCTCAATATTGATTTGTTTCTTTCATAGTTGATCCTAACCCCTTATTTACAATTAATATATAATCTATTGATATGTGAATCATTTTGTACAACGAATTTATATTCTATATGTGTCAAATAATATCTCAACATTATCTTCCTCCTATTATTGTTGCTGATTTCGTTCAAACTCCCCAATAACAGTGAAACGACATTTTGGTTTGATTTATTATCGTTGTTGATATTAATTTGAATAATTTGATTATCAAACTGATTCGAGATATAATACCACTGATTTCTGAACCTTGTTCATTTCTGTATCGGTCTGTATATCTCACCTAGTGTTGATTGTCTTTATGTCTAATATTTCGATTTTGCAACTATAAACATGATATATTGCTAGCCGTACTGGTCTTTGTTATATACATTTGAGATCTTGATTTTGAACTATAATTCCCTAATATTCGTGTATGGTTAAGTTCTTGCCAAATATTTTAATACAAGCTTTGAACTCTTGGTGACAATACTCAAATAATTCTATGTCTGTGATTAATGACTCACTTTTTTTATTTGAGACATAAATGTCAGAACGTTGGTTCATTTTCTCATCTTATAATTTTCATTACTTCCTTTTGTTATCTTTGATCCACTTCACCAATTAATTGCGTTGATTTATAATATTTCATTGTTCAGCAATGTGCTTCCTTAATAAATAAAATTATTGGTGTTGAAATTGAGAAATTAAAAGGCTGGCCACCTTTTAATTCTTATATATCGCCATGAATTTTATTCTTATATATCCCGTTGTTATACTCCATTTAATTTGGTCTAAATAACCATTACTTCTAAGAATCCATTAGTCGTCCCTAATCAGTGAACTTGATATAGTATTCTTTGGAATGTTAAATATATAGATACTTCTCATAGACACTGTCCGATTTGCTGATCTCCTAAATTTATTATTTTATGAATTTCGTTGTGTATATTAATTAGAGAAGTATATTATGTGTGAATGAATTAAATTCCGACTATTCTTATTAATGAGAATATTCTTGATCATTAAATTATTTAAGAAGAATATAAAACAGAAAATGTGTGGGTATAATAATAATAATAATAATAATAATAATAATAATAATAAAGAAAAATATTGCTGTGATCCACTTTACCGATTGAGTTCAGTTATCTGATTATGATGATATAATTTGAGTATATTTCCTCATATTATTTAGAGGACATTTTTAATGTCAGTAATAAGTTGGTTTAACCTTTATATGATATTTTTACCTTGCCTTCATATTCTTTCATCGTGATTAAATAAAAAAAATTATAATAACAATAAATGTTGTTATTAGCACATCAGAAAAATGTGGGGTCACCTTTAAAAAAAAATTGACGAGATTATAAATGGATATATTGTATGTGATTATGATTAATTTCATTAGCATGATGCTATTATGAAATGCTTCGGAGGCTTATTACTAACAAATTTTTGGAGAATTTGTTTTCGAAAGTTTCTTTGCAGGAAAAAGAAATAAATTGAGCTCAAGTATTGAAGCGACTAGTCGGTATGAGAAAATGAAATAAAAAATAAAAATGAGATGAACTTAATGAGAAGTTCAAAATATATGAACTTAATGAGAAGTTCATATTTCATCGAGGGGGATGGGTATTAGCCCTAAAGGGCCACTTGCGGGGGCAACCCAATCTCCGAAAGGCAGACCCCTGGAAAGAGATTCAATGGGTAATAACAATCCGACAAGTGGTCGAAGAGTACACACTTTTTAGGAGCATAGACTCCAACCCCATCCCTATGGTGAGTGTGCTCTATGTAGATGTAAGGTTGAGCATATTAGCTCTTAATGAGGACCAAAGCGGTAATTTCCGTAGGATGTGCATCTACACACATCCTTGGTAGGGACTCACCTATATGAGAGTGTCTGTATACGGCCGCGGTGCGGGGCATGGGTAAGCCCTTAAGACTCTCATGAAAAATCCAAGGTACATGCGTATGGCCATTAATGCGCACCCCGCGATGATTGTTCTCCGTATTACGTGTATGGTGTCGTAGAATTTGGGTCCAAGGAACGAGTTCAAGACATAAGTTCTCTCTGTCTCCTCCAAATTTGATGCACCTATACTAAGTGAAGTTCAAAGTTTGAAAACTACTTCATGATGCGAATATAAATATCCAGCAATTTGTTATTCACCATTTTGATTGTTCCAAATTTCTAACTTTATCCAATTTGCTTATACATATCTTATGTATTTGACAATGATCATTTTGCTTCAATGAAATCCCTAATCTGCTTTTACATATCTCATAATATTTTGATGTTCATAAATTTTGAGTTTTGTGGGGGATTGTTGAAACATATTCAGAAAACTCAAATTTTTTCATTTATTAATTTTGTTTAGTGTTATTCATTTGGATGAATTAAATATTTGATGATCATTACATCTTCTTTTCCCGTTGCATTAGTTAACAAAATTAATGTATTTATCTCCCACTAATCCACTACATATCAGTTTTTTTTACTTGTCCGTTAACCTAATTAAAGAAAATTTATTTGCCTCATAATCACAAGGAATTGAATATAGCACTAGTGGACATCAATTTATTTGCTATATATAAACGAGCTCATGCTTGTTTCGGACATGAGAGTTGAGACAAAAAAATAAATAAATTTGATCAAATTCCTATAATCCATATTGATATTCCTCTTAGTAATTTTCAATTTGATTAGAATATTATTTCGATTGATTCTGCTGGATATTGTGGAGAACTCTCATCAGTCACTTCTCCGGTCGTGCCCTAAGGAGTGACACTTACCCGTCTTATCTTGGTTGCGGTTCCTCTTGCACGTTGAGACGGAATACGCTTAAGGACAGCGCCTAGCGCGATTCGGGTAAAAATGTTTTGATTACTTATTTTATTTATTTTATGCTATTCGAATTTGTTTATTTGATTTTTGCACCAACAAAATAGTCCTTGTTTCAAGTGTTCTCTCAACAATCCCAATTTACTTCATGTTGGTTTTTGTGCTTCTTAATTGGGTGATTAAGCAAATCGATCACATTAGAAGGGATTTCATTTGGAGTAAAACTTCGAATGGAAACAAAGGGATTCATCTCCTGGCTTGGGATCGCATGTGCTTGCCAAAGAAGATGGGTGGCCTAGGCTTGGTGAACTTGAAGCTGCACAACATTTCACTGCTTCTCAGATGACTTTGGAGACTTTATTCACAGTCGGTATCACAATGGTCATCCTTAGCTAGGAAGCTTTATGGCAGAGCAAACCATCTAATTCCTCCAATTTTGTGGAGCCGAGAAGGTTCTTTCTTCCGGAGAAATCTGATGTCTTTGAGACAATACTTCCAGCTATCGATAAACTATGAAGTGAAGGGTGGAGCTAACACTCCTTTTTGGTATGCTAACGGGGATGGCCCTCCGCTCTCTGTTTTTGGCACGCGACATCACCATTCAATGACAAGAAAGAATGAGCAGATGATGCTAAAGGATGCCTTAGTGAACCCACACGGTTACCTAGCTGCACCTTTTTCTGCTGAAATGTCCTCAATTCTAGCAAATGTTGGGGTAGTAGGTATCTCTAATAGATTTGATTCAATCTTCTGGCGTTGGAACTCTACTGGTATTTATTCTGCTGCTGCAACTTATCAGGCTTCGGTGATGGCTAGAAAAGAAAAGTAAAGTTCAAGTACAGCAACCTTTTGTCCCTAAAAATTTCTCCGTCCATCAAACAATTTATGTTCTTCTTATCTATGGGGAGAATTTTAACGCAGGATCAGTTGTTGAAGTGCAATATGCAAGTCACACCTCACTGTTTCATGTGTCAACAAGATATCATTGAGGATGCTAATCATCTATTTTGTAGTTGCACTTTCGCTTTGAGTATTTGGGGCAGACTACAATTTTCCTCAAATGTTGTTGGCTCACTGGACAACACTTTCCTTTTCATCCATAACAATTCTCAAGCTGGTACAAGATTCAGAAAAATCTTACTAGCAACGACACTTTGGAGTTTGTGGAGAGAGAGGAATAGCAGAATTTTCAGAAATGAAAGAAGAAATTCACAAGCGTTGCATGACTGGGTTGTGCAAGAGGCTACTTTTTTTTTATGAAATTTTGTTAATTTGTGCTGGCCTAGTTCTAGTTTTTCCTTTTTTTTTTTTCATTTGCTCTTTATTTTTCTTTTTTATTATTTTTTTTATCTCTACTAGATAGCCGTATTTATCTAAAAAAAACACGTGCCTGTTGTGGCTTCCTACCTGACTCCTCTCTGGAAGCTATCGCGAGAGTTTACTTAAACCTACTGCGTCTGGGCTACAGTTGGAGCACATCACTTGTGATTCCCATTTTTGTATTCACATCGACACTTGCAACTACAGGGATCTGAATCTATTGAGCGATCAAGGGAGCAACAACAAATAAGTGGACCATATTCCATTTTTTGTTGACCACAATTTTCAATTCTCATAAAAAAGTAAATAATGAACCAAAAGCTAACAAAAATTGCAGCACCTCTTTATTGTTAGTGGTTGGTGAGGCTATCCTTCTGACAAAATGTTAAAGAGGGGAAAATTTTTTCTGTGCCACCAAAAAACGAGAAAATTGAGTATTTGTCACTCAAAAGTTCAATTTTTTGTTTTTACACCCCTAAAACATGCATTTCTTTTGTTTTTGCCACAATCATTATTTTTATGAATTTTGTAATATGAAATTAATAAAAATTAAAAAATTTGACTAAAATGCCCCTCGCACCCAAATGAGAATCGATCAAAATCAAATACGTGATTCGATCGACTAAACCCAATCGTGCTCGTGCGTGAGATCTCTCGACCCCCTCTTCTTCTCTCGCGCACGATGAACCACCTCCGTCCACTCTTTAAACCCTAGGCGCACCTCCATGGCCTCACTGTCAGGATCTGAGCCCAACTATAAAATTGTGGATTCAGTCAAAGAAAGGAAGACGGCGTCAGCTCGAGTTGATCTCTTCGCTGACGGAAAGGAGGTGTCCGTTAGTTAATTAACAGATGGCGCTGAGGAGAGATCTGTACCGTATATCTCCAACGGTCAACAAAATCCGTCCGTGGATGCATGTTAGGTGAAGGAGAGAGAGAGAGAGAGAGGAATTGTACTGATTTTCTCTTACTCACGCCTATATAAGAGGCAGTAGGGTGTAAATTGAATTTTTATGTTGAATGAAATAAGAAATTATTATCTTTTCTTTATCTCTTATTTTCTATTGCATCGTTTCCCTTCTCAATTTCCCAAAATTCTGAGAATTACTTCCTAATTTCCTCCTCTACACTATCCCAATCCCTCAATCTGTGACAGATTTGGTATCCAGAGCCATTCGATTGCATCTGGGAGCAATTCTTGTGCCAAGATTTTTCAAGAACTCTCTCCAATGCCTCCGAAAGTCAATTCTGTTGGTTCCAACCATGAGGATTGGCAACTAGCGATGGAGAAGCTAAGTCAGGAGACCAATTCTCGTTTAGACAAACATGGAACTGAAATTGGAGAGTTGAAGTCCAGAGCCATTCGATTGCATCTGGGAGCAATTCTTGTGCCAAGATTTCTCAAGAACTCTCTCCAATGCCTCCGAAAGTCAATTCTGTTGGTTCCAACCATGAGGATTGGCAACTAGCGATGGAGAAGCTAAGTCAGGAGACCAATTCTCGTTTAGACAAACATGAAACTGAAATTGGAGAGTTGAAGTCCTTATTGGAGCAATTTCTCAAAGCACAAGCATCCAAACCCAATGCTTCTTCTAGTAGTAGTCATGGAGGTACCCCACCACGACCTAATCCAATTCTTGACTCAGGTATGGGTTTTGACAGTTCCTTTGGTGATGATGGTAGAAGGGGCCCAAGATTCAATCTCCCAAGAACTGAGTTTCCATCTTTTGATGGCACCAATCCTAAGGGCTGGAAATCTAAATGTGAGAGCTATTTCCACATTTTCCAAATTCCAGAAATGTACAAGTCACAAATGGCAGCCTTGCATTTTGTTGAAGAAGCTCATGAGTGGTATGAATGCTTTAAGGAGGGGTCCCCAAATTTACCATGGCCAATTTTGGCAGCTGAAGTACTAGACAGATTTCAGTCCTATAACACTTCCTACCCAATTGGTGATTTCAAGAGGGTTCATCAAACAGGAAAAGTGGGTGACTATATTAGACAATTTGAGCTAGCAAAATCAAGATTAATTGCAGAAACCAAAATTAACAGCCCAATTTTCTTTATCCAAGGGTTTATTGAGGGCTTAAAGGAAGAAATTAGGTATGCAGTGGAAGTTCTGAATCCATCAACCCTAAATCAAGTCTTCACTTATGCTAGAAAAGCAGAATTGAATTTGGAAGGGGTTGATAAAAGGCACAAACCTTTCAGACCATTCAGCCATCAACCAAACCATCACATTAAGGAACCTGTAACCATTGTCAAACCTTCTGTGTCCCAACCAATGAGCACTGCAGTTGACCCTAAGGAAATGACAAGAGAGCAAATGAAGGCTCTGAAGTTTTGTTATTACTGCAAAGAGAAATATACCCCTGGGCATAAATGCAAAATGAGGTCCCTTCATACTATTCAAATGGATAACTTACAGTCTACAGAAATGGAGGAATTTAAAGAGGAACTACCTGTGTATATTGAGTGGGTTGTAGATGGTTGTTCTGTGGAGAGCAACAAGTTAGAGGATCAAGCTGTTATTACAATGTGCACAGATCAGCAATCTTCAAAATTTCAAACTCTCAAATTTAGGGGAGAACTGGATACTACACCAATATGTGTATTTGTAGACACAGGCAGTACACATTCTTTTGTTAATCCCAACCTCATTGATAGTGACAAGTGGATGGTTTCTACTACTGCTCCCTTAAATGTGAGAATTGTAAATGGGGCTGCTATGTCAACAACAACCTTGTGCCACAACTTACCATTCAAACTGCAGCATCATGCTCTCTCAGGTATAGTAAGGTTGCTTAATATACAAGGCTATGATTTGATTCTGGGTATGGATTGGTTATCTCAGCATGGACCAATGTTGATTGATTGGGACAAGGGTACATTACAATTGCATAGTGAAGGCCAGGTCATTGATCTGTCAGTGCAACAAGAAGTGGCTGAGGTGAAATTGTGCCAAGCTGTATGGGACCCAGTCAAAGAGCAACAAAAGGGAAACATGTTGGTGATAGCTCATATCTGCTGCATTCAACCTACACAAACTATAGAGGTAGATGTGTGTACCCAATTGAAGCCAGTGTTGGAGCAATTTAAAGGGGTATTTCTGGAACCAACTGCACTTCCTCCAACTAGGGCTGTAGACCATCAAATTCCCCTCAAGCCTGATGCAAATCCAGTTTCTATGAGACCATACAGGTACTCCTACTTTCAAAGATTGGAGATTGAAAAAATTATAGAAGAACTGCTCAATTCTTCTTTCATCAGACCCTCCACCAGTCCTTACTCTTCACCAGTTTTGTTGGTTAAAAAGAAGGACAATTCTTGGCGCTTGTGCATTGATTACAGACAATTGAATGAAGCCACAGTTAAAAACAAGTATCCCATCCCCATTATTGATGATCTATTGGATGAACTGAGGGGGGCAAGGTATTTCTCTAAGATAGACCTTAGATCTGGTTACCATCAGATAAGGATGGCTGCAGATGACATATTCAAAACTGCTTTTAGGACCCATAATGGCCACTACGAGTTTGTGGTTATGCCTTTTGGGCTAACTAATGCCCCTGCCACCTTTCAAACATTAATGAACAATCTCTTTAAACCCTACATCAGACAATTTGTTTTGATTTTCTTTGATGATATTCTAATCTATAGCAAAACAATGTCTGACCATGTGACCCATGTGTACAAAGCTTTACAAGTCTTGGCAGATAATCATTTATTTGCTAAGTTATCCAAATGTGAGTTTGGCGTGTCTCACATTGGATATTTAGGCCATATTATCTCTGATCAAGGTGTTTCAACTGATCCTCACAAAATTGAGTCCATGGTTAACTGGCCAGTGCCAAATACAGTTAAGGAATTGAGGGGTTTCCTTGGCCTTACTGGGTACTACAGAAAGTTTGTTCAAAATTATGGACCTATTTCAAAGCCACTTACTGAGCTAACCAAGAAGAATGCATTCAAATGGAATCCTCAAGCTCAACAGGCATTTGCCAACCTGAAGAAAGCTATGACTGAGGCTCCAGTGCTAGCACTACCTGACTATACCAAGAAGTTTGTAATTGAGACAGATGCAAGTGCCTTGGGTATTGGTGCTGTACTCATGCAAGATAATAAACCAATTGCCTACCTCAGCAAAAGTTTGGGACTCAAAGAATCAAGCCCTTTCTACATATGAGAAGGAACTATTGGCCCTCTTCATAGCTGTCAAGAAATGGAAACATTATCTAATAGGCCAACCTTTTGTTATTAAAACTGATCAAATCAGTTTAAAGCACCTGTTGGAACAAAGAGTAACTAATGCCCTACAACATAAAGGACTATGCACACTACTGGGATTGGATTATACCATTGAATACAAGAAGGGGAGAGACAACAAGGTGGCTGATGCTCTCTCTAGGGTACAAGGTCAAAATTGGCAATTACAAGCTGACAAGGGTGAATTAGATGCTGTTAGTGAGATCTTACCCCAGTGGATAGAAGAATTAACTCAAAGTTATCAAGGTGACACCTGGATTGATGAGTTGAGACAAAAAGCTGCCACTCAGGTCAATGATATGTCACCTCCTTACACTGTTCATCAAGGGATTGTCAGGTACAAAGGGAGAATATGCATTGGTAATAGTGGAGACTGGAGACAAAAGATTTTACATTCCCTGCATGATTCTACAGTTGGTGGTCATTCTGGAATAAATGTTACTTACCACAAAGTGAAGAAATTGTTCTACTGGCCTCAGCTCAAGCAAGCAGTGCATGATTATGTTTCAACTTGTCATACATGTCAGCTAAACAAAGGGGAACATGTTCCTTACCCAGGTCTCTTGCAGCCCTTACCCATTCCTGAAACAGCTTGGCATAGTGTTGGCCTTGATTTCATAACTGGCTTGCCTACATCTAAAGGAAGAAATGTAATTCTAGTCATAATTGATCGATTGACTAAGTATGGCCATTTCCTTGCTCTGACTCACCCTTACAATGCATCAGTGGTGGCTCAGATTTTTCTTGATAATGTGTACAAGTTGCATGGCCTTCCTCAAAACCTAGTTTCTGATAGGGATCCTATATTCACAAGTCAGTTTTGGAAGGAACTTATGGAGAAAATTGGCATTCAACTCAATATGAGTACAGCTTACCACCCACAGTCAGATGGCCAGACTGAGAGACTTAATCAATGTGTGGAGCAATATCTAAGGTGTATGGTGTTTTATCAGCAGAAAAAATGGCTAAAATGGCTGCCTATGGCAGAATATTGGTACAACACTTCATTTCAGCAATCAATAGGTATGACTCCTTTTCAAGCATTGTATGGACCAACCAACCTTACTACCTCTGGGTGATGTGATCAGAAGCAACAATCAGGAAGTCAATGTGTTACTGAGGGATAGGCAGCAAGTTTTGAGTCAATTGAAGGGTAATTTAGTCAAGGCACAGTCAAGAATGAAGAAGTATGCAGATCTACATAGAAGTGAGAGGAAATTTGAAGTTGGTGACTGGGTTTATTTGAGAATTCAAAACTACAGGCAACAATCAATTACTGGTGGTGGCAATGCCAAACTGAATTCAAAATATTATGGACCTTTTGAAGTACTAGAAAGAGTGGGGCCAGTGGCTTATAAAATCAACCTACCAGATACATCTCAAATTCATCCTGTTATAAATGTCTCTCAACTCAAGAAGCAACTGGGTAGAAAGCATGTTCCTTCATTGACATTGCCTTGGTTGTGTACCAATGGTACCATGAGAATAGAGCCAGAATCCATCTTGGACAGGAGGTTGGTGAAAAGAGGAATGGAAGGGGTGGTGCAGCTTAAAATTAAATGGGTAAATCTGTCAGAAGAGGAGTCAACATGGGAGGATTATGAGTTGATCAAGGATAAATATCCCAATTTTATTCTCGAGGCCGAGAATAGTCTGATGGAAGGGGGAATGTCAGGATCTGAGCCCAACTATAAAATTGTGGATTCAGTCAAAGAAAGGAAGACGGCGTCAGCTCGAGTTGATCTCTTCGCTGACGGAAAGGAGGTGTCCGTTAGTTAATTAACAGATGGCGCTGAGGAGAGATCTGTACCGTATATCTCCAACGGTCAACAAAATCTGTCCGTGGATGCATGTTAGGTGAAGGAGAGAGAGAGAGAGAGAGAGAGAGGAATTGTACTGGTTTTCTCTTACTCACGCCTATATAAGAGGCAGTAGGGTGTAAATTGAATTTTTATGTTGAATGAAATAAGAAATTGTTATCTTTTCTTTATCTCTTACTTTCTATTGCATCATTTCCCTTCTCAATTTCCCAAAATTCTGAGAATTACTTCCTAATTTCCTCCTCTACACTATCCCAATCCCTCAATCTGTGACACTCACCTTAGATCTCTCCTGGTTCTGATCCATAAAGCTTGCCTCTCTCAGTGATTCCCTCGCATTCTCGCACGAACCGTAGCTGCACTCGCCTTGCCTCTCTCAGTGATTCCCTGTCCCTCATCGCACAGCATTTGTCTCCGCCCAAGTTTGTCTCCTTTTTTTTATGAACAATCACTGTTATAATTCAATTGAATGAAGCTTTTGAACAATTTCTGTCTTTTGAAAAATTTTTGTCGACCAGTGCAGATTGTATGTGACCAGTGCAGTGTTGGAGAAAAATTTCTGTCAATTTCTCTCTATAATTTCTCTTGCTGCTATTATTGGATATAAGATTGATTTCTTCATATGTATGTGACCAGTGATATGAGTGGGCTTGAAAGGCCGTGGTCACACTGAAAAGTAAATAGCTTTAACATAAGATTTCTTCATATGAGTAAATAGCTTTAACATAAGATTGATTTCTTCATATGTATTCTGTTAGTTGAAAAAAAAAACAGAAAACCATTCACTGATAGTTCATGTAAAATAACAATCCTGCAGCACAAATAAAAAAGCACAACTCCCTAAGAAGTTATAAATTACCCACATAATTTGTTGAGTAAATTCAATTTATAAATTTTGGTGCATTATTTCAATATTTACTGCATTAGGTTACTGCATCGTTTAATTAATTAATTGCTGGATTTTTTTATTCGATTTATTGCAGGAAGAAAAGGACAAAAATTAATCCTGGAACTCAGAATATATCAGCAGAGGCAACTCAGAGTGTGCCAACAGAAGTAACTTAGATCAGTTTGTTGCAGAAAATTAGGAAAGTGTTGGGTCGATTAACTTGTGTCAGCTACTTTGAAATGAATAAATGCTGTATCAATTGATGAATGATTGCTGTGTCAGCTACTTTTTTGCAGGATGAATGAACAATCGTTTCTTTAGTGAATGTTTGTTTGTTGTAAACAATCTTATTATAGTTCAGCTAATTTCTTGTTTGATGAATGAATGTTTGTTTGTTTGTTGTAATCAAGTGCATTTGTTTTGTAAAAGTGGTGAGACAGTTTTGTAGTTGCTTGTATAACTTTATTTAGAGTAATCAGTTCTGAAAGACACTAATCCAAACAGTATCTAACAGGATTTGCATATACATATCATCCAAACATCTAATCCAAAAAATTAAATCCCTTAAAAAAAACTATTAGAAGAGCATCAATCACCAAAATTAAAACAACAATAATCATGACACCTATACCATTATGTAGATTAATCTTATCCGATGATGCAACAAGTTCTTTACACTCCGTTTGGTTGGACGGTAAAGGAGAGAAGGGAATGGGATGCGAGGGGAATTGGATCCTTCTCCGTATTTGGATGGAGAGAACATGGAAGAGAGTAATTTTTGCGAGGGGAAAGATTCCTCAGAAATTTTCTTTTATACACGAAATATTTTTCTTCCTAATCGGTGGAGAATGAAGGGGAAGGAAAATCGACGAAGATGTACGTAGATAAAATTGACAGCACTACCCTTTGGCTGGAAAACTATCTCCCCTGACGTGCGTGTGCGATCTTCCTTCCAAAAGTCCTTTCTTTTCCCTTTCTGGCTCACGACCTCTCTTTTTAACCATGGTAACCCTCAAGCACTTCCCTCGAGATCTTTCTCTTCACGTCTCCTTTTTATGTCATGATCTAACTAGTAATTTTGGATAATTCGAGCTTAATTTGGGGAATTTGGGATGTTATTAGAGGAAAAGGGAAGGAATCAGTGAAGAGAGATGAGAGAGAGAGAGAGATAGAAGAGAGGAAGAGAGATAGGAAGAGAGAACTAAGAATTGAGATGTTGTATTTCTTGACAAAAAGCAAATTATAATTTGTCCCCTTTTATTCCCTTCTACGACAACTGATTTTTCCAAGAATTAAAGTAAAACAAAAATTATAAAATTGTTCCTTATTTCCACCTCAGCAAGCGGTTACAACAAACCAATTCACTAATCTTCCTATAATAGACTCAGACTACTAATTTGTTGTGACTGTCAGAGGGCCCCATCTTAATAAGCTCCTTCAGCTAGACAATTAAATGAAGAAAACTCAACGTGAACCCACTCGACAGATAGCTCCTAATCTCAACCCAATACTTTCGGCCCAACCAGCCCATTATCACCTTTCCCTCCTTCCTCCTGAATCAAATTAGAGCATCCAACGACTATTCCCAATTCTATACCTTCTGACTCTGACACTCTCCTTCCCATGAAGACTTCCTTGTCCTCAAGGATAAATTGAGGATAATTCTTCTCAATAGACTCATATTCCTCCCAAGTGGCTTCCTCCTCAGTTTGATTTTTTCACTTGATCAACAATTTCACTGTTGCCTCATTTCCTTTCTTATACAGTCTCCTATCCAGAATTTTCTCACGTATGCGATTCAATTCATACCTGGGATGATTCAGGGGCAGAACAGGCGACACAATCTGGCTATCACCCACTCTGGCTTTCAATTGGGATACATGAAACACAGGATGGATGAGAGATCCAGTTGGTAAGTTCAATTTATATGCTATAGCCCCAATCTTCTCAAAGTACCTCAAATGGTCCATAGTATCTCAAACTTAGCTTTTGATTTTGCTTTCCTTTGACAGATAACTGCCTGTAGGGTTGTAGTTTGAGATAAACATAATTCCCAATGTTAAACTCCCTCTCTGACCTTTTTGCATCTTCAAACTTCTTCATTCTATCCTGAGATTTCAACAATTGCTATTTGAGTTCATGTAACACCTGGTACCTTTCTTTCAGTATTTGATTCACAGCTTCTACTGCACTCTTTGGTGGGCACCCCATGGGCAATTGAGGTGGAGGATATCCATACAGTGCCTGAAATGGAGTTGTTTTGAGAGAAGAATGGAAGCTAGTGTTATACCACCACTCAGCTAAGGGAATCCACTTACGCCACAAATTTTGCTGCTCATGCACCATACTCCTGAGGTAATTCTCCAAATACTGGTTTACTCTTTCTGTCTGACCATCTGACTGTGGATGGTATGCAGTACTGAAGTTGAGTTGCACACCAATTTGCTTCATCAATTCCTTCCAGAATAAGCTAGTGAATATAGGGTCCCTGTCAGAAACTATGTTTAAGGGCAACCCATGTAGCTTGTATATATGGTCCAAGAAAACCTGAGCTACTTTAGTAGCCTTGATGGGATGTGAGAGGTGTACAAAATGGACATACTTGGTCAATCTATCCACAACCACCAATATCATGTCTTTCCCTTCTGACTTGGGTAGGCCCACTATAAAGTCCATAGAAATGTTGTGTCAGGCCTCATCTGGTAGTGGTAAGGGTTGTAGTAACCCAGGAGAGAGGGTGTGCTCCTCCTTCACCATCTGACAGGTGTGGCACTGGCTGACATAGTCATGCACATACTATTTCATTTGTGGCCAATGAAACATAGCTTTTACTCTCTTGTATGTTCCTAAGATGCCTGAATGACCCCCTGACCTTGAATTATGTACTTCATTGAGTATCCTTTTCCTCCACTGAGCATTACTTCCAACACAGACTCTTTGTTTATACCTTATCAGTCCTTGAATGTAACTGTACAGTTTTGGGTCCAACTTCCTTGAGTTGAATTTGTTTATCAATTCCTGTGCCCAATCACAACCCAAATAGTTGTCTTTAATTTCATCAACCCAGAGTGGTACTATTTCACTCACAGCCAAAATGTGATTCTCATCCCCAGTAATGTGACCTTCTCTTCTTGAAAGTACATTTGCCACTCTATTGGTACTTCCCTTTTTATACTTAATGACATAATCAAGGCCTAGCAACTTACACAGTCCCTTGTGCTTCATGGTGTGATTTAGTCTTTGTTCTAGCAAATGCTTTAAGCTAATTTGATCGGTTTTAATGACAAACTTGCCTCCCACCATGTAGGTGTCTCCACTTCTGTAAAGCAGTGAGAAGAGCCAGGAACTCTTTTTCATAAGTAGATAGGCCTTGTGATTTGATCCCTAGACTCTTGCTGAGATAAGCAATTGGCCTTCTTCCTTGCATGAGCACTGCACCTAACCCCTTATCACTTGCATCTGTCTCAATAACAGAAGGCTTAATGAAGTTTGGCATTGCCAAAACTGGGGCCTTAACCATTGCCTCCTTCAGTTTGATAACAACAGCTTCTGCTTGATCATTCCAGTTAAAGGCCCCTTTCTTCAATTGTTCAGGTAATGGCCTGCTTATGGTCCCATAGTCCTTGATAAATTTTCTGTAGTACCCAATTAGCCCCAAGAAACCCCTCACTTCTCTAATTGATTTTTGAGTTGGCCAATTCATCATTGATTCAGTCTTTTGAGGGTCAGTTTGCACACCATCCTGAGAAATAACATGGCCAAGATATGATATCTTCAGTAATCCAAACTCACACTTACTTCTCTTTGCAAATAATTGATTCTGTTGCAATAGTTGTACTGTTAGTTTCAAATGCTGCTTGTGCTGCCCCTCATCTGAGCTATAGACAAGAATATCATAAAAAAATACCAGCACAAATTTTCTCAAATAAGGTTTGAAAACTTGGTTCATAAGTTTTTGAAAAGTGGCAGGGACATTAGTCAATCCAAAAGGCATGACTGTATATTCATAGTGGCCTTCATGAGTTATAAAAGCAGTTTTTGCAATATCAGCTTCATTCATCCTAATTTGATGATAACTGATGAAGGCTTGAAACCTAGGAATCAAATAAATTTATAAACCTAGAGCTAACCTCACTAATCGTTCAGAATATAGCTTTAGGGTCGAACCCAAGGGACGGATCTATGAATACCGGACTTATCTTTTCTTAAAATCTAGACAGGAATATTTTGTGCAGTTTTAAATCATATAAAATTAAACGATAGTTCTAATATAAATGTTTTTGGTTTAATTTTTGGACTTTGGAATAAGAAGTTCAAACTAACTAAAGCAGAATATTAAAGTAAAGTCTTTTGAGGTTTTAATAGAAATTAAGGCGCCTTAGGAATCAGATTTCATCTATGTTTGGCTATTAAATTAGAAACTTAAAATACTTTCGCATTTTAGTTTCTCGATTTAACTACAGATGACTCTCTGGTCGGTTCGAATAGAGGTCTGTTCGAACCGAACAGTAGTCTGTTCAGTTCGACCAGAGAGCAAAAGTGCGTTAGGTTGGTTTGCTATGTTTACTAGTGTTTTGAGTTAGGTTATATTGGATAAACCTAGCTAACCTAAACCTCAGCTTTCGCTTGTTGGAACAGATTCTGGTTTGTTCACAATCTAACCTATTTAACTTGATTGGTTCACAACTTTTGGTATAGAATTCAACTCGTTAAACCAGTTTATTGGAGTTCTTAGGAATATTTAGAAGTCTTTTGAACTAGTCTAAAAGTCGCACTTTTGATGCAAACTAATCTCCCCTTTCGGTTCTAAGATTTACTCCAAATACTCAAATCAATTTGGACTTGCTATTCCTAACTTAGACTTACTAGATGCAGCTGTTCAACTAGAAGGTAATTAGAAAATTCAACAAGTAATCAACTCAAGCAACTATTTAATTCTCAATAAACTAGGTCTCAAAACATAGCAATTCATAGCATATCCAACTAACTTCATCCAAACATAGAGTTACTCTCCTAATCCTAAGGCCATAAAGAGAACTAGCCTAACATAGTATCAAAGCAAACATCAAGAGACAAATAACAATAAAGATACAAACCCATCAAATCACAAGATAAAAACATAAAGAAATAAAACAGAATACTCCTTATGCTTTTGATTGCAATCTTCAAGGCGATGGAGTGATGCAAGATGGTGATCTCACGTGAAATACTGCTGCCGTCGTCACAAGGATGATGATTCCCAAAGAGAAGAGAGAGATTCGCCTTTGGAAAAGTGGAAAATGAAATTAGGTCGGGATCCCCTTTCCTTCAGGCCTAGAGAGGTATATATGGATGTCCCAGGTCGCAAGGATGGAAGGCTAGGACACCAGGGCGCAAGAAATTGCCATAACAATCAATTTCCATGTAAGAAATACTACCATACGTGATATGGCGGCAATCTGGTCGGATCGAACAGTTGGGCAGTCGAACCGACCTGGAGAGAGAGAAGGCAGCTACACAAGTATGCTGCTGTGAGGTCCAGTCGGCTCGAACAGACAAGCAGTCGGATCGACTGAATAAAGGAGATGACGCCTGGCTGCCACAGGTCTGGGTCGGATCGAACAGGAAGCTGTTTGGGTCGACCAGAAGAGAGAAAAGAGCCTCCAATGCTAGGAATGAGTCATCTAACGTGCGTGCAATGTCGGGAATCCATCCATACGCTCCAAAATCATCAGAAATCATCAAAAACCTGTACATAGAAGAGAAGAAACGACGACAGAGCCAAATCCTGGAAAAACATAGCAATTTATTAAATAATTTGTTGTTTTGAGTCTATTTTAAGTGCCAAGTACGGTCCAAATAGCAATAAATATTGACTACGTCAAATCCCCCCAAACTTAAACTTTGCTTGTCCTCAAGCATCGCCCTAAGCTTAGAATTTTAGACTATACTTAAATCTAAATCAAGTCATACCTCAAACCTACAAATTAACATGAAAATGAATTGCTTATGCTCAAAATTTTCTCACACTTTCATCAAACGAGTCAAATAAAAATCAAAATCAAAAACCAAGTTAAGTGTTCACAACTTAATCAATGCAGTTCTTGGCTCTAAGTGAAGTCTTTTCCTTAAATTAGGAACTCTAGCTTGCTTTGACATTTCAAAAGCAATCTCAATTTCAATCACCCGTTCCTTTTCACATTTCTCAAGAATTTGTAAAGGCCTTTATCAACTTCAGAAATTTTATAATGAACTTTTCTCAAAAGCAATTTTAATTTTTATTTTCACCAATGTTTTTTTTTTATGCAAGTCGAGCCGTGGGGCTTTACACCCTAGAGGATAATGCGATATCATTGGCCTTAAGTTTGCTACTAGCACATGTCGCGCTAGGGAGGTTGGACGGGTGTTGCTCGATTATGGCCACGGTACACTTGGGCCATAATACTCAACAACTCCTTTACCAATGCTTTCGCACCGGGTCCGGTAGAAATTAATTACAAGCTCCCCAATTATACCTCGAGACTTTGAGTTATAATTCCTGACAGCTTGTAATTAACCCAATACCCTCCAATTTGTGGCTAAGTTGGTGTGGAAGGCCTCAGTGCATCCTCGTTTTCACAACTATTTGATTTAATTTCCCATTATTGTTGCTTGTTGGTGATTCAAGCGATTAAAAAGCAATTTCAAACAAGAAAAAGTTTATTTTATAATTTCCAAAGTCGATAAATTTCTTTTCAAAAGTTTGTCAAATACGAATCAGTTCACTCTGCAAAAACTTGTGAGAATCGACTTAGTTTGAAATAACAATTCTAAGCATCCAACATCAAATTCAAATTTCAAAGAAAATACTTCAATTTGGGTCCATTATTGCAAGATCAAGTATGATATCAAAACATTCTAGGGTCATTTGAGAAAATTTTTGTTTGACTCAAAAACAAGTTCAAGCAGTGTGAGAGTTAACATTTAAAATCCAAATCGAGAGAGAATAGGCATAACCAACTTATTTCCAAGCCAAAATCATACTAGATTGTGCAATTTTCATGCTCTGGTCGAATCGACCAGATGACTGTTCGAACCGAACAAAGATAGTGTTAAGTTGAGACATCCAAGCAACTGGTCGGATCGACCAGGTATCTGTTCGAACCGACCAGAGAGGATAATTGTGCATAAAATCCAAAAGAGAGGTGTTCGATTCGACCAACCTTTGTTCGATTTGACCAGAGAAAGTAAAAATTCGAGAAAAATTGCCCATTTTCATAGAAAAACATCCCTTTCATCCCACAAATCGATTTATCTCCTATATTCCCCCTCCTAACTTATCAAATGCTTGTCCCAAGCATGCATTCACACAGAAATTTAAAATAGGAGGGAAATTGATGGTTACCTTTTAGTAGGGAGGAGGAAGGCCCCGAGAAGAGGAGTCTCGATAGAATCCACCATCATAACTCGGGAAAACGTCAAAGAAATCGCCCTGCTGGTCCTGCTGTTGCTGCTGCTCCTCTGCTTGGTTGCCCAGGTACGGATAGAAGCTAGGATCCGAGCTTGCGGGGCGTGCTTGTGCCTCAAAAGGTGGTGGAATGGGCTGCTGTGGCGACTCTAGGACCTGGCCTCCAAGGTATGGGTAAAATCCATAGTCGAAATGAGAGGAGAAGGCTTGCCTAGGTGGAGAAGGAGGTGGTGAAGCGTGGCTATGAACCGATGGGGCTGCCGGGCTCATATTTGGATCATCCTCACCACCGGGCCAATACCCCCGTTGCAAATAGAAGCGGCTCTCAAAAGCCATGTCATAGGCGGAGCTAACCTTCCTATTCAAGCGATCTAGCTTCTTGTTGCAATCGTCCATGCCCTTCCGCATCTCATCTCTCGTGTCCAAGTGAAGTTGAGTGAGGTTGTCTACCATGTGCATGAGGTTGGTAGCCCATTGCGGTTGTGACTCACTCCCTTGATGAAAGGGCACACGTGGGGGCGAGTTAGGCCTTGTTGATGGCCCCGCTTCATCGGTTTCCATGGAGGTGAACCCAGGCACCGGATGTTGCAACTCTACCGCCGTCCTAGGGGTCACATAGTCATGAGGAATTAACCAAGAAAGAGAGTTAGAGAGATCTACCCGGTGAGGATATGGAAGAAAGAAGTTGCTCCCCTTGTCACGCACCCACAAGTATCTCTCGGTCATGTCCCGGCTCTCACGGAAAATTTGCAAGAAACGAACGGCCCGGAACCTATCATCATCATAGTGGGTGTACCCGGTGCAAAAGGTTTGCTCGGGCAGAGGTAGGCCCATGCGTTTGGCTAGGATGGTGACAAAAGAGCCCATAGTGATTTTGCCCCTAGCATTGTCCATATCCCTTTGATAAATCTAGTGCTTCACCATTAGCTTGATCCAATCCAATTTAGCGGGTTCGGGTTGAAGCATGTGCCATAGGATGCCAATCTCTTTGTCATTGGTGAGATTCACCGTTTCCCCTCGAGCAAAGATTGTAGAGGCAATGGCACGAAGGACAATTCGAAGGGTAGGGTGCTGCACATGCCTAGATTGAAGCCGACCAGCAGTATTGCCCGTGAGCCTTTCCCATACTTGCCTTCCTAAAACAACATCATTTGGATCCCTTGTCCAAGCAGTCTCCTCAACTTCCCCTCTTTCCAACTTGAAAAGCACGGACAAGTCATCGAGCCATGCCTTATGAGTGTTATTCCCAAGCCGGAACCAAATGTAATCCCGGCCATCTCGTTCCATGAGACTAAGAGAAGAGAGAAACTCTTGGGTGTAGACTTGGTATGCTCTCTCTCGGAATTTCCAAAAAGCGGGGGTAATACCGGCATTGCTTGTGATCTCCAAAAATTACTCCGCTACCCCGAAGGTTTCTAACGTCTCCATATCCATGAACCTTGTGTGCTCAAAGGTTCTATCCCTCATCCTAAGATAGTTCTCAAACATGTAGTTCCAAGGCATCTCAAAGTTAGCATCCCTTTCAAATGGTGCTGCCGCGGGGTTACGGACCAAGTTCGGATCTATCTCAGGTCCAATAGGTTGCTGCTGGGGTTGAGAGGAAGAGGTTGTGGCTGTTAGGCGTGCACTGGAACGGGTTCTTGGCTTGGGTGCCATGGAAAAAGGTTAAAAGTCGAGGTTTTTGCAAATCTAGTGCTCTGGTCGGATCAACCAAGGGACTGTTCGACCTGACCAGAGAAGGTAAAAGGCTGGTTCTGACAAGTACTGGCACGGGTCGACCCGTTTCACTGGTACACCTCAAAATTCGCTGGTACAAACTTACAAAACCCTCAAACAAACCAATACAAGGCACAATCGAACAAAAGAAAGGGGAATAGAAGTAATTGGACCTTTGTAATCCTCAATTTCACGGACTAGCAGCGGTTTGAAGTGGGGCAGCGGCAATAAGGGGTTCTAGGCCCTCCTTGGGTCTTTGTGATGCAAGAGGAATGTACTAGGAGTGCTTGAGAAGAGAAAAGATGGCAAGGGAGACCTTACTTATGCCAAGCGATGACGGGTCGAAGCCGTGGTGGAGTCGACTAGTCAAACTTCAATAGGAGACCCCCAATTACACCCTAGAACATAGGCGAGACCCCCAAAGTGCTTCCAGTCAGGAGAAAGTGTGAGAAAGTTGAGATCCCCCGAAACCTCGGAAAATGTGCCTCGAAAAACCCGTCACAAAGGATCCTCAATGGCAAAAACCAAGGCCAGTAGTGAGAAGAGAGTAAAGAAGAGAGTAATTTGGGCTTTAGATCTCTTGAAATGGTGGAGAATTGGGGGAGTTGAGATGTGGGAGGGTTGGTTCGGCTTGGAGAAGAAGAGAACGAGAGAGAAAGGAAAATGGTCGAGTAGGGGAGAAAGAGAGGAAGAGGGGAGACGGTTTTGATTGGGTTTAATGGGTTTCGGGTCGGGTTTTGATGGTAACGGGCCCCTTGTAACGGCTAGTCGCGATCCCAGGGGCGTCTCCTACGCACATGAATGGAGGCGTCCCTTCAGGCAATAAAGAAGACGCCCTTTCAGAAAATGGAGGCGTCCATTTATTCATAATGGGCCCTACAGAAATAAAAACCAATTGTCAGCCCAAAACATTCTAGCTATCGGATACCAAGTATAGTTTCGTGCACAATGGTCAAGCAAGTCTCGCCCTTGGGTTGCGTCAAGCCCTAAATCGCTCCCAAGCATCCCTCATTGTTTCATCATCTTTTTGGGCAAAGTTATTTAATTCCCTCCTAATTGTATCAGACCTATCAGATGAGAAATATCTTTCCAAAAAGACTTGTGCCATTTGATCCCAAGACCGTATTGAACCCTTTTTCAAAGTTTTGTACCATTTACGAGCATTATCCTTAAGGGTAAAATGAAACAATAAAAGCCGAATTGCTTGTTGAGAGACCCCATTAATTTTGATTAAACGAGTACAATCAATAAAAGTTTGTAAATGAGAGTGAGAGTCCTCTTTGTCATCCCCATAAAATGGGTTTTGTTGGACTAGGGTGACATGATTGGGAGCAATTAGCATGTTGTTGGCCTCGATGCCCGGAATCAACACCGGTCCGCCTACATCTCTAGCATTAGGTGCTCCATATTCGCCCAGTGTCCTTTCACGTCCTTGATCTTCTTCGTCGTCGGAGTTATGGATGCTTGCTTCGTCTTCTCGAGTCCATCGGCGGCGCTCGTCCTCAAAATCTCTTCGTTGGCCGGCTAGAGTGTTTCGTTCCGCCGTAAGTCGAGCTTCTCGCTGTTCAAGTTGGAGACGGAGGTTCTCCAGTTCTTGTGTGTGCTGGGCAATGGCCTCGGGAGTGAGTTGGTCGGCCATTGCGGTGTTTTCTTCTCTCTGGTCGAATCGAACAGAGCACTGGTCGGTTCGAATAGGAGTAAAGGTGGAGGATCTAGCTTCTTCGTTTATTCTCCGGAGAAAGTCTTGGACCTTTGGGGGTGGGGACTTCTTCCTTCGTGTGTTACCTGCCAGTCCTACAATTGAGAGAGAAGAAAACGTAAGTTTCAAAAGAAAAGAAAAGATCTAGTCTCTTAGTACTGAGATAAGGATCCAATATCAACACCGTCCCCGGCAACGGCGCCAATTTGATGAAGGCTTAAAACCTAGGAATCAAATAAATTTATAAACCTAGAGCTAACCTCACTAATCGTTCAGAATATAGCTTTAGGGTCGAACCCAATGGACGAATCTATGAATACCGGACTTATCTTTTCTTAAAATCTAGACAGGAATATTTTGTGCAGTTTTAAATCATATAAAATTAAACGATAGTTCTAATATAAATGTTTTTGGTTTAATTTTTGGACTTTGGAATAAGAAGTTCAAACTAACTAAAGCAGAATATTAAAGTAAAGTCTTTTGAGGTTTTAATAGAAATTAAGGCGCCTTAGGAATCAGATTTCATCTATGTTTGGCTATTAAATTAGAAACTTAAAATACTTTCGCATTTTAGTTTCTCGATTTAACTACAGATGACTCTCTGGTCGGTTCGAATAGAGGTCTGTTCGAACCGAACAGTAGTCTGTTCAGTTCGACCAGAGAGCAAAAGTGCGTTAGGTTGGTTTGCTATGTTTACTAGTGTTTTGAGTTAGGTTATATTGGATAAACCTAGCTAACCTAAACCTCAGCTTTCGCTTGTTGGAACAGATTCTGGTTTGTTCACAATCTAAACTATTTAACTTGATTGGTTCACAACTTTTGGTATAGAATTCAACTCGTTAAACCAGTTTATTGGAGTTCTTAGGAATATTTAGAAGTCTTTTGAACTAGTCTAAAAGTCGCACTTTTGATGCAAACTAATCTCCCCTTTCGGTTCTAAGATTTACTCCAAATACTCAAATCAATTTGGACTTGCTATTCCTAACTTAGACTTACTAGATGCAGCTGTTCAACTAGAAGGTAATTAGAAAATTCAACAAGTAATCAACTCAAGCAACTATTTAATTCTCAATAAACTAGGTCTCAAAACATAGCAATTCATAGCATATCCAACTAACTTCATCCAAACATAGAGTTACTCTCCTAATCCTAAGGCCATAAAGAGAACTAGCCTAACATAGTATCAAAGCAAACATCAAGAGACAAATAACAATAAAGATACAAACCCATCAAATCACAAGATAAAAACATAAAGAAATAAAACAGAATACTCCTTATGCTTTTGATTGCAATCTTCAAGGCGATGGAGTGATGCAAGATGGTGATCTCACGTGAAATACTGCTGCCGTCGTCACAAGGATGATGATTCCCAAAGAGAAGAGAGAGATTCGCCTTTGGAAAAGTGGAAAATGAAATTAGGTCGGGATCCCCTTTCCTTCAGGCCTAGAGAGGTATATATGGATGTCCCAGGTCGCAAGGATGGAAGGCTAGGACACCAGGGCGCAAGAAATTGCCATAACAATCAATTTCCATGTAAGAAATACTACCATACGTGATATGGCGGCAATCTGGTCGGATCGAACAATTGGGCAGTCGAACCGACCAGGAGAGAGAGAAGGCAGCTACACAAGTATGCTGCTGTGAGGTCCAGTCGGCTCGAACAGACAAGCAGTCGGATCGACTGAATAAAGGAGATGACGCCTGGCTGCCACAGGTCTGGGTCGGATCGAACAGGAAGCTGTTTGGGTCGACCAGAAGAGAGAAAAGAGCCTCCAATGCTAGGAATGAGTCATCTAGCGTGCGTGCTACGTCGGGAATCCATCCATACGCTCCAAAATCATTAGAAATCATCAAAAACCTGTACATAGAAGAGAAGAAACGACGGCAGAGCCAAATCCTGGAAAAACATAGCAATTTATTAAATAATTTGTTGGTTTGAGTCTATTTTAAGTGCCAAGTATGGTCCAAATAGCAATAAATATTGACTACGTCAATAACCTGCTCTTAAGTCAATTTTTGAAAACACCTTTGCTCTATGGAGTTCATCAAGTAGGTCATCTATGATTGGAATAGGATATTTATCCTTGATGGTGGCAGCATTCAACTTCCTATAATCGACACATAATCTCCATGTGTCATCTTTCTTCTTCACCAACAATATAGGAGATGCATAAGGGCTGGAAGAAGCCTGAATGAATTTATTTTTAAGTAGCTCTTCAATGATTTTCTCCATCTCCAGTTTTTGGAAATATGAATATATGTATGGCCTTTGGCTAATAGGGTTAGCACCATGGAAGAGGAAAATTCTATGGTCAACTGATCTAGATGGTGGTAAGGAAGTTGGTTCTTGAAAGACATCTTCAAACTGATTCAAAATTTCATATCTTTTCTTTCTGGCCTAGCCATTTCAACTTTAAAGAGATGTGCCACCAGCACCTCATTTCCCTTCTTTTCCTCTATCTCAGGTTGAATCAACTCTTGGCATAGTTTGACTTCAGCCACTTCTTCCCCTACTTGCAACTTGATATCCTTGTTCCCCTTCTTGAACTAAATGAAGCCTTTATTCCAATCAATTGTCATAGGACCCATCTCATTAAGCCAATCCAAGCCTAAGATAATGTCATACCATTGAACATTAAGGACCCTCATATCTTTCACAAACTCATGGCCTTGCAGTGAGAATTTAAGACCCTTGCATTCTTGGTCAGTTATCATTTTACTGCCATTGGCAACCATGCCATAGGGGTATTCTTGGAAATGAGGAAAGGTTGATAATGTAACACAATTGGGTTGACAAAGGAGTGGGTACTCCCACTGTCTATCAATGCTAACACTGGTTTCTTGCCCACATACCCTTTTAATTTTAATTTCTTAACTTGCCTTGCTCCTTTAGCTGTGAACAAGGAGATTACTGCTTCTTCCATATCTTCTTCTCCTGCCTCAACTTCACACTCGACAAACTCCTCCTCCTCTTCATTGTTTGGTATCTCACTGGTACCCTCTATCATTAGTACTCCTTTCAAAGTACATTTATGCCCTGGAAACCACTTCTCACCACATCTTGTGCACAGTCCCAGAGCTCTCTTTTGTTCAAATGATAACCCTTTTTCTCCATTAGTCAGTTGTATTTTTGTTGCCCCCCCCATTGACACAAGTCCTCTCTTATCTTGTATCTCTTTAATTCTATATTGATTTACAGGAACTGTTGGTTTTGGGGTAAATTTGATTTTCCTATATTGGCTCTCCTGTGCTGTTTCATATTGACCAGCCAAGTTATAAGCATCATTCAAAAGTCTGGGTTTGAACATGGTCACCATACAGTGACGAGGCCAAAAAATTTTAGAATGGGGTTCATTCAGATAAATGAAAGATTAATTAATTATCTTTTATCAATATCAATAGAATTTTCATGTCAAAAAATTAAATTTTTAATTATGGGGTCACCAATAGAGTTATGTTTGTATTTTTATGGGGTTCAAATAGTGGTTTTTTTAGAAAAATTGTCTATATAACAACAAATTTATATATAAAAGTATTTGATTGGAAAAAATAAATGGGTGACATTGCACCCCATTTGTTCCATTTAAACTCGCCTATGTCACCATAGCTCTAATGTCATCTCTCAAACCTTCCACAAAGGCTGAAACATAAAACTCATGGGGCAAGTATGGTCTTTCATGCATCAGTTTAGCTTGAAGGGTATCAAATTGTCTAATATACTCCTGCACTTTTCCTACTTGATGCAGTCTCTTGAATTCCCCCAACAGTTCTTGTGCAGCATTTTGTGTAAATCTGTTATACACTTCCTCAACGAGTAATTCCCAAGGAGGGTTCTCAATATTCCTTTTAAAATTTCTATACCACACACTTGGCCTCCCCTATAAAGTTAATCACTGCCATTCTAGTTCTATGAATTGGTGGGACTTGATAGATTTCAAAGTAATACTCACATTTCATAACCATCAAAGCTAGGAAAATCCAGTTTTGGAAGCTGTATGGTTGGATTTGCATTTCTCAAATTAAAAATTTGGTGCTCAGGATTTGGATTTGTGGCATTGAAAGGAGGAGCTCCCAAAAGCCCAGCGCCATGATTGTTGGACAGAGGAGGTTGTGCTTGCTCTGGTGCTCCCTTCTCCTTCAATAATTTCTCAAGCATCACCTCCAATCTTGCCATATTCATCTCATTCTGCTCCTTTAAAGTTGCTGTCAACTGCTCCTTAAGTTGACTCTCTCGATCTGCCATTTCTTATGTAACCTTCTCCATATCCGCTTGTAGTTGATTCACCTGCACTCGCAAGTCCTCCATAGATGTAGATCCAC
Organism: Rhynchospora pubera; assembly: GCA_028095005.1. Classification (NCBI taxonomy): domain Eukaryota; kingdom Viridiplantae; phylum Streptophyta; class Magnoliopsida; order Poales; family Cyperaceae; genus Rhynchospora; species Rhynchospora pubera. The sequence goes on along the minus strand of CM051460.1, from coordinate 346,134,851 downwards.
TACGCTTTTGACCTGCCATAAACTGCACTGCTTCAACCTTCTCACGTGTCAAACCAACCGACACTTTCTCCTTCAATTCTCCCAAATTCGACCTCTGCAATAGAAATTAGTGCACCTCCCAGCTATTAATTGGTGCTCTGATACCACTTTGTCATGATCTAACTAGTAATTTTGGATAATTCGAGCTTAATTTGGGGAATTTGGGATGTTATTAGAGGAAAAGGGAAGGAATCAGTGAAGAGAGATGAGAGAGAGAGAGAGATAGAAGAGAGGAAGGGAGATAGAAAGAGAGAACTAAGAATTGAGATGTTGTATTTCTTGACAAAAAGCAAATTACAATTTGTCCCCTTTTATTCCCTTCTACGACAACTGATTTTTCCAAGAATTAAAGTAAAACAAAAATTATAAAATTGTTCCTTATTTCCACCTCAGCAAGCAGTTACAACAAACCAATTCACTAATCTTCCTATAATAGACTCAGACTATTAATTTGTTGTGACTGTCAGAAGGCCCCATCTTAATAAGCTCCTTCAGCTGGACAATTAAATGAAGAAAACTCAGCGTGAACCCACTCGACAGATAGCTCCCAATCTCAATCCAATACTTTCGGCCCATCCGGCCCATTATCACCTTTCCCTCCTTCCTCCTGAATCAAATTAGAGCATCCAACGGCTATTCCCAATTCTATATCTTCCGATTCTGACATTTTGCACTTCCACAGACGACTGCTATTATTTATTTATTTTTCTATCTATTCTTCTATATTAGTCCTTCTTTTTTCTTCTAGCCGCTAATGAGTTTACAATTGGGGATTTATGTACCAGTAAAAATTTGCAGAGGAAATTCAAAGTATCAAAAGCAAACTGCTATAGATGGGCACAAATCCACGCTTATTAACCTTTTGTATAGAATAATAAAAAAGGTTCACTAAAAACAATTTTGCTATACATGGCCACATCTTTACTACTTATAAAAATATTCTACAAAGGTGGTAAGAAAAATCAGAGAAAACTTATATTATACCTTGAACATCATCATATATGGATCATTGATTTTTTTGATCTAATGTGATTTATGGTCTGAATTTGTATATCACATAAAAAGATAGCCATTTGTATGAAATTGGTCAGGCGCTGAGATTTTAAACGAACTCATACCTGTTCGGGAGTTCGATCCTTGCTTCGTGTTTTATTTTTTTTTGCTCCCATCTCTCCGTTCCCCTCTCAGAAAAGGAAACAGGTTGCCATCATTCATGCTTCTATTTGCTTTTTTATAATTCATGCGCTCCAGAGCCCACACATTCGCTCCTTTCCTCTTTCATTGTTTTTTGGTTTCTTTTATTTTTCCATTTTTACGCTTGTGCCACCTAACCCTAGATTTCGATGCTGCCTCACCTTTCTCCGTCGTTTCCCAAAATCCTCTCGGATCCATGGCCTCCAGCCCTCCAGGCGCGGAAAAATTGTCTCTGCCTCTAAAAAGTAATAGAGACAAGACGCAAGAAGACAAGCCGCAGCATCAGCTCTTCTCCGCCTCCCTCAAAACGCGCTAAGGTCAGATCTGAGCTCTTCCTAAGATTTTATTTGCGATTTAGTCACTCGATTCTTGAATTCTTCTCCTTTTCTGATCGATTTTGGTTCATTTATTGATTAGAAGGAACTCTCGCACCAGAACGGTGTGTGGAGGCCACCATTTCACCTTTCTTCTCTCTATTTCTCTATGTCTCCTTACCACTACCCACTCTCTTTCTCTTCATCTTTCTCTCAATTCCTAAGCTAAGTTGAAAGGATGACGATGGAGATCATAATTTCTAGGATTTCCATCAGTTCCCTTCTCAGGCGACTATTATTTAGCACCATGAGGTAAATGCAAATACAATCTCTTTAATTAGTTTATCCTCTTTGCAAAAATCAATTTGGGCCCCTTGATTCTGTCTTTCAAATTTGATTTTTGCCCCAATTTTTTTTGCTAAAGCGTAGTGCCCTTTATTTATTTTTTTCAAAACAATAAAAAACTTAATGTCCACACAAAGAAGACAGCTGGCTCTGGCTTGGAGGAAAAATGAAATTAATATATCAAGGTCTTCTTCCACTTCAATGTCTTTCTCTCTGTTTATTGAGCCGAGAGAGACAGATGCAATAAGAAAGCATCTCATAGGTGCGAGTTTTGGTTTATTCAATTCTAATCTCACTTGCTTCTTGGTTGTTGCCCTTATTTCATTTTTTTTTTCTTAATTTTTCTTCTCTATTCTATTTATTCTTTGTTCTTGCCGTTTCTTCTTATTTTGGCAGGGAGCATATGTGAAATTTATTTTTGTAGCTTTTCTTCCTGTTCCAACTCAAAACCTTCCCTACGTGCTTGACTGCTTGCAGAGAATGGGAGGTAAGAGTGGAAAATAGGGCATTTACAAGACAGCCACAAATCATTGACGTCAAGCCCTTAATCAACCAACTGTTCGCGAAGCCCTTTCTAATTGGAGCAAAGGAGATGCATCAAGTATTCAAGTGTCTCTCATATAGGTACATCAATTCTTAGGGTGTGTTTGGATGACTAAGGAATAAGTATAAGAATAAGGATTTTTGGTTTGCGTGCTTATTCTTATTCTTGTGCAACCTAAACAACACGTGTGTTTGGATGAGCATGGAATAAGGAATAAGAATAAGGAATTTCGGTATGCGTGCTTATTCTTGTTCTTTTGCAACCCAAACAACATAAGAATAAGGAATTTGGGCTCTTATTCCTATACTAATAAAACCATGATATAAGAATAAGGAATTTGGATAAGCACGCATACCGAAATTTCTTATTCTTATTCCTTATTCCATGCTCATCCAAACACACCCGTGACAAGAATAAGGAATAAGGACCCTTATTCCTATACTAACAAAACCATGGTATAAGAATAAGGAATTTGGATAAGCACGCAAACCGAAAATCCTTTTTCTTATACCCTATTCCTTAGTCATCCAAACACACCCTTACGGACGCGTTTGGTTTCATCCCGAATAAGTCTTATTCGGAATAAAGCTTATTCAACAATGATACTAAACACATTGCAAAATTTTGGAATATTCCATGTTTGCTTGGAGTCTCCTCCTTAAAACTTCCTGTAAAACAAAGTAGACATATTCAAGGATAATATAAGAGGACCACAGTAACATCATGCCAACATGAACTAACAATCAAATATTATAAAAATTTGAGCTTCTTCCTGATCTTTATGATTAAAATTAATATCAGATAGTCATGGAAAGGAATAAAAGAATACTTTTTGGTTGTAAATATTAACTGAGGGTCTGAGAACCACAACACAGCACAGTAAACTTGTCCATTCAATTATGATGTGGACAAATGTGTCTAAGATTAAAGATTGCAGGCCAAAAGTGAGCAAGTATTATTGTTGTTTTGATGAAGGATGCACCCAAAAACAATGATTTAATCATTTAAGCCATCTTTTAGCTCCAAGAGATTGAGGAGACGAAATAATTGAACTTTCAGCTAGTATACTGATATCTGCACCAGAGGTGCAATAGCAAAATTCGCCAAGAATGAATGGGGCCAGATGAATTGATTGAGAGGAATTTTAGGAGAGGTACACTGAAAATGAACAAAAATACACCCAAAAAAAAAAATGCATCCATAAATGCGAGACAACAGTTTGTTTTTGCTTCAGTAGCAATGTCTGTGCCAATAAGTAAGAACTGGTAACATGCATAATAGCGGCTAACCACCAAAAAAGAAGATTTTAGGAAAGGAAAAAACGAAAGAAAAAGAAACAGAAAAAAAGATCATTTTGGGAAGAGAAATCATTTTAAACTTTTATACCAAAGAAAAAAAAATATGTCAGATTCTTCTTTGTGACTAATAAATAGGTCAGACAGAGAGTTTGGTAGTTGAAATCTGGTTTTCTTTAAAGTAATGTTCTTAAGCAATTGCATGCGTAACTGGAAAAAAGGAAAAAATATTACAAAGAAAAAGAGATTATAAAGACACTGAATTGAAAAAAAAGGGTTCAAATATCACTTGCACACGAAAGGCTGCTGAGCTAAGCAAAATATAGAATGTAACCATCATACATGGAAAACTGAAGAATATTTTTTCTAGTAAATATGGAGCGGGGTCTGCTGTCATAGAGGTATAGATATGGAGGCTAGTCGGAGATTGTATCGCTGATTGGTGAGGGTATTTTGGTCAAATAAAAAAAATTGACGTGTATCATTAATTGAAGGCATGTAAAAAGAAATTCACGCCGAATAAATGCGCTTACTTTAAATAGCCAAAGTTGTGTTGTGTGCACCGCCCAACAAATATATGAAATGAGAATCTGTATATATGTTCCATCAAAGTTGTGTAATCTAACCATATTATCTATGTCTCATGGAGAAATTTTTATCATCTTGTTTGAACTTTTGATTCTTCCATCAATTAGTCAGTGAAGCGGTGAAGCCCACATTCTATATGCACAAACAACCAATTTCAGTCAGAAAATAGTATATGATATCACAATCCACAAATAAATTCAATTATTTCTGAAAATAGCTATATCTAGAGACATAGCTACCTTGAAAAACAAAACATCTCTAGCATCTACTCTATAATAATCCAAAAATTCCACATAGAAGGCAAATAAAATAAATTCAGATTTTACTGGTATTCTGACTGCTATTTTTGTACTAATTAAACTTAGAATACACAGTTACACACGAATTGAAATTATTTCAAATTTCACTATTTACTGGTTATTTATCTCAAATCCCAGTTAGTCGTTGCTCAGTAGCTTGCAAAACGGTAAAACCAATAACCCATTGTATTAAATAGCACTATTGTCACTGGTGAAGCCAGCGCAGGGGCCACAGTGCGCCTGGCCCACCCTGCTTTTTGAATTTTTTAATACAAACTCCTACTTGGGCCCCCCAACTAAAATAAGAGCCACTGGCTAGTAGTCTTCTTCTTATCTTCGTCAGTCAAATTAGTTGTTAAAAATTTAACCATGTTCCTTCTTTACACATCTAACAAGTTTCTCACTCCTTTAATTCTTCTAGTACCGTTTCAATATTTCATTTGAGGGTACTTTGTTCCAAGTTTCAGGGATGAGGGATTGAGTTATGTGAGTCGATCTTAATAGACTATTGGAAAAGTCTTGATCTCATGGTTTCTTTTGTTGCATCTTGCATGATATAAAAAGTTACTTTTATTTTCAATTTTGATGTATACAATCATATTCAATCGATCGGCCAAACAACTCGAAGTTTGATCTCGGCCTCCCCTATTACCAAATTCTGGCTTCGCCCCTGACTATTGTTATCTTTGAAGAGTTTTTATTTCCTAATTTAAGCATTTTTATTTCCTAAATGAAGGTTTTCACATAAAACACCAAATCAGGAGTATGTGTTATGAGGCTATACTTCATTCATATGATGTTGCACATAATATTTTTTGAACAATAAAAGTTAAATTAAAATAAAGAGTTATTTGATATATCACATTGTAAATAAAGAGTTATATGACAACCTAAAAACTGAGGTTCCATTGATAGCATATGCATGAGAAATTGAGAAGATTCAACAATGTCCATAAAGTGATCCCAATTTCAGAGTAAATCAAAACTACATAATCTGTTTAGGCAGGGACTTAAAAGCTGGTGAGCTATATGGAATCAAAATTTTCAAAAAAAAAAAAAAACTAATCGGAACAATTAATACATCATTTGTATCATAAAATTGCAGCAGACCAACCAAAAATATTTGATTATGTGGCAAGACAACATCTGGTCTTTATTTATTTATTTTATTTCTTCTTTTAGTTATTGAGAATATGAAATTTTGAGATTATTCATAAAAATTGTCTACAGTTATAAACATATTGCTCTCTGATTAAGTAATAGAAAAGTAAAAAATCGTGTTATAAAATAACAGAACAATAAAATTATCACAATACTTGAAATGCTCTTTTAGCTTTCCAATACCCCAGGAAGCAAAAATCTGTGTAAGGAAATATCTCAATACTGAGTAGCAACCGCCCCAGCTGAGGAAATTGCATATGAGGTTCATTGATAAAGCTGTCATGCCAAAATGAATTACGAAACATTTATGTCAATTACCAGCAAGGTTTTAATATTATTGCATCGACAATGAAAATAGTTAGAAATTTATACGACCTTCGATTATCAGCTAACTTGGAAAAGTTCTTACTGATCAAATTTGGTTCCAAGCAGCCAAGGTCGACCTGTACCTTCAAAACTCTATGATATGTACTCTACATGAAAGGAATTTTACCATGAAATAATCAGGCGGCATGGCAACTAAAAAAATTATCAGAAAAGATTTCAACATGATCATAAAGAGGACCAGTACAACCAATACCTGATTCTTAACATGAATTGAACCAATTGAATTCCCTCAATCAATTACGATGAGCAGCCAGCGGTATATGAAGGGATCGAAGGCATGGAAAGGAACCAAGAATTGATTTGGCAGAGGAGCAGCAGAGGATGGGTTGTGGGCAGGGCCGACAAAGAGCGGATTTGGCGGAGGATTTTTTCAAGGGTTTTGAGGTACCGTGAATTTGGCGGAGAAGAAGAGATGAAGCTTCGGGAGGAGGTGGGCCGCGATTACAGGAGGAAGAGGCAGAGGATGACAGGACGGGGTGCGAAGGAGGAGGAGTTGGGGGTGTGCGGGGTCGGAGAAAAAGGAAGAGGCGGACAGAGAGGATGCGAAAGAGAGGCCACGGTTTGTGGGGATTCACATCCTCTACAGTCAAAGAATCTCGGTGGGACGGTACAGTAAAGGTAATTTTTTTTAATATCTAAAAATTTTAAAATTCAAATGTTAAATCTAAACCATTAATCTTGTTTAACTTTACGGGCGATTCATTTTTATATAATTTTTATAAGATTTGGAGTCGATTTGATACTTGATTAAATGATCAAACTATGAACGTATTAGAATTAATCAGTGATAGTTAACCATATTCGTTCATTTGTTGACCACTTGATCTAATAGCAAATCAACTCTAAATTTTATAAAACTTATATGAAAATGCATCGCAAGTAAAACTGAACAAGATCAACGGTTTATATTTAACATTTGACTTTTAAAATTAAAAAAAAATCTTGGTTGGACGGTACAGCCAAAAGGTTGGTAGTAGAGGATGTGAGTCCCAGTTTGTGGAGGAGGAGATGAGGCGGTTCTGGCGAATGAGAGAATGGAGGGTACGGAGATCAAAATAAACGGTCAGATTGCCGTGTCGAAATCGGAAAAAAAAAGGGATCGGACACTTACGGATTTAATTAATATACTTTAGATTACTAATTTGCACATTCTTTCATGGCAATCTCAAATATCTATTTTCGTTAAATTATTCTTTACAAATATCATATATTCACTTTAATTTTTGGTGAAGTACAACTATATATTCTTTACAGTGCTAGATTTATACGCCATATTTACTTATGGTCCTCATCACAGTAGACAGTAGTACAGACGTAATTTCAACCAAATAGAAAGTTAAAAGATGTTCCTGATCTCATTAATATACAGTGGTCTCGTTTCCTGACCAGATATTTAATTGAACCAAATAGTTCTCTGAATACACTATACCATAAAAGATTATTAGTACCGGACCATTCGTACCTGTTTTTAAGAAAACCAGTATTAATAATAAATCATGACAATTTTGTAATTGTTAGACTTATTATTTAGTACCGGTTTTAAAAAAACCCGATACTAAAAATCGCTGGAAAATGAAAAAAAAACCGTTTTTCATTTAGTACGGTACTAATATATTGATTTTTAGTACCGATTTTTTATAAAAAACCGGTACTAAAGTGCCGACAAAGAAAAAACAGTTTTTAAATTAGTACCGATTTTTTATAATAAACTGGTACTAAAAATCAATATATTAGTACGGATTTTTTTATAAAAAACCGGTACTAATTTAAAAACTATTTTTTTTCAGGCGATTTTATAAAAAATCGGTAGTAATATATTGATTTTTAGTACCGATTTTTTATAAAAAACTGATACTAAAAATACACAGATATTTTTACCAAATTATATGTCTTCCCTTCACTATTCCTTTGCCTCTCAAATTCTTATACCACTGTTCTATCTCTCAAGGTCTTCCCTTCACTAATCTTCAGTTTTAAATCGCTTCAAAACCCTCTATCTCTCCACTCGCCTCCTCCGATGACGCCTCTCTGCACCTCAACGCCTTTGTCCGCTGTCACTGCAATCACCTCTGTGCGTTGTCGCCGCTGCCTCCACCTCAAGTAAGCTTCTCCTCCTCTCATCTCTTATACAATGAGTTTGGGGTTGATTTTCTCTATGTGAATCCCACAATCCTTCTTTTGTATAGACGATGTGTTGTTAATTTTTTGTAATTAGAATTTTGTTGCTAGTTACTAATGTAGATTAGCTCCATGGATCAAAATTAAGTACATTGTGTTATGAGATAAGGACCAATACCATACGATATAATTAATAACTTGAAATTAGTTTTTTAGTTAGCACAAAGCAAACAAAGAAAAAGTCTCATTTTGTTTTACAATTTTCTATGGAATAAAAACTCAAACAGATCATAGACAATTCGTAATGTTTGCAACATTATGTTGGAGAGCGATGAATGAAATGTTTTAATTTGATGAATGATACCATAATATGATTCAAAAGAACAATTAATTTAAAAAAAACCGAAAAATGTTAATTAATTTAGTACTAAATTAATTTTTTTTTTTAAAAAAAAATCAACTTTAGTACCGGTTTTTTATAAAAACCGGTACTAAATTAAATTAAAAAAATATTAATTAATTTAGTACCGGTTTTTTATAAAAAACCGGTACTAAAGTTGATTTTTAAAAAAAAATAAATTTAGTAGCAGTTTTTTATAAAAAACCGGTACTAAATTTTTACATTTAAATCCGGTTTTTTTAAATTTAATTAGTACCGGTTTTTTATAAAAACCGGTACTAAATGTAATATTTTTAGTACCGGTTTTTAATAAAAAACCGGTACTAATAGTGTTTGCCGCCACTTTAAAAAACCGGTACTAAATGTAATATTTTTAGTACCGGTTTTTAATAAAAAACCGATACTAATAGTGTTTGCCGCCATTTTACTAGGCCTCCTAGTACCGGCTTATTAGTATCGTTTTTTTATTGCTTTTAGTACCCCTATTATTAGTACCGGTACAAAACCGGTACTAATAACACATAAAAAACCGGTACTAATGATTTTAAATGGCTTAGAGATATATTCTCTATCAGTCCAATTTTGATGTGATTAAATCCAAAAGTACATGTACAAATTGACCCATCCACTGGCGAGTACATTGTACAAATATGGATGGCAAAATTTTATACCCAGAGGATAATGCAAACCATGCGATCATTAATATCATAATTTGGGGCGTAGGTTGACCTCGAGGAAAATAAAAAAGTTATAATTAAAAACTTAATTATGATAAGGAAGTGGTTTTAGTATAAGCTTTAAGAAAAAAAAATAGTACGCGCAATATGATAATTGCATGGAGTAGTACTAATTAATTAACAACTTAATTATGTATGGAACATTAATGCTGTACGTTTGTATACTATTATTATACTGTATTAGATTCTGATTGTTTACATGCATCCATCCATTTTTACAATACAAATAAAAATAAGGCACGAATAACCACTAGTTTTGAATTTATTTAATTTGTGATGATTTCAATGGCTGACAGGACGTAATTCCCAGAACAAATCATTTATAGTAAGGGCTGAATATTATATTAGTAATTTGCACATTCTTTCATGTTTCTGTTTTCAAATTATACATTTATTTCACTAGATTTTTTAGTTATATTTGTATTATATTTTTGTATTTTTAAAATAAATATATTCCATAATCTGTTTTTTTTTTAACTGGTAAAACCGATAAAACACCGTATCCTTCGTTTCACTGGTTTATTTAAAAGGAAATAACAGCAGAATGTGACCCGTGGGTGCAGAATTTGACAACATTAATCAAGCAGACATGCCTGGCCTAAAAAGTTTATATCGATCCCACGTAAAATGACCTTCTGAGTTCTGACACCACATTCAACTACTTATTTAACAAACTTATCTTCCACAGTCCCATCCAACTCATATGCCAGATATGATGCGATGGCATGCATGGCAATATGGCATGGGTGCCCTCCCTAATCTCACTAAAATCTACACCTTCATTTATGTGCATTTTTTTTATTATATCCGTTGTGTTTTTTAGCTTGTATATATTCAAGCTAATAATTAACTTGCTGGGTCCATTTTTCTCAACAACACAGTTACACAGTACGTGCTTGCATCGATGTGTCTGTTTGTAATAATGATACAATTTTTTTTTTTATTGTGGAGTTAAATAATTTATGATAACCGCAGCATTACTGAATTACATCATTCACTAAATCAGCAATCAGATTGTAACCATTTTACGAGATTGCCTTATATAGTTGAGGATTTATAAACCGCGCATATACTAAAAATTAACTTAAAAAAGTATCATCATGCACCGAAATAACTTTATATAAGAATTTATACCTCTAAAATTTTAATAGAAAGAATTATTATTATTATTTTTAATAAAGAAAAAGTTATAACCTGTTTATGAAACACGTTGCTCTCTCTCTTCTCGAACGCGTTTTATAAACGGGTAATAAGGCTTATTACCCGTTTTATAAACGGGTAATTAGGATGCACTCAATGAGATAACTTTTCATGCAGATTCTGACAAAGACAACAAAATAGCGCGTTTTATAAACGGGTAATAAGCCTTATTACCTGTTTATAAAACGGGTAATTAGGACCAAATTTTTCATACAAATACGACCCCCTCCTCACACTCTCGCACAAAACAAAAACATACGAAAAAAGAGAGAAAAAAAAGAAAAAAAAGAGAAAAAAAAATGGATGGCAGAATGAAAAATATAGTTGGTGCAAAATTAATAGTCATAAGGGTTGTATGCGACACAACTATTTAGTGATATAGGGTCGCACACAATCCTTATGGCTGTTAATATTCCACCAACTTTAAATTAAAAATTTTCACGTGAAATCTGTTATTACGTATAGAGGACGGGCTTCTGGGCTGGGCCTACGAGCCATAATTCTGCAGCCAACCTCCATGGATGAGAATCTGCATACATGCAATTGTCTTCGTCCCAGTCTCAGCCAAAGGAGGTTAGTAGATGACAATGAGTCACCTGACTCTTTTGTACAAGTTGCATGGCTCTTATCTTGACTCACCCTTATTAATGGATCCTCTACAAATTTAATTTATGTGGTTCAAAATTTTAATGTAATGTAATTTTGATGATGTATTTGTTTTATATTGTGTGGTTCAAAATTTTATATTTTTTTGTGTTTTTATTTATTTTTTATTGAGTTGTATTGTGTAATGTAATTAAAAATTATTAAGTTTCATAATATTAATAGTTATAATTTGAAAAAAATAAAAGTAGTAAATATAATTAATACACATATACTATACGAATTAATCGAACAACACATTATATTAAAACTAACCACATTAAAATAGATAAACGTACAAGCACTAGTAAAACATAAAAATAAAACAGATAATAATAAAACATTTAATACTAGAAAACCTAATAATTACTCCATACGATATATGTCATTTCCATTTAACGGATGATTTTCAAAACCAGGAGGACAAACTTGTTGCAAACGCAACCATACGATTCCATTTGTACGGAGGACATGATAAACTACATCCCTCTTAACTAGATCAGTCTAGTGTTTGGGCCCTCTGACTTGAAATACATTTCGTTGAAAAACCTTCACGTAAAATTTATCGGTTGGGTATTGACAGTAGACTCGCATAAGAATATCTAGTTTACTCGTTCGTCCATATCCTTCGAAAAACACACCGGTACAAACATGACATGGTTTAGTAGCCATTAAAATTTTTTCCCTCCTTTTTTTTCTGCCTTCTCTTCTCTGCGTTAATAGTTAGATTTGAAGTGAAGTGCGAAATTTCAGCTAGTATTTATTCATATTTATGTCACTTTTATTTTATTGAAACTAAAATAGTAAATAAATACCAGGTTTATATCTTAGAACATCCCGCATAAGGCACCTATGCATATCTCCTTATGCATAATGGTGTGTCTCCCAATTGGGTAGACACATTGCATCGTTCGAACATATCATCTTAATCTTTTTTATTAGCATCGAATAAAAATCAAAGGAAGATTTTCGGTTATTATTTTGTTCATACAATCTAAGCATCATATTTGACCTCTATGTTTCACGCTAAAAAAAAAAAAATCAAATTAATTATGTTTTTTTAGACAATAAACTCTTGTCTAATTTTTTTAACTACGAGAATAAAATGGTTTTGCAAAATTTGGTTTTCATCTAAATCACGATTGGAAGAGGAGATAGTGAATATTTAGGAGAAATCAGTTAGAGATATGTCCTAGAAGTCAATCATATCTGACTATTTCTGTGGTTTATGTTATTGATAATATTTGATCATTTGTTTCTTGATTTATTTATTAACATATCATTTAAGTTGAATATCTGAATGGTAGATCTTTGTAGTTCATTTATAATTAAATGACAATAATGTTGGAGTTATGTCCAAGAAGTCAATGAATTAATAGATGACTCAAATATTAGTTTATGTTATGAATGATTTTTAATCATTTGTTCCTAGGTTTATTATTGACAGATCATTCATGTTGAGGATCTGAATTGTGGATCTCTGTGGATCATTCTTTAGAATGACAATAATAAATCTAAACGGTCCATAATCTTGATAATTGACAAGGAACATTAATTATCATATAAGATTAGTATGCAAGTTAAGTGATGATTAAGTTCTACAAATCATAGGTAAAGAGTTACCAACTTAATTGCATATATATATATATATGTTATGGAACATAGTACAGAACTTGACCTAACGAAATATATATATATGGATTGTGTTATGAGTCATTATTTATTCCGTTATGATTTTGATTCTAAGTTTGAGATGTTTATCTTTTCCACATGAGGATAGGTTACGGACTTTATTTATGTTCTTTTGAATTGTGCGGGAAAAAGCTAATCATCAAGAAAACCGTATGTCCCTCATTAATTCACTTAGTGAGTGACGATATCTGTTTGGACCCCTTGATGGAGTTGGATCGTATGTGCACAACTAGGCGATCAACTCTAGATCAAGAAACGTATAATCTGCAAGAATGACACATTCCTATCTTGGATTATACGATGATATCGTGTGACATAGGAATCAAAATGGAGAAATACTTTTATTCTCTTATGCAAGATACTTTTGTCACACGATATCATCGTATAATCCAAGGTAGGAATTTGTCACTCTTGCAAATTATACATTTTTTGGTCTAGAGATAATTGTATCAAGTTGCTAGCAAATAATTTATTTTCATCAAGGGGCCCAAACAGATATCATCACTCACTAAGTGAATTAATGAGGGACATACTGTTTTCTTGAAGATTAACGTTTTCCCGCACAATTCAAGAAAATATAAATAAAGTTCTTATAGCAGCTCTTATCGAGAATCAGCTATAGACGATATTTATAGAACCTATCCTCATGTGGAAAAGATAAACATCTCAAACTTAGATCCAAAATTATAACGAAATAAATAATGACACATTACAAAATCCATATATTTATTTCGTTGGGTCAAGTCCTGTACTATGTTCTATAACATACACATATGCAATTAAGTTGGTAACTCTTTACTTATGATTTGTAGAACTTAATCATCACTTATTTTGTATACTAATCTTATATGATAACTAATGTTCCTTGTTAATTACCAAGATTATGGACAGTTTAGATTTATTATTGTCATTCTAATGAATGATCCATAGAGATCCACAATTCAGATCCTCAACCTGAATGATCTGTCAATAATAATTCTAGGAACAAATGATCAAATATCATCAATAATATAAATTAATATTTACGTCATTAAGTTATTAACTTCTAGGACATAACTCCAAGATGGGTTCTTTTCGGAAGAGAAATCGTAACGGAGTCTGGTTTAGACTGATGAAGGCCTAAGACTTAGGCATATCAAATAAATTTATAAACCTAGAGCTAACTTCACTAGTCTTTTGGAGTATAGTTTTAGGGCCGAACCAAAAGGACGGTTCAATTGATTACCAGACTTATCATTTTTCAAAAGCTAGACCAGAATCTTTTGGTGGAGAATTAATTGAAATAAATCTAAACTGCAAATAAGTAGATATTTTTTGTTGTTTTGTCATTTAAAATAATCTAAATGAACTAAATAAGAAAAGTAAATTAAGGTTTTTTTTTTCAAACAGTAAAAAAAGCGTCTTATTTTTCAGGTTTCACCTCTGTTTTGACTCTAGAACACAGAACTTATGAATTTTGTGCATCGAACGGTGTTTTTCAAGCATATACCACTTTGTTCGATCCGAACATATGGTACAAGTGTGTGGTTTTGACTCTTTATGATCCTTTATTCTTTGTGCTAGGGTCTGTAGGTCAAACCTAGGTATTCTAAACCTCAGCTTTCGCTTGTTGGACTAGACACTGGTTCACTCACAACCTAACCTAATTGACTCGATTGGTTCACAACTTTTGGTATATAATTCAATCAACTTAAAATTGTTTGTTGGAGTTCATAAGGATATCTAGAGGTCTTTTGAACTTGTCTAAAAGTTATACTTTTGGTGTCAACTAATCTCCCCTTTCGGATCAACAATTTATCCCAAATACTTTATTTGAACTAATCTTGTTTATCCAAATTTAGACTTGACTAGATGCGGCCGTACAACTAGAAGGTGATTAGAAAATCACAAGCAATTCAAACAAGCAATTGATATAACTTTCAACAAAACAAATCAACAAAACATATCATAACATAACGAGTCAAATCACAACATCCAAACCTAAGTTACTACCTTACTCCTAAGACTATATAAATTTAGCCTAACATAGTACTAAAAAACATAACAAGAAGAATAGAAATAACAAGATACAAGTCTACGGAAAATAGAGAAGAAAACATAGAAAAAATAAACCGAATACTCCCTTTATGCTTTCAAACTACGATCTCTAAAAAGTGGGATGTTGCAAGATGGTCACAAAACTTGTCTCCTTGCTGCCGTCGCTTCAAAGAACCAAGCTTTGATGATCTCCAATGGTGGAAGAGAGAAAAACGCCTATGAAAAGTGAAATTTATGGTATGGAAGGTAGAATATCATTTTCTTAGGCTTAAGGGAACTTATCTAGGAGTTTTCAGGTGCTTGAGAGGTTGTCTTGTCATCAAGGCAAGAAAATATGCTAAAATCACGAGTTTCCATCTTGAAAGTACTTCCAAATATGATTTTTTAGCAGTCTGTTTGGTCCGAACATGGGTCTGATAAGTTTCTGTTCGTGTCTAACAAGCTTTTGTTCGGTTCGAACAGGGGTCTGTTTGGTCTGACTAGAGAGCTAGAAATTTCTGCATTGAGATAGTATTTCGGTCATAATTCCTCTATCCGGACTCCGATTGAGACGATTCAAAAACCATTAGAAAGTTTAGGATGAGCTCCACAACGCTAATGATTCTATTTTGCTAGTTGCTTCTCTTAAATTCCCATTAGGCCTGAGCATGGGTCATTTGGTCTGAACGGTGGCTTTGACAGTGCCTCCAAGTGCTAAGAATGAGTGGTCTAGCGTATGCCAAGTGTCGGAAACTTTCAAATAGCTCAAATATAACCAGAAATCATCAAAGTCTTATAAAATGAGAGAAACAACATAAAAACGGAATCAGAATCTACCGTTCTGATATCATGTAAACTTAAGTAGCAACATAAAAAGAAAACACAGAAATTTTAATGTGGTTCAGTACAAGATTGTACCTACATGCACACATGCGCACTATCATGATTTTTATTTGTTGTTTAATTAGAGTGAGATGTGCCTTTATAAAATACAAGCGTCCTCATTATTTTCTTTTTTTTTCATTAAAACAAAATAAGTAAAAAAATTATTTGCAAAATCCGTCTATATTTCAGACCGAAATATTTCCATTTCAGTCCGAAATTCCTTCTTTGGTTCACACTGTTTCACAGGAGGTCAGAGGTGCTTGGAAAAATCTGTAGCAATGTAAGATTGCCTTCCTAACAGGGATCCAAATTCTGTGTCGCGCTTCTGTAGCGCACGGTGATTGAAGTTTTCAAAGACGAGGCTAATGGACTATCACTTGGCTGTTCCTACGATTAGTTTTGGGCAAATAAATTTTTGACATATATAACCCTTTAACAAAAGCAAAAATCAGCAATTGGATGTTGTCATTTCCTCCAAGTAATTATTTCAATAAAGTTTTCTTGATTAAATTATCACTTAAACAATAATAAAAAGAATGTCTAAGCAGCCACTTTTAAAAAGCTAATTATGATAAATTATTTCATTGAATTTGGATTTATTTAAAAATCTAATATTTTAAATTATGTTATCATAAAAATGCAATATTGAATAGTCATTGATGCCGGTAAAAGTGTTGTTTACCTTGTTAAAAAAATAAACTAATCGACAATATTGCTTTCTAAATATTAGATGTTGATTTAATTTAAAAAAAAATGATGTCTTTGATGTGTCGTATATATATAGGTGTCAAACGTGTGAAAACGGAACCGAACCGGTATGTTCTGTTTTCGTTCCGTTTCTGATAACATAATAACATACCATTTCGTTTCTATTTCGTTAACTGTTCCATTGCTTATTTTCCATTGATTTCAGCATATTTTCCGTTGATTTCAGTCATTTTTCGATAAAATGGAACACTAACGTGCATTTTGATCCGTTCAGTTTCCATTCCATCTCTGAAAACGCAACTCATTTACCATTTTGTTTCTGTTTGGACGAAACGAAACGAAAACGATCAACAACGCTAAGTAATTTAAAATATTATATTTTTAAATAGATCCAAATTCAATGAAATAATTTATCATAATTATCCTTTCTAAAAGTGGCAGCTTAAAAATTCTTTTTATTAATGTTTAAGCGATAATTTAATTAAGAAAAATTTATGTGAAATAATTATATGGAGAAAATGACAACATCCAATTGCTGATTCTTGCTTTTATTAAAGGGGTATATATGTCAAAAAATATTTGTCCAAAACTATTCGTAAGAATAGCCAACGTAGTACCTAGGCTGTCAAAAGTGCAGAACGTACACCGAAATACTAACTCCCGTGTATGTTCCGTTGTAACGAACGTAACAATTTCCATTTCCGCTTATGTTACGCTAACAAAACGTAACTAAAATTTTTTACGTTTAATGTTCCGTCAAATTAAACGGAATAAACATTACAAACGTTAAATCAGTATATCACAAAGAAAAATCAGCATATCAACAACAAACGTATTACATGTCAGTATATCAGAATACCAGTCCTTACCAACATCAAAGAAAAATCAACAAAAATTGAGTATTACATACCAGTAACATCAGTATATCACAAACCACATATTTAAGTATTACATGTCTCAAAATTAGACAAAAACAATTTTTTTCGAAGAAAGGAGGCCTGAGAGAAAAAAACACATTAAACGTGTTCAAGAATTACAACCAAAAGAAAAAGGAAAACCCCAACCAAGCTACAAACATCTAAACTCCTCTTGAGCTACGTACCAGTACCCAATTAAACACTAAAAAGAAAGACCTCCAAACAACAAGTCAGTAGATAATTAGTGAAGATGTGACTGAAATCCAATCGATTCTGAAAATCAGTGAGGGTATGACTGAAACTACCAACCTGGAGATTGAATTGATTCCCTCAATTACTGTTTCCATGAAGCCTGAAGCTTCTCAATCATACAAGAATCAAGCCGCAGTCACCAAGGGCATAGCCAATCAAGCGAATCGAAACCATAATCTCTGTTGACATCAGCACAAAAGCTTGAGAGAGAGAAAGTGAGTAGTGAGTAGGGGAGACGGAAAAGTGATATGGTGTTTGGGTGTGGTGCTCGAGTCAGAGAGAGAGAGATACGGCTGAGGGGGAGAGAGAGTGGTGGGGTTGTGGTGAGGGAGGCCATCGAGAAGAGAGGGAGAGGGGTTTCATCTGCCTGAGAGTGAGAGATCGGAGAAGAGGTTACAAAGAGGAAAAGGTAGGAGATGAGAGGCGATGGAGAGGGAGCTCGAGAGAGAGTTGTGGGGTACTGTGATGCGGTTAGGTCGAGGACTCGAGGGAGAAGAGGAGAGAAAAGAGAGATGCGCCTGCGCGGCGCTAGGGTTCGGAGAGAAAGGCTTCGGAGAGAAAAGAGAGAGAGAGAGATACAGGCAGCTTCTCGTGTGTATCTCCTCTCCGATACGAGTCTTCTGCAATTCGAACTATTCTACACGAGTAAATTAGTGGTCTGACGGAATAACGTAGGCCGACGGAACGAAAGACCCGTGATTTGGTTTACATTTTGTTTTTACCAACGGAATCTGTTTCGCTTCCGTTTCTGTTCCACTGAGTAAAACATAAACAAATTTCATACCGTAACGAAACGAAAACGTCTGAAACGACATGAAATTGACAACCCTAGTGATAGCCCACTAAGCCCAGTAGTCACTCCCTATAAAAAATTTAATCACTGTGCACTATAGAATTTTGTCTTTTGCGAGCTACATCCTGTGTACGCGTGACACAGAATTTGGATCCTCCTAACAGTGAGTCTGCCTATGGTCAGTTCTTCCAGTATCAAATCCGACAAAAGGATTGCCTGTGGTCCCTCCAATTATCAGGCCAGAGTGTTTATGCTGTTTGTGCTGCTGTCTACTTATATCTCATTTCACTCATTACGTCCATAATTTTTTGTAGAAAGAGGAACATACTGTAAAAACCTAAAATTATCCTATCGAAAGCAAACTGATGGTAATTATATATTACAAAGAAAACACCTTTTCCTCTGTGTGAGCTGGAACCATGGTACTTACACATTTTAGCGTGAGATCTTATAGGGTTACAAGTGTATATAGTGTCTCCTTTGTTGAACATTTGTGTCGGATAAATCTGGCGTATTTTTTATTTGTTGTACATTCTAGGGATTGTTCTAGAACACATGTTAAAATTTCCTTAATAAATCAAGACCAAGAAGAAGAACGGGTAAGACCAAGAAGAAGAACGGGTAAGTACTTAATTACAATTGGGTAATTTAGTCATGCAACACAGAAGAAAAACAAAGGAAAGAAGTGGGAAGAAGGGAAGAAGGGAAGAAGTGGGAAGAAGTATTGGAAAGTGTGTAACTTTGTGAAGAGTTTGGATTGTTTATAATTTTTTTCTTCTTCTTCCTTCTTCTTCTTCTTTCTTCCAACGATCCAAACGCACCCAGTATAATGATTTCAATGTCACGCAGTTGGCTATTATACGAAATATCGTAAACGAAATAGTGAGGTCAATATTTTTCTTACTATAATGGTTTCAATTGTGTGGTAACTTGATTACTTTTATATATTACAAGGGAAAAAGAATATACAAAAATAATGAAGACCCTGTACTATATTAATATTGTATTGGTGTCAATTATTATGTAACTGGCTTAGATAGAGATAGCTTATTGCCTAAGGCCACGATTGAATGCAGAATTAATAAACCCGATGAGTAGATCATATATAATATATATGATACTATATATTTTTTTATTTTTAGGGACATGTGGCAATAACCACACCGACACCAACATATTTTATTTATAATATAATACTATATATTAATTTTCAATGCTGCAATTATTGAGTAGTTGGCAATATGATATTATATAAAAGGTAGAGAGGATTAGGCAATTATTGAGTAGTTGGGCAAAATGATTTTATACGGAAATTGATTACTGTCATCTGCAGTTTTTTCATTCCATGTCATTACTAAACAGAAAGTGAACACATAAAATAATATATATAGAGATTACAATGAACACATACAAATAAATAAGTTTAATAAAAGTATGTTGAATGTCCATATAAAAATATGAACAAGAGATGATAACATTTATTTGTTTATAAGATGCACTTTGATCGCATATATGGTTATCTTGTTTGCTCCATGTGTTCGCTTTGACAGATGGTAGTTATCATTTTTCATATTATATTGCAATATGTGGTAGTCTACCTCATTACCAAAAATATTTATTAGCAGTACATCATGCAAGATTATTAGGCCAGAACTAGCACTGCAACAGCCTGGTCCAGATTAGACGCTACATTAAGAAATAATATATTTTCAGTGGTTGATTTTTTATTAGTTTTCAAGTCATTAAGATACAGTAATAAACTAAACGTGACTGTAAAGAAATACAAGATTTTGTACATAGATGTGTTGCCTTTTATATAGGTAGTTATGTTTAGAAATAAATTCTATTAATGATGGACTAATAAAGAATTGTTTGGAAACCAAGAAGTCATTGATTTTCCTTATATATAGGGATTGGTCCCTAAGGGACAAGATAATCACGGTTTTGGCGTGTCTTACTCTCTTGGATGACCTCCATCCAACCGTCACACATAGAAGGACGTGGCTAATTAAGGCTTTCCAGTTGTCTAAAAGATCATCAATTTCAAGATCATTGAGATCCGATGGATCTAGATATATATGCTTCCTCTCTTTTATGTTTTTTCGAGTGTACTGGAACTGTCCATTCCAAGTCTAGAACGACATGTCCACTACTGGTTATGTGAGTTATTTTCTTTTCTGGTTTACTTATTGGATCTGGTAGAATTGTTAATCCCATTAGGTTTAAAGCAAACCTAACAAGTGGTATCGGAGCAACTAGTCGTGAGCTAGTTGTTAGGAAGTTGCTTAAATTTAATTTTGAGACTAATTACACTTAATTAATCTAATTAAACCAAGAGCAAAGAGAATCTAGTACTCAAATCCAATTTAACACAAGAGATAGGTGGAAATCATACCTCTCTTGGTATAGCAATCAGGAGGCTCGTTCCAACGGCTTAGATGTCGATGGGATGCGCTCCAAGCTCTTCCACCAAGGTTGACGGCCGCCTCGAGTCCACCTAGAGGTTAACCACCTCCTTGCAACCCTTGTGCTAGCAAGAGGAAGGAGAGAGGCTAATCCAAAGGTTTCCCTTCTTCTAATTAGTCTACACTTTAATGGAGAGGGAAAATTTGTGCTCAACACATGAGCTAATGGTGGATTAAGAGCAAGAGAAGAGGAAGAAAATCTCAATTTTCTTCTCTAATTTTCGTCCAAAATGGAAGGGGCAAGATGGAGGCTAAGGTGGCTAGGGTTTCTCTCTCCAAATGGTCCCCTTTTATAGCCAACCACTCTCATGACAAGTTGCAACTATTTACAACCTTGCCACTTGCCCTAGCTGAATTTTAATGGGCTCAATGGCCCATTTTATCATGTATTAAATGGTCCATTAATTCATTAATTAATGATCCATGTAATTGCTCTTTTATTGCACCTCAAATTGGACTTTTAAATAACAATTTAAATAGAAGCCCAAATAGCTCATATAAATAAAATATGTTGAACATAATTAATTATTAACTTATTAATAATTAATATGGGATTAACCAATACATTAATTTATTTCTATATGATCCCTTTGACTTAATTAATTATAACGGTCCGCAACGGTATATAATTAATTAGTCAACTCATCATATTTTCGCAATACACACTGTTGCGAATAAACAAATAATGCACTGTATGGTTAAAGCTCTATTTGTGTGACTCTTTGAGGATTTATGCTATGTTGGACATGGAATTAAATCGTTATTTAATTCCAATAATCATAAGCGGTATCTAGCAACACGTTATGATTCCCAATTCGCATAAATAGTGTACTGCTACAGTATTTAAATCCTGCATAAGAGAATAAAAGTATTTCTCTATTTTGATTCTTATGTCACACGATATCATCGTATAATCCAAGATAGGAATGTGTCATTCTTGCAGATTATACGTTTCTTGATCTAGAGTTGATCGCTTAGTTGCGCGCATACGATCCAACTCCATCAAGGGGCCCAAACAGATATCGTCACTCACTAAGTGAATTAATGAGGGACATACGGTTTTCTTGATGATTAGCTTTTCCCCGCACAATTCAAGAGAACATAAATAAAGTCCGTATAGCAGCCCTTATCGGGAATCAGCTGTAGAAAAGATAAACATCTCAAACTTAGAACCAAAATCATAACGAAATAAATAATGACACATAACACAATCCATATATTTATTTTGTTGGGTCAAGTCATGTACTATGTTTCATAACATACACATATGCAATTAAGTCGGTAACTCTTTACCTATGATTTGTAGAACTTAATCATCACTTAACTTGCATACTAATCTTATATGATAATTAATGTTCCTTGTTAATTATCAAGATTATGGACCATTTAGATTTATTATTGTCATTCTAAAGAATGATCCATAGAGATCCACAATTCAGATCCTCAACCTGAATGATCTGTCAATAATAAACCAAGGAACAGATGATAAAATATCATCCATAACATAAACTAATATTTAAGTCATCAAATTATTGACTTCTAGGACATAACTCCAACACTAGTATCATGACACATAAGTTTAGATCTAATTGAATTGCTTGAATTATTTGGTGAATTATAGATCTAATCTGAACTACTTTTATTTTTGGAACGTATGTTCTGAAAATGTTCGTTACAAGGCTGGAACAGCCCGTTCTAATTTTTTTGGTATTTTATGAATTGTTTGTGAATTGTTCATTAAGTGTTATGTCATACTTGTTGTTTATAATTGCTAATTGCAACTAAAGGACTATAACTTGAACTGCTATTGAATTGTTGGTATTAAGTAAGCATTTTGTTACTTTTCAAATTGATTTTGAAATTTTAATTGCTAATTTGAAGGATTTTGAAAAGTAAATTATGTTTATGAAATTCAAAATTATTAAAATCTGACCTAATTAAAATGGATAATTAATTTAGATTTAGCGTAATCAACTAAACAACTAATTATCCTTTCATCCAACTACTTTGTAGTTGATACTTTCTTAAGAATATAAACTGCTATTCTTGAGAACTTTTAACGTTGCACAAAATACATTAGTTATTTATTAATGGATCATATTTTGATTTACATGAGACATTTATAAATTCATTTACTTATTCATTTGAGAAAAGAAATTTGGTTTTGTCTCATAGTGCAAAACCAAGTAGCTCCATTTCTTCTAAATTTTATTATAATCTTGTATGAAAATAATAGATTATGTAAGAGATAGTAAAGTTTTATGCATAAATTGATTATTGAGAATTCATGAATACTTTGGCACAAAAGGTTAAGCTTATTTATTGAGAAATAGACCTACTTGATTTTGCACTATGAAACAAAATTAAATTTCTTTCTCAAATGAACAATTAAATGCTTGTTTATTTATTAGAGATATAATTCCAATTCCATTAGAATGAATTTATAAATGTATCATGTAAGTCAAAATATGATCCATTAATAAACAACTAATATATTTTGTGAAACGTTAAAATTTCTCAAGAATAGCAGTTTATATTCTTAAGAAAGTATGAACTACGAAGTAGTTGGATGAAAGGATAATTAGTTGTTTAGTTGATTACGCTAAAAGATCCAGAAGTACTCAATTTATTATTTCCCACAACTTAAGATTAAGTTTTAGAGACGGACAAAGATAAGTTTTTGAGGTTGTTTTGGCTAAGGGGGTAAGATGACACATTAGGATATTATCTTCAAAGTAATCGGTACTGAAATGGATCATTAGTGCGATGCATAAGGACTGAATCTGAGTAGGAGATGAACTGTTTGAGGACTCAAATGGACCCTTCCACTTAGAGAATCGAAACAGACTGTTTGAGGACTCGACTGATCGTTTGACTCAATTAAATTGAAGATAATATTGTTATGAATTTATGGACTTAGATCCTGGTAACAATTAAATTGAAGATAATGTTGTTATTACACAACTGCAAACACCTAAAGAGCTCATACTAGGGAGAAAAGACAAACAATATCAAATTATTATGTTGTCTATCTTCAAGAACATGAGTTTGAAACCCATATATGTGGATTAATTCCATAAATGAAGAGATGAAATTCATGTGTGTTCAATCTATCTTCAAGATAATGTTCTTTAATGGAGACATTGATGAAACAATCTATACGGTACAACCATCACATTTTGAATTGGATGATACAAATAAAATAGTTATAAATTTAAAAATATATTTATGAACTCAAAATAGACGTCACCTCGACATTGATATTATAGATTTCATCAAGTTACTTTCTCATTTGGTTTTAAGATTAATTTTATTAATAATTGTATATATCACATGTTCAGTTGGAGTAATATTTTTTATTTAGATAATTTATTACTTGAAATTATATTGTTATATGTATTGGGCCAGAAGGTTTTTGGGTCTTTAACAAATGATAAACGTCAATGATGTTCTCAAGTAGTATGATAAAATAAAATCCAAACTTTTTGATACACTGTGAATGAGATATATGTATACTTTGTCTTTAATATACTGTGATGTTCTCAAGTAGTATGATAAAATAAAATCCAAACTTTTTGATACACTGTAAATGATAAACGTCAATGATGTTCTCAAGTAGTATGATAAAATAAAATCCAAACTTTTTGATACACTGTGAATGAGATATATGTATACTTTGTCTTTAATATACTCCATATATATGTTGATTAAGTAAAGTTAGAAATTAGTACAAGTGTTTCTTATGATTCAGCTATAAGTAATTTGATCTAAGTTCATATACATGTGGATACTGTATACATAATAAAGATGCAAAGTCAATATCTGTACAATATTAGTGCAGGACTTTTGAATGCAGAAAAAATAGTTATCCAATATTCACATAAAATAAAGAACTATGCACTTACATTTCGGATGTCAGAAATAAGTTGAGGTTATTTTAATGTGCTGATTTTCCAGTAAATGACCTAATAACATACTAAAGGATAATTTCATTTCCATGAAGAACGCTAAACAAGTAATGTATTAGCATCTTCCATAATAGAAATATGATTTATAATATGTTATAAAGTATTCAAATATAGTGAGTATGGATATGAACTTTGTCACTAGGCTACGCATAACAGATGCTACTTAAGCATTATTATGGATATATTGTGACCATAATTATATACACAAATGACACAAAATTGAATAAGTTAAGGCACATGAAATTTAAATTTTTAGTTGTAAATGAAAGAGTTCAAAATGATTTAATGTCAATTTAGCACATTAGAACAAAACTCTAAAATTGTAGATCTTCTCGCAAAACTTTGAAACATCCAATACAATTATAGAAGTATGTTTCTCACATGGGTGTTAATTCAGTTGAGAGCTTAAGACTTTAGTGGGAGTTTGTGTTTAGTGGTAGTGCTTGATTGAATATATATATTAAGTTTTTAGTTTATTCAGCATGTAAAGAATTTCTGCAGAAATGAAATAAGGATTTAGTTTTTAGCTTTCAGCTTTCATTCTAATTCTAAATTAAGTTGGCCTCACTTCAGTTTTTGGGGTGACCAATAAAGTTGAAAATAGACACGTGACAGTCACACTTGCGTGTATTTTTTACACCACTTATGCACATCTCAATTCAATCTCGTTCTTTTATGATGATACTGGTGATCATTGTGGGTTTAGTTGTGAAAGCCTTTCAGGATTAGAGATTTGTAGATGTTGTAATGTGTCGAAAGCTTCCTTGGTCTTCTATCATTGTGAATGATGGACAAAATTAGGGGTAAAAAAAATATTATATTGAAATAAATAAGCTCATTAAAGTTAAGGACAATGGATAACACTAACTATAATAACCCAAGTGCGAGATTGTATGATTATTCGGCCAAAATTGGCACTGGAAAGGCCCAGTCCAGATAAGACGTCAGATTAAGAAACAATCTATTTTGTGTTGGTTAATTCTGCTCAGTTTTCAAGTTATTAAGATATGGAAATAAGCTAAACGCGACTGTAAAACAAAAAAGCAAGATTTTGTGCATGGATGTGTTGTCTTTTATAGGTAGATATCTTTAGAAACAAATCCTATTAATGATGGACTAATAAGGAATTGTTTGGAGGCCAAGAAATCTTTGGTTCTCATTATATATAGGGGTTGGTACTCAAGGAACAAGACAATCACGTTTTCTGCTTCATACATGTGTTGATAATAGCCATTCTTTCTCTCCCTAATATTCCATCAAGTAGTTAGAGAAGATGTCCTAGTTAATACTAATGAGTACCAAAGATATGTTTTGTACTCTTGGAAGACCTTCACCCAACCCTTGACGCATAGAAGGACATGGCTAGGGATTTCTAGGTGTCTAGAAGATCAAGATCATTGAGATCTGATGGATTTAGGTACGTTTCCGCTCTTTTTTATTTTTTCAAGTGTATTTACGCGATGCAGTAATTTTGAAATGTCCCGTTCCACTATTGGTTCTGTGAGTTATTTTCTTTTCTGGTTTACTTATTTGATCTACTAATGATTCAGTCATGTCTCAAATTAATGTCCCGTTCCACTACTGTTTTGCGAGTTATTTTCTTTTGTGGTTTGTTTATTTAATCTACTAGAAGTCTAGAACTGTTAATTTATTAGGCTTTAAAGCAAACCTAACAAATCAATCCATATTGAATGCATGATTAGGCATTAATTGAACATAGGCCGCATATCTCTGCAGTCTGCAGTTTACGGCCATCAGCTTATTAAGTTATTATTGAGTTGTGCGTTGAAGACTGTAACCTAGATAGCTCGCGCTTGCTTTATTGCATACGGTCTACGCAGCGAACAAATTTGGGTACCGTATACTTTTTTTTTTTTTTTTGAAATAAGGACCATTTGTAGAGCGAGCACAATGACATGCTTTTTTTTGGGTACCATATACTTAAAATTTGCTGCTAAGCAACCACAATGACATGCGACACTATTTAATTTTTTGTTTAGACATTTTGGAGTGTTCATGATTGATTTATCAAGATAGGATTTTCTAAAATGATTCGTGAAAAGTTGGTTGAAGATAAAGAGTGTATAAATTTATCATCTGCCTTCTTTGATTGACTCCAATTTTGTATGTTGCATTAATTTACTCATATCATTAAAATTGATGTTTCATCTGAACTAAAGACTTCCTCCATAAATACGGTTAAATTATTGTCTCTCTCCTTTTGGCAGTACAAAGATGATGTAATTAAGCAATCAACACGTCTGCCTCTGAAGGGCAATTTTGTAAATTCCTCTGCACGACTTCAGTGCTGCTGCTCTATAAAGCTCCCTTTGAGAACAGAGGAAGGGCAGGCGCAAAGCCAAACTCCAATAATTCAATTCTATCCTACTATTCAAAACTATCCAGACATGAATATGTTTTCAATTAGAAACATTCTTCTCTTGATTGTTTTTGTGGCTTTTTTAGACCATGGCGCCTGTAGTGCCTTCAACAGAAGCAGCTTTCCTGCTGGGTTTCTGTTCGGAGTTGGTAGTGCAGCCTACCAGGTTTACCATTTGATCCCAATATATATACACAACGCAATTTTTGTTATCCTTTTCTGTTTATTTCCTGATATGATATGTTGTACTAATTTTGTATCGGTTTGTACCAGTATGAAGGTGCTCCCACAGAAGATGGCAAGGGACCTAGCATTTGGGACACATTCACTCACACACCAGGTACACATCCCACTTATGGAAGCATGCACGGAGCTAGTGCGAACACATCAATATATACACCGGCGCCAATGTTTCTGTTTTTGCTATAATTTTGAACTTGGATTGTAATTGTATGACCTGTTTTGTCAAACAAAAAAACATCAAGCACTTCTGCAGTTTAAATTGACGTGCAATCGCATGAGAATACAAAGCTAAAAATAGCGCTGTCAAACCTGGGAAACGGGTACGGAACAGCCCTGTTCCGTTTTCGTTCCGTTTCAGCAACGAAACAAAAATCTGATTTTATTTTCATTCTGTTTCGTTTAACGAAACGATATTTCTGTTATGTTTATGTTCCATCTTCAATTTTCTATTGTTATTTTTCATTTGCGTAATCCGTTTCGTTTCTGAAAACGAAACCATTTTCTCTTTCATTCTCATTCCGTTTTGGACAAAATGAAACGGAAATGTGCGAATTGGTAGAGCTCTAACTACAAACATACATATCTAGAGATATCATATAGTGTTGGGTAAAGTAAATATGTCAACTTAATTTATTTCTTATTTTGAAATTTCTTTTTGAGGAAGATGTTAAATAATATTGTCCATATAGGTAAAATATTAGACAACAGCAATGGGGATGTAACTGAGGACTTTTATCACCGTTATAAGGTAAGCAATTTCATTTCTCAATTACTCGTTTCTTCAATATTATATATATAGTTTTTGAAAACGCATTAATTTTTAGTGGTGGCCAAAACTTTGGAAAAAAAAGAGTTTCTTTTCAAATGTGCTGACCTCAGAAATTATATTTTACTATTTGATCCCGAGGCTCTTGTAAAGTTAAAAAGTTTGATTGAACAGGAGGATATCGGAAACGTGAAGAAGATGGGAATGGATTCATTTCGGTTTTCCATCTCTTGGCCCAGAATTTTACCAAGTAATTATTTTTCAGCATTTTTATACAAAGTTCTCTGTTTTTTATATGGTCAACATGTTAGCTGGAAACTTAAACGAACTAATAATCAGTAGTAACGCAACAAAATATTTGCAGACGGAAGCCTGAGTGGTGGGATAAACAAAAAAGGCGTCGATTACTACAATAACGTCATCAATGAAGTTATAGCTAATGGTGATTACATTACTTTGAACAACAAAATTATTAATTTTCTCTTCTATGCTAGCCAGTCTTATATTTTGGATAGTTATTTAACGGTTAAATTAATTTCAATAAATCATAAATCCTGAAAATACCCCCATTGCATTCCTAATTCAAGGTCAAATAAGGTTGAAGCCGCACGAATACCTTGTTAAAATTATTAATTATTATTTTTTCCTTATATTATTGTTCCTTAATTCAAAATCTGGCAAATAATCGTAGGCTTGAAGCCATTTGTGACATTATTTCATTGGGACCTACCGCAAGCTCTTGAAGATAAATATCTGGGTTTCTTAAGCACTCTGTTCGTGTGAGTTGAATATACGTACATTACATAGCATTTCCATATATCTTCATATATTATTTTTGTATGCACTTGCCAGGAACCAATCACATTCACATGTAAATGTTTAACATAATGCTTAAACGGGTTTGAATATTTCCATTTGATAATTATTTAGTTATTTATATTAGAATCTAGTCCAGATCAGTTGACTTAAACCATAGGTCGATGTGCATATATGGAAATTCATGTTCAACACCAAATAAAAAATTTCTGTCCTATATTTTATAAAATTAATTGCTACTTAAGAAAAAATTGTTTTACCAAATATTTTAATGAAATATTTCCAATTCATTCGTTTAACATTTTCGACGGACCAAAAAAATTTACACAATTCTTATTTATTTATTTTTTATTTTGAAGATTGACAATTGTCATCCAATGTTTAGTTTCAACTTTCAACCAATGACCTCCCTAGTCGCCCTATTCCTGAAGTCGTAGCTTTATTTTTATATCATTTATTTAATATATTTATTTTGGAATGGATTTCTTTCAATTGAACAAGAAGTCAAAATCCTTACAAATTCTCAAAGCTTTCATTCTTTAAAGTTTTCATATGTTTAGTAAACAAACATTGAAATGCTTGCAGAAAGGATTATGTCAACTACGTCGATGTTTGCTTCAAGGAGTTTGGTGACAGGGTGAAGCACTGGGTAACATTTAACGAGCCAATTGTATTTTGCTCGGGTGGTTATGCGAGTGGTACAACTGCACCAGGACGATGCTCTCCTTGGGAAGCCGGAAAATGCAGTGCTGGCGATTCAGCAACCGAGCCCTACATTTGCGCCCACAATCTGTTGTTGGCGCATGGTGCTGCAGTCAAGCTATACAAAGAAAAATATCAGGTAAATCATCATTTAATTTTACTGGCATTTATAGTTACGTCCGTTTGAAGATTAAAGATAAAGTGAATTAATTAATTTGGTGTTAACTTGTTCATTTTTCTTAAATATGAAGCAATTTTCCATATAATTAAAGTTACTTTAGAAATTTTATTTGAATTTTACACAACTATATTTTAAAAACAAAGGCACCACTATAAATTTATAGCATATAATAGTGAAGACTGATCTAAAATCTAATGCGATCAGGGAGTTCAAAAGGGTATAATTGGAATAACACAAGCATCACATTGGTTTCTCCCACATTCCTCTTCTGAAGCTGATGTTGCTGCTGCCCAACGTAGCTTGGATTTCATGTATGGATGGTACGATATATTTTGCTCTGACCTCTAAATCTGAATCTTTTTAATTAGTTATGTCATAATTGAGTGTTTTTGAATTAGTTTTTTAATTTGATATATATAAACACAGGTTTCAGAATCCTTTGACATATGGAGATTATCCAAGAACCATGAGAAATTGGTTGGGAAATCGCTTACCCAAATTTACAAAGGAACAATCTGAGGTACTGATAGGATCTTACGATTTTATCGGAATTAACTACTATTCTACCTATTACTCCATAAACGCTCCAGCAAGCAATTCACTTATGCAGAGTTACAACACTGATTCGAGAGCTAATATTACAGGTATCGGGTTTATTTCTGAAATTAAGAATGTAGAAACTCTAATTTTAATTTTCCAGACTGCACTAAATTTAACACAAACAACATGAAACTTTTTGTAATATCAACATATTGTTTAATTTTACTTTCACCAGAGTTTTTTTGTAAGAAAAAATGTAGGAATCTATATTGCAGAGACCTCCACTTAATTTGGTTTTATTTATTTATTTTTTGTACTTTAATAGGTGAGAGCAATGGAATTGCACTACCAAAGGTACATTATTTGTTAATAATTTGGGGATATAATTTCGTCAAATTAAATACTTTATAATATATTATTTATTCAAACTAAGATATCATTGTATTTGCTGTAGCCCTTCAATACATCTTTTATTAACATATACCCTCCTGGCATAAGAGAGCTAACACTTTACACAAAGGCTACCTACAAAAATCCAGTCATGTACATCACTGAAAACGGTATATCATGTTCAACCAATTTCTTTTAGTTTGTCGTTTCTTTATTTCTCTCATGTTATTATTTCTTTGTTGAATTGCCTTAGTAGTTGTAACTATATTGCATTGGCATACAGGCGTTCACCAGCTCACTAGTACCACAACACTGAAAGAGGCCTTGAATGATGAAATCAGAATATCGTACCACCGTAATCATCTCATACAATTGAGCAGAGCAATAAGGTTAACTTTTCTTTAGTCAACAATATAGTGAAAATATAAATGAAAATGATAAAACAATTGAGAAAATAAAAGAGTAACTAAAGGAAACAAAGCATGTATCTATATGCTAGATGCGCTCAATTTGGGTTCGACCTATTAATAATACCATCTTTGCGCCGAATTTTTTTCCCAATTATAAATGTTCATTTTTATGGAGAAAAATATCATTAAAATTGGTCCATTTTATTTGATTAATTTTACATTACTAAAATACCTCAAATAATAGGAATACATTAACTACAAATAAATTTGTTGAAGATCAGGATTGATTCGGGCTATGAGTTGGGTTTCTACTATTAGACTGCTTATGAAAGCTTTATTTTGTGAATCATATTAATTGTTTTTACTTTGATTGTCATATTTTTTTGATAATTAGAGATGGAGCAGATGTAAGAGGCTATTACGTATGGAGTTTTTTGGATGACTTTGAATGGAATTTTGGATTCACGCGCCGTATGGGCCTTTATTATGTTGACTACAACAACAATCTGGCGAGACGTCCAAAGAAATCTGCAATTTGGTTCAGCATGTTCATGAAAATCTAAAAATGTTTATTGCAAAAAGCACAATTTTATTATGTTGGTCTCGATCATGTCGGCAAAATAAGATATTTCTAGAAAAAACTCTGGTCGTTTTAATAAAATGCAACGAGTTTGTTTGGCATGTTATGAAAAACTCTTGTCGTTTTAATAGAATATTGAGTTTGTTTGAACTGCATGTTATGAAAAACTCTAGTCGTTTTAACAGAACGTTGAATTTGTTTGAATTGCATGTTATGAATGCTGAAGTTTGATGTTAAATATTCTTATAAGAGCGTAAATAAGAAATTCTATTCACATTATTTTGGTCTCTATAGTCGTCTCCATTCAGGAAATTTAAGAAAACTAGATGTTTGAGTTGCGTCTCTGCCGCAACTAATATCCTGCTATGATAAATTGAAAACTATGTTGTTTTGTGCATTCATTGAGTTAATCACATTTGTTTATCCGATTCGCAAAAATATGCTTCTTAGTTGTAGTACTCTCACATACAAAGGCATGGATCATTTACTTGTTTTACTTAAATTTCTTGCTTTACTTAAATTTTTCGAGTCAGTTTACTTTTATCAGTTCAATGAAGATGATAAACTCAAGATATCGGAGGGGAAAAAATCAATCTTCCATTGTTGTACATGTTCTTAGTCATGAAAACAGGGGATGTGTTAGTTCACCAAGAGGTCCGGCAACCGCTAAGATCTAAGAGTAGAACACGTTGCTGTAGTTCCTTCTCACGGCTGCGTCTCACTGAAGATGATAAGGTGTTCATCCCTTGATACTCCTTAATTGTCGTCTATCCACCACGTTCATTGTCGTTTAAGAGTTGAGACCAGCAGATACCGTTGAAGACAATCAATTTCGAAATTATTTTAAAGAAGAATTTGGACACCTAAAATTTTATTAGAAAGAATGAATTATTTTTTATTTTAATAAGAAGTAAGTAATTACGCGTTTTATAACCGCGTTATGTTCTCTCACCTAATAACCTAGTTATAAAACACGCTATTTGAAATTGCGCATTTATAAACTGCCTTATTAGCCCAATAATGTGGTTATAAATCGCGTTAAAAGGGGAGACCCAACTGCGCATTTATTTTTCCTTTTGTTTATTCCTTTCGTATCTGATGGGTGGAAATCAAGAAGGCACGAGTGTCTCGCACGTTTTCGGTCCTGTCCACAGACGAAGATCGCGGATCTCAGCTATGGGGTGAAAATATACGGATCAAATACCCCTCGAGCTCCCTAAGATTCGAACGCTATTATCCGTTGATAGACGAAAGATAACAACGCGACCTTACGGACCTCGAGGGTTGATTGTCTGTTTGTGCGGATTCTTTCCTTCCAGCAGGCGCAAGTCCCTGTTGTTAATTGCCTCCGGTCTGGGTCGAAATCGGAAATCCAGACAAGAGCACCTTCTCGGTCGAGAATGAACAAACTAAGTGGGAAGAAACAACCTGGAACTCATTCTTTCTATTCCGCGCCTTTCGAGAAATATTTTTAATATTTCTTGTGTAACGGGGGTTTAATCAAAGACTTTTTATTTGGTACCGTACTTTGGCAATTAATACTATCTTTAATCGGGTTATGGTTTTTTTATTTTATGGTACTGCATTTTGATTAGTACCGGACATTGGTCGACTTCACGTCACGGTTTTAGAATCAACTTAGTTATTTTACTATGTCGAAGTCGGCTTGTGGCCACCATATGATTACTAAAGTCGTCACTGGGGGTTACGTATTCCAGGTCAACATTTAGTCGATTTAGACATTTAGGATTTGAGGGTTTCTCGTTCGAGTCTCGATGGTAGATGCGCTATGCCTCATCTTAACAGGAACTGGAGAGGTCGTTCTTCCCACAAACTAAGCGCTATGCCGTCTCGAAAGAACATTTTGAGATTTTGAGCTCGACACGAGGTAGATAAACGGCCTAGGTCAATCCTCAACCGTTATGTGAAGTTAGAGAAATCTTAGAGTTTCGTTCAAGTCATCAGAATGAAGCGCTATGCCACCTTTTGATAAGAAAGACGAAACAAATGCTCCTTCCACAGACTAAGCGCTATGCTGTCTCGAAGTGAGGGAGGTTTGGACTTTTTATTAGTCACATTTATTTTGGACAAGACTGAGATCTTTTATATTTCCTTAGAGCTTTACTTTGGATTCATTTTTTTGGAATTTTGCATTTCAGTTTGATTTCATCAGTGTTAAATACAGTAAATTGGACCTTTAAGTTGTAAACTTTCCATTGAAAACATCAGGCCTACACTTCAAGTGAGACTTTTACGGTCCGGTGCCATAAAAGTGTGTTCTTGATTCTGGTAGCGTTGTGTTACGACTCATAAGTTTCAGACTTAAGTGAGACTTATCAGATTTTATAAACTTTCAATCATTCTAGTCGTGCATAACTTGGATGTCAGTCTTTTGAAAGCTCGAAGGTTCATTTTAGGGACCTGGTCTTGGAATTTGGGTTTTCTAGGTATACGGGCCTAGATTTGTATTTGGAGTTTGGGATTTGTTTTCTAGGGACATAGGCCTAGACTTTGTATTTGGCGTTTGAAATTTCTTTTCTAGGGACATAGGCCTAGACTTTGTGTTATTGTGTTTGATATTTTCTGGATTCATATGGTATTGGTAGTCTCAGCTATCGAGTCTCATTTATACCTGCTGTCCAGAACATAAATGTTCGTTTGTACCTGCGGTCCAGAACATGATGTTCATGTGTTGCATAATTTTAACTTCATTTTTAATATTACCATTTTTATATTTTTAAAAATGATAACCTTTGATGTTTTAAACTCACATATTTTTGTGATTTAAATGTGGGCTTGACAAATGATACCAAAATATTCTTCAAATTTTTCTGAACATTTTGATATTTTATTTGCAATTTTCTGAGCTTCCTGCTATTTTCTATGCATTTTTGAAGTTTTAAATGTTTTCGGAACTCTCTGATTGGCAGAGGCTTGCTGTTTTCTATTTTGGGTTGCAGTAATCCGCCACACGACTGAGGCCGCAGAGGATCCTTCATGACGTCGCGGTTTCGAATTTGCGCCGTGTTCAGGCCCCGTCTTGTGGGACCCACATGTCAGTGACTCGGTCTTCATATGCAAAGTGCATTTGAGGTTTTAATTTTAATCTGTTGGGGATTGAATTTGTCCGTCCGTGGGCGTCAAGATTCGTGTCCTGGGATTGATTTCTCTTTTCTTTTCCTTTTCTTTTCTTCTTTCTCCCTCCCCTTCTCTTCTTTCTCCGTCGTCGAGTGTCGACTGAGACTGAGGTTTCGGCAGGAAAATTTAGTTTCTACGAAACAAAATTTGCCCAGGTGGACACTATTTGTTAACCAGTGAATACTGCTTGAACTTTCTACGCTGACTTTAAATATTGAAAATAGATACCATATCCGTGTCAAATAATATTTTCACATATTAAAATCCGCCCACACGTTGGGTGGGCACTGCTGCTAGTATTGATAAATCACTCTTACAATCATATTTTTCTAAGTTCTTAGTTCTCTCTTCGTTCTAAATTTTACTCTTACTCTTACATTGTTTATATAGCCAAACTAGTCTTCATAATTAAACACTCAACTACCTAATTAAATTGCATAGTCTTCTAGACAATAAAAACACATAATTTCCTAAGCATAATTACTATCCTAGAAACCATAAACATTTGACCATGCAACCATAATTGAGTTTATATTTCCAACATCCTTCCTTAAACTCAATTATGCTCCAGCACTCATCCCGAGTAACTTCTTGAATCGGTTGAACAATTCTCCACCAAGCGGCTTAGTAAAAATATCCGCTACTTGATCACGACTCGCCACGTGAGTCAGCTCAACATTGCCATCCTTTACATGCTCGCGTATGAAGTGAAAGCGAACATCAATATGCTTGCTCCTTTCATGATTCACCGGATTTTTCGCTAGCTCAATTGGTGATTTGTTGTTGACTCGAATCTCGGTTGGTTTATCTCGAGCAAAATTCATCTCCTTAAGCAATTTTCTCAACCGCAACGCGTGACATGCACATGAAGATGCAGCCACATACTCCGCTTCACAAGTTGATAGAGTCACAATTGGTTGCTTCTTTGACACCCATATAAATGCCGTGTCACCCATGTAAAATACAAAACCAGCGGTGCTTTTTCTATCATCAATGTCTCCACACCAATCGCTGTCCGTATATCCAACAAAATCAAACTAGTCAGTATGAGAATAGAACAAGCCATGAGATAAAGTACCTTTCACATAGCGAAGAATTCGCTTTATGGTTTTCCAATTTGACATCTTTGGCTCTTCCATGTACCGGCTTACCAAGCCGACACCATATGCAATATCTGGCGTTGTGCACATTAGATAGCGCAAGCATCCAACCAAACTTCTGTACTGAGTTGCATCTACGGCCTTGCCTTCATCATATCGGGACAGTTTCATGCCACTCTCAACCGGAGTGCACACCGGGTTGCAATCATCCATTTTGAACCTTTTTAGCACATCTTTTGCATATGCTTCTTGCGAGACAAAAATTTCAGATTTGTCTTACTTCACTTCCAACCCCAAAAAGTATGACATTAGTCCCAAATCTGTCATCTCAAATTCTTTTGACATTTCCATCTTGAACTTCTCAATCATATAATCATTATTTCCCATAAATATCATGTCATCAACATATAAAGCAACAAACATAATGTCATCATGACATACCTTCACATACAAAGCATGTTCATACGGGCATTGTACAAATTCGTGCTTCTTGAAGTATGTATCAATGCGGGTATTCCAAGCTCGTGGAGCTTGCTTCAACCCGTACAACGCCTTCTTCAATTTCAGCACCTTTTCTTCTTGTCCTTCCTTAATGTAACATGGTGGTTGCTCGATGTAGACTTCTTCTTCAAGTACACCATTGAGGAATGCTAATTTCACATCCATTTGAAAGATGTTCCACTTGTTTTGGGCAGCCATTGACATCAACAAGCGTATAGTCTCCATTCTTGCAACAAGGACAAATACTTCTTCATAATCAATCCCCGCTTTTTGCTTGTATCCCTTGGCTACTAACCTTGCCTTGTATATTTCAACCTCGCCTTGAGGATTCATTTTTCTTCTTGTAGACACACTTCACACCAATCGGCTTATGATCCTTAGGCAACGTCGCAAGTTCCCAAATATCATTCTTCACAATAGCATTCATCTCTTCATTCATAGCTTGCTACCATTTCTTCTCTTGAACAGTTTCTTCAAATGTGATGTTCTCGGCATCCGCCAAAAGACACACCAAATGCAACTCGCTAGTTGCTTCATATAAGTCTTGCAAGGTTCTGGTTCGAGTTGTTCTCGCCTCATCATCACTTGAGCTCGAACTCGAACTCGAACTTGGATCAGCTTGCAATGTTGTGTTTGTCGAAGTAGAGCTCGCAATGATCTACACCTCTTTCTCAACATCATGCGATTTTTCCTCCATAGAATTCCAGCACCACACGGCTTCTTCATTGACCTGCATGAGTTGTGCATCTTGAGTGCGAATCCTCAGTTGAAGGAGGTTTCTGCCATGTTTACCTCGTTGGCACAGCGCACGTGTCCCAGGTTGCATTTTGCAACTTTTTTAGTTTTCAATTTGGTTGTTCAGATTTCTCATTGTGTTAATGTATTGTTCAATTAAAGTTTTGCTTTCAATTTTTGCGCTAATATTTTAATTTTCTTCTCTTGATTGTAGATTTTTGTATTTTTGTATTTTGCAGCATGCGTGGAATATACACATGTTTATTTAAGATGAAAAGGATCGTGCTTATCCGATTGGGACAGATGTTAATGATGACGAGAGCGGATTATCTAATTGACGTAACTATTCAATTAATTTTAACAAGATAATATCTAAATTTGTATGTTGAATATGATCATTTATTTCTTACTTATGAAATTTGCATATGTGTTCAGTTTATTGTTGTAAATATTTGTTTTGTTGTTGTAAGTGTTTGGTTTGTTTGTTCTATTTGTTTCTGTGGTGTCTTTATTTAATTAATATTTGTGTCTATTCATTTTATTGTTGTAAGTGTTTGTTTTGTTATTTTAAATGTTCATATTTACGTCAGAACTAAACCGTCATATTACCAATGCATCTAACTAAACACATAACTCAATTTAACTCATCCCTTAACGTGTTCATATTTGTTTTGTCGTTGTAAGCATTCAGTTTATAGTTGTAATTAATCAATTTGGTGTTGAAAGTTTTCATTTTATTTACGAATGCATCTAACTGAACACGTAACGTAGTTTTACTCATCCTTTATGGTCATTATCAGAACCAAAATGTCATATACCACCAGGGAGTGAACATTGCTTATTGACCTTCATTTGAATAGGGAGTGAATATAGAATTCCTATCATACCCCTCGGGACACTGCCATATACTCCAAACTATCAATAATTGGTGACAAAATTGGGTTTAAAATTGCGTAATGTACACCTAACTACATGGCAGGCACCATCAAAGCCAAATAGCTCATGCAAAGTGCTTGGTAAAAGCTAGAGTTGACTATGGTCAAAACGGCAGTTATCCAAATATAAACCAAGGCAGGGAGCTGATTAATGACTCCAAATATTAGTGATTTATTTTCAAAATTATCACGATCTTTCAAATATTGTAATTTAATTAATTTATAGCCGATGACCTGGCAATTGAAGTGACGAGCTATTAAAATAACTTTTAAGAGATTACGAATTTAAAATTTTTATGCGCAAGAATTAAAATTTTTTTATGCACAAAAATTGTAGCTGAGGGCAGTTTCGATCCATTCTTTATTTAGTATTATTTTATTGTAAATTATTATTTTTTGGCTTACTGGATAATGTATTCGGGTATTGGGTTTATATATGGTGTGAATGAATATATGGTATTGAAACAAGTACACTGCAGAAAATAAAACAATGTTTATCAACATATCTTTCTATATGCGTCGGCATACTGATACATTAGATCAACAAGTATTTTTAATTTAAATAATTTACTAATTTGTTTATTATTATATGTGTCGACTAGCGACTTCAATCAAATTTAGATTACGCGCGCCTGTAGACAAAAAATTAGCATCTTTGTCTAAGGAGTTCAGTGTCCCAAGTAATATGTGTCTCTCATTATACGTGTCAACATACGGACGCCAATTATATTAAGTACATTCGCATCTCTATACAGAACTTGAGAGTGTCTCCGTTTAGATTATTTATGCGTACTAAGCGCTATGCTGTCTCGAAGTGAGGGAGGTTTGGACTTTTTATTAGTCACATTTATTTTGGACAAGACTGAGATCTTTTATATTTCCTTAGAGCTTTACTTTGGATTCATTTTTTGGGAATTTTGCATTTCAGTTTGATTTCATCAGTGTTAAATACAGTAAATTGGACCTTTAAGTTGTAAACTTTCCATTGAAAACATCAGGCCTACACTTCAAGTGAGACTTTTACGGTCCGGTGCCATAAAAGTGTGTTCTTGATTCTGGTAGCGTTGTGTTACGACTCATAAGTTTCAGACTTAAGTGAGACTTATCAGATTTTATAAACTTTCAATCATTCTAGTCGTGCATAACTTGGATGTCAGTCTTTTGAAAGCTCGAAGGTTCATTTTAGGGACCTGGTCTTGGAATTTGGATTTTCTAGGTATACGGGCCTAGATTTGTATTTGGAGTTTGGGATTTGTTTTCTAGGGACATAGGCCTAGACTTTGTATTTGGCGTTTGAAATTTGTTTTCTAGGGACATAGGCCTAGACTTTGTGTTATTGTGTTTGATATTTTCTGGATTCATATGGTATTGGTAGTCTCAGCTATCGAGTCTCATTTATACCTGCTGTCCAGAACATAAATGTTCGTTTGTACCTGCGGTCCAGAACATGATGTTCATGTGTTGCATAATTTTAACTTCATTTTTAATATTACCATTTTTATATTTTTAAAAATGATAACCTTTGATGTTTTAAACTCACATATTTTTGTGATTTAAATGTGGGCTTGACAAATGATACCAAAATATTCTTCAAATTTTTCTGAACATTTTGATATTTTATTTGCAATTTTCTGAGCTTCCTGCTATTTTCTATGCATTTTTGAAGTTTTAAATGTTTTCGGAACTCTCTGATTGGCAGAGGCTTGCTGTTTTCTATTTTGGGTTGCAGTAATCTGCCACACGACTGAGGCCGCAGAGGATCCTTCATGACGTCGCGGTTTCGAATTTGCGCCGTGTTCAGGCCCCGTCTTGTGGGACCCACATGTCAGTGACTCGGTCTTCATGTGCAAAGTGCATTTGAGGTTTTAATTTTAATCTGTTGGGGATTGAATTTGTCCGTCCGTG
The DNA here is from genome assembly GCA_028095005.1 of Rhynchospora pubera. Lineage (NCBI taxonomy): Eukaryota > Viridiplantae > Streptophyta > Magnoliopsida > Poales > Cyperaceae > Rhynchospora > Rhynchospora pubera. The sequence goes on along the minus strand of CM051460.1, from coordinate 346,094,570 downwards.
GGCGTCAAGATTCGTGTCCTGGGATTGATTTCTCTTTTCTTTTCCTTTTCTTTTCTTCTTTCTCCCTCCCCCTCTCTTCTTTCTCCGTCGTCGAGTGTCGACTGAGACTGAGGTTTCGACAGGAAAATTGAGTTTCTACAAAACAAAATTTGCCCAGGTGGACACTATTTGTTAACCAGTGAATACTCCTTGAACTTTCTACGCTGACTTTAAATATTGAAAATAGATACCATATCCGTGTCAAATAATATTTTCACATATTAAAGTCCGCCCACACGTTGGGTGGGCACTGCTGCAAGTATTGATAAATCACTCTTACAATCATATTTTTCTAAGTTCTTAGTTCTCTCTTCGTTCTGAATTTTACTCTTACTCTTACATTGTTTATATAGCCAAACTAGTCTTCATAATTAAACACTCAACTACCTAATTAAATTGCATAGTCTTCTAGACAATAAAAACACATAATTTCCTAAGCATAATTACTATCCTAGAAACCATAAACATTTGACCATGCAACCATAATTGAGTTTATATTTCCAACATCCTTCCTTAAACTCAATTATGCTCCAGCACTCATCCCGAGTAACTTCTTGAATCGGTTGAACAATTCTCCACCAAGCGGCTTAGTAAAAATATCCGCTACTTGATCACGACTCGCCACGTGAGTCAGCTCAACATTGCCATCCTTTACATGCTCGCGTATGAAGTGAAAGCGAACATCAATATGCTTGCTCCTTTCATGATTCACCGGATTTTTCGCTAGCTCAATTGGTGATTTGTTGTTGACTCGAATCTCGGTTGGTTTATCTCGAGCAAAATTCATCTCCTTAAGCAATTTTCTCAACCGCAACGCGTGACATGCACATGAAGATGCAGCCACATACTCCGCTTCACAAGTTGATAGAGTCACAATTGGTTGCTTCTTTGACACCCATATAAATGCCGTGTCACCCATGTAAAATACAAAACCAGCGGTGCTTTTTCTATCATCAATGTCTCCACACCAATCGCTGTCCGTATATCCAACAAGATCAAACTAGTCAGTATGAGAATAGAACAAGCCATGAGATAAAGTACCTTTCACATAGCGAAGAATTCGCTTTATGGTTTTCCAATTTGACATCTTTGGCTCTTCCATGTACCGGCTTACCAAGCCGACACCATATGCAATATCTGGCGTTGTGCACATTAGATAGCGCAAGCATCCAACCAATCTTCTGTACTGAGTTACATCTACGGCCTTGCCTTCATCATATCGGGACAGTTTCATGCCACTCTCAACCGGAGTGCACATCGGGTTGCAATCATCCATTTTGAACCTTTTTAGCACATCTTTTGCATATGCTTCTTGCGAGACAAAAATTCCAGATTTGTCTTACTTCACTTCCAACCCCAAAAAGTATGACATTAGTCCCAAATCGATCATCTCAAATTCTTTTGACATTTCCATCTTGAACTTCTCAATCATATTATCATTATTTCCCATAAATATCAGGTCATCAACATATAAAGCAACAAACATAATGTCATCATGACATACCTTCACATACAAAGCATGTTCATACGGGCATTGTACAAATCCGTGCTTCTTGAAGTATGTATCAATGCGGGTATTCCAAGCTCGTGGAGCTTGCTTCAACCCGTACAACGCCTTCTTCAATTTCAGCACCTTTTCTTCTTGTCCTTCCTTAATGTAACATGGTGGTTGCTCGATGTAGACTTTTTCTTCAAGTACACCATTGAGGAATGATAATTTCACATCCATTTGAAAGATGTTCCACTTGTTTTGGGCAGCCATTGACATCAACAAGCGTATAGTCTCCATTCTTGCAACAAGACAAATACTTCTTCATAATCAATCCCCGCTTTTTGCTTGTATCCCTTGGTTACTAACCTTGCCTTGTATCTTTCAACCTCGCCTTGAGGATTCATTTTTCTTCTTGTAGACACACTTCACACCAATCGGCTTATGATCCTTAGGCAACGTCGCAAGTTCCCAAATATCATTATTCACAATAGCATTCATCTCTTCATTCATAGCTTGCTGCCATTTCTTCTCTTGAACAGTTTCTTCAAATGTGATGTTCTCGGCATCCACCAAAAGACACACCAAATGCAACTCGCTAGTTGCTTCATATAAGTCTTGCAAGGTTCTGGTTCGAGTTGTTCTCGCCTCATCATCACTTGAGCTCGAATTCGAACTCGAACTTGGATCAGCTTGCATTGTTGTGTTTGTCGAAGTAGAGCTCGCAATGATCTACACCTCTTTCTCAACATCATGCGATTTTTCCTCCATAGAATTCCAGCACCACACGGCTTCTTCATTGACCTGCATGAGTTGTGCATCTTGAGTGCGAATCCTCAGTTGAAGGAGGTTTGTGCCACGTTTACCTCGTTGGCACAGCCCACGTGTCCCAGGTCCGCATTTTGCAACTTTTTTAGTTTTCAATTTGGTTGTTCAGATTTCTCATTGTGTTAATGTATTGTTCAATTAAAGTTTTGCTTTCAATTTTTGCGCTAATATTTTAATTTTCTTCTCTTGATTGTAGAGTTCTGTATTTTTGTATTTTGCAGCATGCGTGGTGGAGGCTCTCATAAGTGGTCCTTATATAGAGCACAAAACCTAATTGACCTCTTGCATAATTACCACTATGCCATCCCACACCTACCACCATAAGTGGCATATACACATGTTTATTTAAGATGAAAAGGATCGTGCTTATCCGATTGGGACAGATGTTAATGATGACGAGAGCGGATTATCTAATTGACGTTAACTATTCAATTAATTTTAACAAGAGAATATCTAAATTTGTATGTTGAATATGATTATTTATTTCTTACTTATGAAATTTGCATATGTGTTCAGTTTATTGTTGTAAATATTTGTTTTGTTGTTCTAAGTGTTTGGTTTGTTTGTTCTATTTGTTTCTGTGGTGTCTTTATTTAATTAATATTTGTGTCTATTCATTTTGTTGTTGTAAGTGTTTGTTTTGTTATTTTAAATGTTCATATTTACGTCAGAACTAAACCGTCATATTACCAATGCATCTAATTAAACACATAACTCAATTTAACTCATCCCTTAACGTGTTCATATTTGTTTTGTTGTTGTAAGCATTCAGTTTATAGTTGTAATTAATCAATTTGGTGTTGAAAGTTTTCATTTTATTTACGAATGCATCTAACTGAACACGTAACGCAGTTTTACTCATCCTTTATGGTCATTATCAGAACCAAAATGTCATATACCACTAGGGAGTGAACATTGCTTAATGACCTTCATTTGAATAGGGAGTGAATATAGAATTCCTATCATACCCCTCGGGACACTGCCATATACTCCAAACTATCAATAATTGGTGACAAAATTGGGTTTAAAATTGCGTAATGTACACCTAACTACATGGCAGGCACCATCAAAGCCAAATAGCTCATGCAAAGTGCTTGGTAAAAGCTAGAGTTGACTATGGTCAAAACTGCAGTTATCCAAATATAAACCAAGGCAGGGAGCTGACTAATGACTCCAAATATTAGTGATTTATTTTGAAAACTATCACGGTCTTTCAAATATTGTAATTTAATTAATTTATAGCCGATGACCTGGCAATTGAAGTGACGAGCTATTTAAATAACTTTTAAGAGGATACGAATTTAAAATTTTTATGCACAAGAATTAAATTTTTTTTATGCACAAAAATTGTAGCTGAGGGCAGTTTCGATCCATTCTTTATTTAGTATTATTTTATTGTAAATTATTATTTTTTGGCTTACTGGATAATGTATTCGGTATTGGGTTTATATATGGTGTGAATGAATATATGGTATTGAAACAAGTACACTGCAGAAAATAAAACAGTGTTTATCAATATATCTTCCTATATGCGTCGGCATACTGATACATTAGATCAACAAGTATTTTTAATTTAAATAATTTACTAATTTGTTTATTATTATATGTGTCGACTAGCGACTTCAATCAAATTTAGATTACGCGTGCCTGTAGACAAAAAATTAGCATCTTTGTCTAAGGAGTTCAGTGTCCCAAGTAATATGTGTCTCTCATTATACGTGTCAACATACGGACGCCAATTATATTAAGTACATTCGCATCTCTATACAGAACTTGAGAGTGTCTCCGTTTAGAATATTTATGCGTACTAATTAATACGCGTCGGTCTATGGACGCCTTCTAAAAGTCCTCCGCCTGCTTTTTCCTTTTTGCGTTCTAACTTGATTTAGGGACCCTAATACGTTAGTGCTCTGACGCAAAAAAATAAAATTTTAGTAGTGAACTGAGCATTAAACTAATAGCTTCCTGCAAGTTAAAATTAATGTGCAAATCAATAATTATTCATGTCTGATTTTATTAATTAGTAAATAACATAACATAATTAAAACAGCAAATACATCGCATAACAGTACGAACGTGACGTGCACGACAGAACAACAACACATGCATCATATGGAATCATGCAATTAATCTACGCATCAATAGGGATTTGCATGGAACGTAGAACAGATGTCTCAATAGTGATACCCGGCCCAAACCCTAGGAGCACTCCGAATTCAGCTCCTTCACCGGTGGTGGTCATTCCTTGTTTCTTTGATCTCTTCATCATCTCATCCATGACAAAAATCACACCACCACTCAATATGTTACCATACTCTTCTAACACTTTCCTGGTTGCAAGCAGCCTCTCCTTGTCTAGCTTGAGCTCATTTTCTATTCCATCTAGAATCTTTCGTCCACCTGGCACTACAACAAAAAAGATTATTAGTACCGGTTCATTAGTACCGGTTTTTAAGAAAACCGGTACTAATAATAAATCATGGCATTTTCGTAATTGTCAGATATATTATTTAGTACCGGTTTTTTTTAAAAACCGGTACTAAAAATCGTAATACCCAGAGGTTCCAACACCCTTGAAAGACACTCTTTGATATTATTTGTGATATATATTGGCACTGAAGGCTTCAAAAACAAGACAAAGCCTGCCTCCTCTACACGGCCACCGACTGCTTCTGCTGACCCAGGGATGATGGATTGGCTTGCTGATATAATCTCATAAAGTGGCCGCTCAACAGCTAGGTCTGGGTTGCAACCAAGAATCATGGCCCCAGCACCATCACCAAACAATGCCTGGCCAACAAGGGTGTCTATATTGGCTGCAGACGGGCCACGAAAGATGCTAAGGGTGCTCTCTGAACAGACAGCAAGGATACGGGCATCAGGGTTGTTCTCAGCTATGTCTTTCGCAAGGCGAAGCACAGTGCCACCAGCATAGCATCCATTGTGGAAAAGCATGTAGCGGTTCACTGTTAGTCCCAGACCTAGAAGTTTAAGTAGCTCGTAGTCTGGACCAGGCATGTCGACACAGCCAGTAGCAGTATGAAAAATGAGGTGGGTAATTCTAGACCTTGGTTGGCTCCACTCTTTCAAGGCCTGCTCAGCTGCATCCTTGGCTAGGTTTAACACACCTGGCGCAAGCAATTGGTTTCGGCTGTCTAGTGTTGGTTCTCTGTGAGTAGCTAGGTTGGGATGATCCTTCAGCATCTCATCTGTCAAATAAAAGTGACGCTTTTGAATATTTGATCCAACACCTGTGAACAAAAAGAGAGTGATATGATTTAGTCAAATTTCAGAATTAAATAAGAAAAAATTAAAAAGATGCTAAAGCTTGCCTTGGATCCAACAAATAATATTAATTGAAGCGTTCAATATTAATTACATATTCTAGTAAGCTTTTCTTTGAGTTCGCTAAGATGTTCACTATTGGTAGCATTGAAGTAATAGTCAGGGTAGTCCGACTGATATATGATATTCGGTGGAAAAGCAGTGCCAATTGCAAGAATCATGGCCTTGCTTGGAGTTGCCATGTTTTTTGTCATCTCTATTCCCTTTGTAAGTGGTGCTGTGTGAAATGAACACTCTCTGTGTTTGTGAAGCAAATTCGATTTAGGGTTGGCGAAAAGGGTTCCGATATTTATAGAGCTGAGGAGATACGGAAATTAAGGGTTACAATATGTTTTTGACTCGGTACCAAACTAAACACACTAGTTAGTTACTTCCTGGCGCCTCCCGCGCAACAATTATTTAGTTTTAACCAGCAAATGCGTCCAATCCAAATATGTGGATAAATTTTGATAAATATCAATGTATGACAATAATTTTTCACTATTTCATCTCAAATGTGTTAGGTTAGTAATGTGCTATAATCACAGTATGATAAATTCAATATATAATTAAGTTCTGATTATTTATAAATAAATCTATGAGTTATATAATTTGTAGAATTTTTCAGAAGAAAATACTACTATTTTTTTTCTATTCATATTGTGTTGTGTTTTGATTATTTAGGAGTAAAAAAAATAAAAAGATAATAAAAATATGCTCCATATAGTCCATAATGAATCTATGTTTTAGACCATACCTGACAATTGTGCTTACATAGCTTGGGGATATTGTTGGAAATGCAAATATTATTTTGATTAAATATGTATGGAATTAGCTATTGTCACACCCTGCACCGACGGGTCTTGCGACGCGAGAAAAAACGAACTTTTTTTTTCCATCCGATGGTCCGTCAACCTTATCGCAATAGAAAAACAAAATCTCAATAATCTGCTATTTAACGGCACAGTTTCTCCATAATTAATATAGCAAAATTCAATAAGATCACATTAATCCACAAAACATTATTCAATACAATCAGTCAATTTAAACTACGAATCCCCTTCTATGAGGTTTACCAACGATTTACTATCACACCATAAATTACCTTTTACGAGGATTGCCTACGGTTGATAGCACAATTCAGATAATTAAATATATTTATCATGATTGCAATAAATAAATTCAATCAAAATCAAACGATAAATAAATCCATCAATCAATACGAAATTAACTATATAGAAAAGGTAAAAAGATTCATGTATCTCATGAGTTAATAGTTAGTGGCACGTATAAGCATGAGGTGTCATTTTGTTTTTCATTCGGTGGTGAATCAGTGGAAATAGGGGCGGGGCAGTACAATACCAGAGGCCTTCAAAGGTTCCTTTTATTTTTTTTCTTCTTCTCTTTTCAAATAATGGTCAAACTCTTTGACAAGTCAAAGGTCAAAATTTTGGTCGACTCAGTCAAAATGGTATAATTATGGTCAATGTCGGTGGGTGTCACAGTTATTGACACAATGAAATTAAAAAATATGTTAATGGTTTAATTAATTAACAAAAACCTGATTAAAAAAGGTCAGTGACAATTTCGCACCTTCTGTACTGACGGGTCACATTATATACTTGCTTATGAATGCATTACATGAAGAAAGCGTTAAGGTGTTTTGCACAAACCATTTGGGAATTTTGGAAGGAGCGACGAGTTACATTCTGCACCGACGGATCACATTCTGCACCAACATACCACATTCTGCTTGATTAATATTGTAATATCCTAATACATTCCTTCAAAATGAACTGGTGAAACGATGGAATTTTACCGGTTACAAACAACAGATTGACGTCATATATTTATTTTTGAAAATGTAAGAAAATATAATAATACAAATATAATAAAAAATATTGCCAAATAAATGTAACTTGAAAACCTAAAACATCAAATAATGTGCAAATTACTAATATAATATTCAGCCACAATTATATATCTTTGTTTCCACCATATAAGATATAGCTTTATTGTGGCAATTACAACCTGGCTGCCATTAAAATCATCGCAAATTAAATAGAAATTGTATATTGAGTAAAATTCTCCAACAGAGCCAAGTATAAGCCTTCCCGTACGGTAGTTGTTTCAAAAAAATAGTTCTCAAAAACTAAATTATGCTGTGTTTTAACGATAAGAATTTAAAATTTTATTGTAGGCATCAGGTTTGAAATCTGATTTGGATTGGACAGTGGGGGATTTGTTTGTGAAATAAGTAGCAGTGGTGTCATGGGCTAAATTATAAGGTCTAATTAATGAAATATTTTGGACTCTCTCTTCTAAACTTTTAAGACCATATATGAAAGCATGTGATCGACTTGTTTGTCTTTCGATGTGGGATATTATATACACTTTGTTGGCCAAGCAGGTCTGCTTGATTGACATTTCTCACCACGTTCACCGATGGGTGCTTGGTTAATATTGTAACTTCGTGATACATGCTGTAATTTTCTCTAAAGAACCCTTGAAACGAAGGATACAGGATTTTATTGGTTCCAGAAAACAGGATGAAGTCATATTTATACACACACACAGAGAATGGCTAATAAAAATATAATTAAAAAAATCTTGTGAAATAAATGTAGCTTGAAAACCTAAGACATTAAATAATATGCAAATTACAAATATAATATTCAGCTATATTTATAAATCTTTGTTCCCGCCAAATATGATATAACTTTGTTGTGGAAATTACAACCTGGGTGCCATGGAAATCATCACAAAATAAATAAAAATACATTGAGTAAAATTTTCCAACAAAGCCTAATATAAACCATCCCATTTAAGTAGGCATCTGATACTCTTAGTTGTTTCAAAAAAATAGTTGTCAGAATCTAAATTATGCTGTGTTTTAACGATTTCAAGAAAATTTTGTTTTAGGTATCAGGTTTGTCATCCGACTTCGATGGGTCCGTGGGGAATTAATTAGTTTGTCAAATTATTAGTTGTGTTGTCATTGGGTAAGGTCTAATCAATTATGTTGGACATACTCATCTTAACTTTAATTAAGACCATGAATGGATGCATGTGTTCTGCTAGTTTGTAGGCAAGCATGTCTGCTTAATTGATATTGTCACCTTCTGCACGAACGGGTCACATTCTACTTAATTTATATTGTTTTTTTTTTTTTTTAGAAAACTTAGCAGTGACTGCGAAGTCGCTGCTTGCTTAATAATATTATAATATCCTGATAAATGCTGTTATGTGCTCTATAATGAACGGAGAAACGAAGGGGTTTTGCTTGTTCCAAAAAATAGGATGAAGTCATATATTTATTTTTAAATATAAATAATATAATAGAAATATAATTTAAAAAATCAAGTGAGATAAATGTAACTTCAAAACCTAAAACATCAAATCATGTGCAAATTACTAATATAATTTTGAGCCAGAATTATAAATCTTTGTTTCCGCCATATATTGATATCATATAGCTTTGTTGTGGAATTACAACCTGGCTGCTATTGACATGATCACAAATTAAAGATTATTTTTACGTTGGGTAAAATTTTCCAACAGAGCCAAGTATAAACATTTCCCTTTATGTACGCATCTGATGCACATGTAATTGTTTCAACAAAGAAGAGTTTTTGTCGGAGAAGTAGAACAGTTGTATGTTGAAACTTCAACAATTATGTATTGAACTTCAACAGTTAGAGAGGAGAAAGGAATAGAACAGAACTTGATATGCAGAATTTTCTGGTAAACGTAAATTCTTTTCATTCATTACATAAAACTAATTACAACAACTCATATTTAAAGCAAACATAACTCTATAATTAGAGTTTCTAAATCGAATTGACCTAATTACTCTGCCTAAATTAACTAATCATTATTGTCACAACTACGACACAAATAGCCCACTAATTATAACTGATACAATTGCTGTCATCCTAATTACGACTTCTAAACATGTTCTGATATTTTTGGATCAACTTCCATCAGTTTCCACTACCAACATTTTAGTTGTCTCCAAAGGTCAATATGTTAGTTATTAAAATTTAAAAATTCAAACATTACATCCACATCGTTAATCTTATTTAATTTAATATGTGATGTGTTTTTATATAATTGTTGTAAATTTTAGAGTTTATTTGATAATTAATCAAAGGCTAAAACATGAACGTATTAGAACGAATCTATGAGAGTTAATAAGGTTCATTTGTTTTTCTAGCTATTGATTGAGTATCAAATAAATTCTAGAATTTACAAAGTTTATATGAAAACACATCGTTCGTTAAATTAAATAAGATCAACGTTTTAGATTTAATATTTGAATTTTAAAATTTGAAAAAATAACTTAATAGCAAAATGTTGGCATTTGGGACAACTAAAATGTAGGCATTAGGGACAACCAAAATGTTAGTAACGAAACCTTTCTCTTTAATTATAAAATTCTAAATTATATGTTGTTCTAACTATTACAAATGAAAAATACAAACTGATTACGCTGGGTTGGGGCATGTGCAAGCATATATGTACCAGCATGCATTTTTGTACTTATACCAGGTACAAGCATATATGTACCATCATGGAGGCTTCTACTCAACTCTCAATTAGCCAAACTCAACTAGAAAATTCTACCATTTTGCACGAAAAATATATTCAGCACCTTAAATTAATTAGAATTTAATAGAGCAATTTATTTAAAATATTTTTTTCAAATTTGCAATTAAATTGATATTGGTTCATCTTTCAATTGCTGTAAAATCAAAAGGGATAGATCGTATCTGAAAATTATGATACCTTGATTAAAAAATTATTAACTAGTTGAATTAAGCTATAAAGAAATCAAGAGATAATCAGATAAATCAAATTGCGAATCAAAATGAAAACTAAAACGAGAGAGGGGAATCGTTCCTTGAAAGAGGGCAAGAGTAGGGCTGCCAAACGGGTTAGCGACCACCGAACATCCTGTTTCATTTTTAGTATCGGTAAGGTAAACGGTATAGTATTTTATTTCACAAACCGTTCCATTTTGAAAACGAAATAAAAATTCATGATGTTAATTGTTCCACTTAAGAAATTACACATAAAACAGTTCAAAAAGAGTTGAAAACGGTTTGAAACAGCACTATTCCTTATTCTGTCTGTTTGCCTTTTCAATGTTGAAACGAAATGAAAACTAGTGCCATTATACGCTCCGTTTCGGTTATGCAGAACGATAAAATGTGGTAAACGGTGAAATTGACAGCCCTACGCAAGAGTCAAGATAAAGAAAGGAATGAGGAGATGGAGTTGAAAAAGTAAAAAGAATTGGAGACCTTGGAGGTAAAATCGCTGCATGTTCAAAATTTCATGCAATTTTAGTTCTCGCGAAAATGCAAAAAGAGCAATATGCAAATAATGGGGATGAATAAGGAAATCGGGTATCTTTATTTTTTCGATTTTCCGGTTTTGAGCAGTTTGGTCCGGTTCACGAAAAGCTATTTTTATCTTTTTTTAATAAATTTATTTTTAAATTCAATTCATTTTTTTTATTTTCTAGTCTTTTTGGTAAAATAAATTATTATTATAAAAGCAACTATTATACCTATAGTTTGATATTAGTACATTTATAATAATTAAAGTAGATGCCATGAGGATCATTTATTAGTTTTCTTCTGTGAATTTATATATATTCAAAGATTATTACCAAAATAGTTAAGGGGCCTTTTGGATCGCTTAGGAATTTGGAAAATTTCCAATTCCTAACTATAAATTTATTGGGAAGTGTGTAACTTTGTGAACAGTTTGGATTGTTTATAATAAATTTATGCCTAGAAATAAGAAATTCTCCAAATTTTTCAAATTCTCACTTCAATCCAAACAGCCCTAAATCATTATTACTTTTCATTCCCAAACAAATCATTTTATCAGTTCTACCAGCAAGTGCACATGAAGAAGACGAGTATGAGATGCATTGTTTGTTTTTCTGTCAAACTTCAAGGCAGGTTTGGTTTGGTAGCACAATTGGGTTGAGGGTACATGACTTGCCTATGAGTATAGAAGCAACAGTGCAACAGATTTTGAGAAATTTGGATGGAGATGGCATCAAAGTGTTTGCAAATACAATCTGCTGAAATAATAGATAAATATGAGGTTTGCAGGGATGGATGGCAGGTAATCATGGATACATCGTGGAGTAACGCAGGAGAGGCAGGTGGAGCTTATATTGTGTATGAAAAGGGAATTTTGCACTCAATCGGATTGCACACTTTAAACTCTCAAGATGTTTTTCTTGCAGAGGCAATGGTACTTATGGAGGCAATTAAACATGTTTATGAGCATATAGCGACAGATACCAGGGTACAGTTTTTTTCAGATTGCAGTAACTTAGTGGATGCAGTTAACCAATGGGAGAGCGTGGACATACCATCTTGGAGAGCAACAGGAGTACTTAATCAAATCATCACTAAGCTGTATGGGCAAAATCATAATGCAACCTTACATCATGCAAAGAGGGAGGCTATACATAGAGCACATATACTGGCAAACATTGCAAGGAGGAGGAATATGAATTACAGGGGGCAACCAGTAATGGAATTGCAGCACCAAGGATGCATGAATGTAAGCATGGATGAATTTTTCTTTCAGAGAGTGCAGGAAGCCCCTCCATAATTTTATTCTTTCTTTTATTTAGGATTTTAAACCTGGTGCTGAATGTTAATGGTTCTAATTTTTGGTTTTTGCTTTTAATTTGGTCCCTAGAGTATGCAGTTCTTTTCTTTTATTGTTATATTTACTTGTATGGGTAGCTGTTTTACTGTCTTTTTTATTTTCAGCTTTTTCTAGGTTAGCAGAAAGCACCAGGGTAGATCTAATTGGTTGAGGATGACTTTTGTTGTATTGTTTTCTAAGTTTAATGAAATTCTGGCCTATGGGCGTTCATCAAAAATAAAAAAAAAGTGCACATGAAGGGGAAGTACAAGGGAAGTACAGGAGGCGCCCCCTTAAAGTGTTTTTTTAGTTTCCACTACCCCTTGAGGGGTTTACAGCTAGAATTGGGGGTTTTACGTATCAGTACAAGTTGTTTCAATGTAATTTGTACTTTGTTCTGTTTCTCAGTTTCATTAATGGAAAAGTCTACGGGCAGATTATTATAAAAAAATAAAAATTAAAGTGTATGTCCCCACGTGAGAAAAACAAGCAGACTTGCACATGCATGATATTAAAATTTAAAAACAACTTGTTAGATCTTACTGGGCCAACAAATAGTATATCGCCACGTGAAAATAAAACAAGCACCCATGAGATATGCACATGCGTGGTCAGAGTAAGTCCAAAATAATTTATTAGACCTTACTCATGGCATCAATGTTTTTAAAACCTACTGGCCATCGTACCGGCGAAGGTGGCGGTATCCGGTTTTATCGATATTACCGGTATTGTATATCATAGTACCGAATAATAATGGTTTGAACTGAAATAAATATTAGTTGAGCACATGAAGCCCCAGAAAACAATAACCATTTAATGACAACTTATGGCTACAGCCCTTCACGCGCTTTTTGCAATCAATTAAAGCTGAAAAGACACAATTCTTTGATTACTTTCAACTATTTCTTTATTAAAAAAAGAGAATGAAAATTGAAAAGGAAAGGGGACGTAGCAGTCCAGAGGGTAAAAACCAGAAGAAAAATAAGCTAATGAAAAGTTCTTTTGTCTTTTACTCTACTTAGCTCTACCGAAGTTGGAAAGAAGCTAATGAACTTTTTCTAGGAAAAGTGGAAAGGAAGAAACTTAGCAAAGGAAGAAATAAAGAAAGGCAAAACCGGATAGAAAATTTCCGATTTTTCCGATTTTTGACCGGTTTTTTCTGGTTCTTGACCAACGGAAATTGGTGGCCTTTTCCTACCGGGTCCTTACCCGAAACCCGGTTTTACCGGAAAATTCCGGTACCCGGTAGGGTATTCAAAACATTGCATGACAGCCATGATACGACTACTACTTTTTTATATAGAGAATGGCTAATACAAATATAATTAAAAAAAATCTGGTGATATAGCTTTGTTGTGGGAATTACAAATATAATATTAAGCTATAATTATAAATCTTTGTTCCCGCCATATATGATATAGCTTTGTTGTGGGAATTACAACCTGGCTGCCATTGAAATCATCGGTACCATTGGAAAAAGTGTGTTGAGCCATATTCTCAATGGACCCATTTGTTGGGTGACCGGGCTGTCCTAATGGAGTTGGGGCGGACTGTTTCAACTCTAGAACGGATCGTTTCAGATGGATGGGGCGGACCATTCTAGATGGCGATTACAAATTTGAAAAGTCGGTTTCTAGATCTGCTATTTATATCCCTCTCTTCTGAAGCGTCTCTAAGGTTGGAGTTTGTTTCTTTTGAAATAACCACCATCTGAGAGAGACCAAGAATAGTTCAGAAAGAGGGAGGAACCATCCTATTTCTAAAAGAGCAATAGAAACCACACGCACGAGTTGACCTGCACTTGGATTCGTGTATGGTAACACATGGCCCTCGCTTGAAGTTGTGGTGTACCGGCTGCATACGAGGAAAGAGTAGGAGTATATGAGGGATTGCAACAAAACTTTGATAAAAATCTAGACAATCGAACAACTTTCGATGCAGTACATCTAAATTCTATATATGCATGATTAAATAAAAATTATACATTGAGTAAAATTTTCCAACGAAGCCAAATATAAACCATTCCATTTATGTAGGAATCTGATAATCAATCGTAGTTGTTTCCAAAAAATAGTGGACAGAATCTATATTATGCTGTGTTTTAACTTTTATTAAGGATTTCAAATGAAAATTTTGTTTTAGGTATCAGGTTTGTCATCCGACTTGGATGGGTCCGTGGGAAATTAATTAGTTTGCCAAATTATTAGTTGTGTTGCCATGGGGTAAGGTCTAATAATTAAATTATGTTGGACATACTGATCTTCTTAACATTAATTAAGACCATGAATGGATGCATGTGATCTGCTAGTTTGCAGGCAAGCATGTCTGCATAATTGATATTGTCACCTTCTGCACGGACGGGTCACATTCTACATGATTTACATCGGTTTTTTTTTTAGAAAACTTAGCAGTGACTGCTAAGTGGCTGGTTGATTAATATTGTAATATATCCTGATACTAGCTGTTATGTTCTCTAAAATGAACCGGCGAAACGAAGGGGGTTTTGCCTGTTCCAAAGAACAGGATGACGTCATATATTTATTTTTAAATATTAATAATATAATAGAAACATAATTAAAAAAAAAACTAGTGATATAAATGTAACTTGAAAACCTAAAACATCAAATCATGTGGAAAATACAAATATATTTTTCAGCCAGAATTATAAATCTTTGTTACCGCCACATATGATATAGCATTATTGTGGTAATTAATTACATCCGGCTGCCATTGAGTAAAATTGTGCATTGAGTAAAATTGTCCAACAGAGCCAAGTATAAGCCATCCCGTCTATGTACGCGTCTGATACTCCTGTAGTTATTTAAGGCTCCGTTTGGATTGCTTATGAATAAAAGTAATAGTCTATTTTTCGGCGGAAAAAATTGGAAAGTGTGTAATTTTGTGAAGCGTTTGGATTGTTTATAATAAATTTACGTCTAGAAATAAACTATTTTTTTTATTTTCATACGATCCAAACAGGACCTAAATAAAATACTTGTAAATATCTAAATTATGCTTTGTTTTAACGATTTGAAATGAAAAATTTATTGTAGGTATTAGGTTTGGGATCAGATTTGCATGGGACCGTGGGGTTCGGATTTGTCACCTTCTGCACCGAAGGGTCACATTCTGCTTGATTAATATTGTAATAACCTGATACACGCATGCCGTTATGTTCCCTAAAATGAACCGGTCAAACGATGGGGTTTTACGTGATCCAAAAAATAAGATGACGTCATATATTTATTTTAATATAATAATAATATAATTAGAAAAACTCTAGTGGCTTAAATGTAACATGAAAACCTAAAACGTCAAATAATGTGCAAATTACTAATGTAAATTTTCAGCCATAATTATAAATCTTTGCTCTCGCCATATATTGATATCATATAACTTTGTTGTGGAATTACAACCTGGCTGCTATTGAAATTATCACAAATTAAAAATAAAATTTTCCCACAGAGTCAAGTATAAGCCTTTTCCAGTATGTACGCATCTGATACTCAAGTAATTGCTTATAAAGAGAAGTTTCCGCAAGCAACATTTCAGTTGTCCTAAAATATCAATATTTTACTATTTAGTTATTTTTTAAAATATTAAAATTCAAGCATTACATTCAAACCGTTAATCTTATTTAATTTAATGAGCGATGTGTTTTTATATAACTGTTGTAAATTTTAGAGTTTATTTGATACTTCATCAAAGGCTAAAACATGAACGTATTAGAATGAATCTATAAGGTTAAGAAGGTTCGTTTGTTTTTCTATATATCTACTGATCGAGTATAAAATAAATTCTAAAATTTATAAAATTTATATGAAAACGCATATAGCTCGTTAAACTAAATAAGATCAACTGTTTGTATTTAACATTTGAATTTTAAAATTTGAAAAAATAACTTAATCGCAAAATGTTGGCATTTGGGGCAACTAAAATGTAGGCCGGCATTAGGGGCAACCAAAATATTAGTAGCGGAAACTTCCTCATTCAATAAAATAGTTGTAGAATTCTTAATTATATGTTGTTCTAATTATTACAAATGAAAAATGCATACTGATTACGCTGGGTTGGGGCATGTACTAGGTAGGTACAAGCATATATGTACCGGCATGCATTTTTGTACTTATATCAGGTACAAGCATATATGTACCGGCATGCATTTTTGTACTTATATCAGGTACAAGCATATATGTACCAGCATGGAGGCTTCTACTCAACTCTCAATTAGCAAAACTCAACTAGAAAAATCTCGCATTTTGCACGTAAATTATATTCAGCACCTTAACTTAATTAGAATTTAATAGAGCAATTTATTTAAAATAATTTTTCAAATTTGCAATTTAATTGATACTGCAGGATCATCTTTCAATTGCTGTAAAATCAAAACGGATAGATATTATCTGAAAATTATGATACCTTGATTAAAAAATTAACTAGCTGAATTCAGCTATGAAGAAATCAAGAGATAATCAGACAAATTAAATTAAATTGCGAATCAAAATGAAAACTTAAAAAAGAGAGGGGAATCGTTCCATGAAAGAGGGCAAGAGTAGGGCTGCCAAACATGATTAACGACCAAGAAACACCCTGTTCCGATTTCCATACTGAAAACGGTATGGTGTTTCATTTCACAAACTGTTCTGTTTTGAAAATGAAACAAAAAACCATGCTTTTAACTGTTCCACGTAAAACAGTTCAAAAGAAGGCAAAAAGGGTTCGAAATGGCACTATACGTTCATTATTGAAACGAAATGAAAACTGATGCCATTATTCGTTCTGTTTCGGTTATGCGGAACGACAAAATGTGGTAAACAGTGGAATTGACAGTCCTAGGCAAGAGTCGAGATAGAGAAAGGAATGAGGAGATGGAGTTGAAAATTAAAAAGAAATGAAAATCTTTCGAGGTAAAATCGCTGTATTTTCAAAATTTCATGACTTTTTAGTTCTCACGAAGACGCGAAAATGCAAAAAGAGCAATCTGCAAATAATGGGGATGAATAAGGAAACCGGGTATCTCTATTTTTTCGATTTTCCGGTTTTGTCCGGTTCACGAAAAGCTATTTTTATCTTTTTAATTAATTTATTTTTAAATTCAATTCATTTTTTTTATATTTTCTAGTATTTTTGGCAATATAAATTATCATTATAAAAGCAGTTATTATTGTCACTTACCTATAGTTTGTTAGTACATTTATAGTAATTATTGTGGATGTCATTGGGATCATTTATAAGTTTTCTTCGGTTGAATTTATATATATTCAAAGATTATTACCAAACTATTTAAACCATTTTTAATTTTCATTCCCAAACAAATCATTTTAGTTCTACCTGCAAGTACACTTGAAGGGGAAGTACAAGGGAAGTACAGGAAGGCGCCCCCTTAATGTGTTTTTTTTCCTTATTTGTTTATAGTCCCCCTACCCCTTATTGTTTTCATACTTGTTGGCTTTTCTTATCTGTTTTGTATTAGTTGGCACTTTAATCTTACCTTCGTTTGGAGTTCCTTTGCTTTTAAAAGGGGGTTTTTAGTTAGAATTGGTAGTGAATTGTAATCTTGCAGTATCGTAATGTGTCATGACAAACACGGTCGTGTTTGGTACTGTGTCGTGTCGTGTTGACACAGGTCGGATTTGAAATCGTGTCGTGTCGTGTTGTACTAAGTAGAGAAAAAGGTCGATACGCCACGGTTGACACGCCGTATTGACACGATACAACATACCCGTGTCAATCATGTCGTACCGTGTCAACATTTTATTTTTCTTTTTTTTCTATAAATAATTAAATATATTTTAAAATTAGAGAAAAAATTGTATTAAATTTTATAAATCAATTATATAGTTGATAAAAAATAATATGATAATAATTCATGATGATACAATATATTAATTAATTAACTAGATAATAAAATATGAATTACACAATATTAATTAGTTGAAAATTTTTAATTATAGTCTCTGTATGATATTTTTTTCCTTAAAATTCAAATCATCCTTAGTTTTTATAATATTTTTAAAATTTAAATTTTAAAATAAAATAAAATCGTGTTGTGTCGTGCCAAATCGTGCCGTGTTAAACCTTGTTAGTTTTCTGAAAATGCTAACAGAACACAGTTTTAATACGACACACCAACATAGTCGTGTCGTATTGAATCGGAAATGTGGTGTGTCGTGTCGTGGAAATACGGAAACACAGATATGTACCGTGTCAACACACCTTACACGCTACAATTTGTAATTCACTAAAATTGAGAAAGTTTTACGTATCAGTACAAGTTGTTTAATGTAATTTGTATTTTGTTTCTCAGTTTCATTAATGAAAAGCCTACGAGCTGTTTATTATCAACAAAAAAAAAATTTGGTGTGTTTCGCAAAATGTTGAATAAATCTTATTTCGAATAAGGTTTATTCGGGATGAAACCAAACGCGTTTTGAATAAGTCTTATTCCGAATAAGAACTTATTCAACTCCTTATTTTAATACCATCTATATGGTACAATTAGAATAAATGATTGAATAAGTCGTTATTCGAAATAAAATTTATTGAAAACGTTTTTGGTTTCATTCTGAATAAACTTTATTCGAAATAAGAATTATTCAAACCTCATCTAATACCAAGGGGACATGAAAAAAAAACAAGCAGTCTTGCACATGCATGATATTAAAATTTCAAAACAATTTATTAGATCTTACTGGGTCTACAAATAGTATATCGCCACGTGAAAAAAAACAAGCAGCCATGAGACATGCACATGCGTGGTCAGAGTAAGTCCAAAATAATTTATTAGACCTTAGCCCATGACACGACAACTAAACCTGATACTACAAAAGTAGTTGTTAAATTAGTAGTTGTTGTGTGACAAACTCACATGTATTAAACTTCACGTACATATATATATACATACATACATACATATATATATATAAAAACCGTTCCATCAAGTCACTTTTCGAGATCCAAAATTCAAATGGCCAATCCAAACCGTTCAAGTTGTTCTCCATATTGAAATATCCTTAGAGACAAAATTTTATATTTTTTCGATTTTTTTTGCTATTTATTATGATACTTTTAAAAATATTATGATTAGAGTATTTCAGACCCTCCAATTTGAAAATATCATAATAAATAGTAAAAAAAATTGAAAAAATGTAAAATTTGGTCTCCAAGGATATTTCAATATTGTGATCAATTTGAACGGTTCGGATCGACCGTTTGAATTTTAGATCTCGAAAAATAAGTCGATAGAAAATTGATGGCACGTGCCATCGATGGCGCGTTAGCCATTCTCTCTCTCTCTCTCTCTCTCTCTCTCTCTCTATATATATATGAGTTTAGCTACGGTGAGTTGCGACTCACGGACCCTCCGGTGAGTCGCGACAAAACTCCTAGATCTAGATCAAAATGACCGATCCAAACCATCCAATATGATCTCTCTATTGAAATCTCCGTGCAAACCAATTTTTTTATTTTTTCGAAATTTTTAAGTATTTTTTCGGATTTTTAAAAACTGATGTTTTTTAATGGTTCAGAACCAATTAGATTAACGATTTTCTAAAATTTCAAAAAAATACTTAAAAATTTCGAAAAAATAAAAAATTCGGTCTACATGGAGATTTCAATAGGGAGATCATATTGGACGGTTTAGATCGGTCATTTTGATCTAGATCTAGGAGTTTTGATCGCGACTCACCGGAGGGTCTGTGAGTCGCGACTCACCGTAGCTAAACTATATATATATATATATATTTGTATATATATATATAGTTTTGCTATGGTGAGTTGCAACTCACCAGAGCGTCCGTGAGTCGCACTCAAAATTTCGAAATTAAGTTCAAAACGACCGATCGAAACCGTCTAATACGATCTTCCTATTGAATTCTCCATGAAGACCAAATTTTATATTTTTTCGAAATTTTTAAGTATTTATTTTAGATTTTAGAAAATCATTAATCTAATTAGTTCCAAACCGTTCAAAAACAGCAGTTTTTAAAAATCTGAAATAAATACTTAAAAATTTCGAAAAAATATAAAATTTGGTCTGCATGGAGAATTCGATAGGGAGATCGTATTAGACGGATTGGATCGATCGTTTTGAACTTAATTTCGAAATTTTGAGCGCGACTTACGGACGCTTTGGTGAGTTGCAACTCACCATAGCAAAACTCTATATATATATATATATATATTTGCTATGGTGAGTCGGACTCAAAACTCCTAAATTGTGTTCAAAATAATCGATCCAAACCGTTCAATACGATCTCCCTATCGAAACCTCTATACTGACCAAATTTTACATTTTTTCAAAATTTTTAAATATTTTTCAGAATTTTTAAAAACTGTTATTTTTGAATGATTCAGAACTATGGTGCATACTAATGTACGGAAGTATGGAGGTTTGGTGCATACTAATTTCCGATCATATTATATAGAGTTTGAAACTCTATATAATATTCAAATCACAAATATAATATTAAGCTGTAATTATAAATCTTCGTTCCCGCCATACGATATAGCTTTGTTGTGGGAATTACAACCTGGCTGCCATTGAAATCATCACAAATTAAAAAAAAAATTATACATTGAGTAAAATTTTCCAAAAAAGCCAAATATATCAGGTTTAATTCAGGTTGTCATCCGACTTGGATGGGTCCGTGGGGAATTAATTAGTTTGTCAAATTATGAGTTTTGTTATCATGGGTAAGATCGAAAAAATTATGTTGGTCATAATCTTCTTAACATTAATTAAGACCATGAATGGATGCATGTGATCTGCTAGTTTGAAGGCAAGCATGTCTGCTTGATTGATACTAGCAGGGTTTCGCACATTGCGCGATCTATTTTCTTTTATATAGTGCTAGTGTATATATTTTTTTGTTGAACAAAAAGATTTTATTAGTTTATGTTTAGCACAAATAGAAAATAGTATTGAATATGAGAAAATAAGTATTGTTGATTATTGTTCAACTGCAGAAATCAATACATACATATATTTTTTCTAAAAGCTTTTGCTATCTATTTAAACAAAAAATTTTAGACATTTTCAATTACTCTCCATACATTCGTAAAGAAAATTTTATATGAAAAATATTCCATATGTTTATAAATAAGTACATAAATTTAAAAAGAGAAATGAATTTTGAAAATCCTTCTGACAATCAAAGAACGAAACTATAATGGAGATTAAATTTTATCAGACTTAGAAAATAATTTAAAATATTTTATAATTCTATAACAAAAAATATTATATTACGGGATTCCTCATATATATGTGAGCAAGTATATAAATTTTCACAGCGAAATAAATTTTTAAAGCCTTCATACAATAAAAAAACAGAACTTTAAAAAAGAAAATTTTATATAACAAAATATTCCATATGTTTGTAAATAAGTATGTAAATTTAAAAAGAGAGATGAATTTTGAAAATCCTTCATACGATCAAAGAACGAAACTATAATGGAGATTAAACTTTATAAGACTTAGAAAATAATTTAAAATATTTTATAATTTTGTAAGAGAAAATATTATATTACGGAATTCCTCATATATCTGTGAGCAAGTATATAAATTTTCATAGCGAAATGAATTTTTAAAGCCCTTCAAACAATAAAAAGACAGAACTTTAAATGAATGTTGAGACCAAATGAAATATTACAAACTCGGAATTCTAATAATTCATCTCTGTTTATAATCTAAAACGAATGATCTGAATTTAAACTCGGTTGTAAAATTAGTCCATAGCAAAATTTATCTAAAATTAATATTCTTATTTTAAATTTCTGACAATTGGACGTCGAAAGTGATAGTTTATATATATGCTTGCGTTTACATCTACGTCTACTCATCCATCAAATATATTTTTGTCTAAGCACGTTATTAGATATTTCTGAATGCATGCGCCTAGTCGCCGAGACTCGTGCATTCAGATTAGTGTTTACCAAAAATCCGCGGGGTCAGAGTCGCCTCGCTCCAAACCCGTCCCATGGACCGAACCATCCTGGACCGTGATGGACCGAAGGGTTAGACCGGGTAGGATTTACGACGGGTTTGGGCCGCCCTTTCTAAAAATATCCGCGTTAACCCGTCCCGTCTTAATCCGTGGACCGGACCGTCCCGCCTCGTCAACCCGTTTTAAACCCATGCTATGTTATTATTTTATTTTATAACTCCGCCTATATTGTTATTTTATAAAATAATTTAATAGCATAGCCGGTCCCAAACTCGGATAAAAGAGAAAGGTAACTTTATATAATTATATTCAAATTTTTTCATTTAAAAAATAAAAAAAAGCGTAAAAGTAAAAAATAAAAATAATTAACGAGAAATAAAAAACAGAAAACAATATTGAAAAAACAAAAAAAGTATTGAAAAAAAAACACAGAAAAGAGAAAAAAAAATTATAGTGATTACTATAGTATATAATATATATGTAGTTTATATACTAACGAAAAATAAAAAATATATATATAATAATAAAATAAATGAAAACCGGCGGACCGGATCGTCATAATTCGTGCAGGTTACATGGGACGGATTTAAAAAAAGTTAGGACCAAAATTTATAGAATAAACCTTCCTTATCCGTTCCGTCTTAATCCGTACACAGTCCTAATCTGGCCGGTTTG
This sequence comes from Rhynchospora pubera, assembly GCA_028095005.1. Taxonomy (NCBI): domain Eukaryota; kingdom Viridiplantae; phylum Streptophyta; class Magnoliopsida; order Poales; family Cyperaceae; genus Rhynchospora; species Rhynchospora pubera. Next base: position 346,071,587 of record CM051460.1, on the reverse strand, counting down.
GTAAACTTAAGATGCATGAGTTGTTTCAGGATATATATTAAAAAAAAAAAAAACAGAACTTTATGGGGACTTAAATTTTAAATTGGAGGCTGCACTGTTGCCTGTTGGCGACTTGGCGCACATGGTACTGACATCCCATATATTATATATTATATATTATATATTATATAATACATGGATCGAAGAGAAAGGAGCCATCCACTGTCTGCGCACATCACATGGCACTCATCCAGTCATCCCATACGCTAAGAGGCATAACATCCGAACCGCAAAATCACCGATGGAATTTAAAAAAGAAAAAATCAAATAGGTCCCGTACGTTAGCCACACTATTCATTAACAGTGCTAATAAATAATGCTCGGATCGGAATCTAAATACTCCGAATTAATATATAAATAGAAAATTGTCACTTTCTGCACGGATGGGTCACATTCTACGTGATTTACATTGGTTTTTTTTATTTTTTTTCGTAGTAACGCATCATTTTATTTGTTATTTTTCTTTTGAGGAAACTTAGCAGTGACAGCTAAGTGGCTCCTTGATTAATATTGTAATATCCTGATACATGCTGTTATGTTCTCTAAAATGAACCGGCGAAACGAAAGGGTTTTGCCAGTTCCAAAGAACAGGATGACGTCATATAGTTATTTTTAAATATAAATAATATAATAGAAACATATATAGTTAAAAAAAAATCTAGTGAGATAAATGTAACTTGAAAACCTAAAACATCAAATCATGTGCAAATTACAAATGTAATTTTTAGCCAGAATTATAAATCTTTGTTTCCGGCACATATGATATAGCTTTATTGTGGTAATTAATTACAACCTGGCAGCCATTGAAATCATCGCAAATTAAATAAAAATTGTGCATTGAGTAAAATTGTCCAACAGAGCCAAGTATAAGCCTTCCCGTCTATGTACGCGTCTGATACTCTTGTAGTTGTTTAAATAAAATAGTTGTAAATATCTAAATTATGCTTTGTTTTAACGATTTGAAATGAAAAATTTATTGTAGGTATTAGGTTTGGGATCAGATTTGGATGGGACCGTGGGGGATTTGTTTGTGAAATAACAAATAAGTGGTTGTGGTTAGGCCTGTCAGTATTAACGTATGTTTTGTTGTTTCGTTCCGTTCCGTCGAAACAGAACGTTAAATGAAAGATGAAATGGGTTTCGTTTTAAAAAATGGAATGGAAACGGAATTGAAATTTGTTAACGTAAATGAAACAAAACACGAAAATAGAATTGAAATCAATAGAAAATAGAGACAGAATGTTAAATAGAACAGATTCCTGTTACGTTTGACGAAACAGAATGAAAATGAAACAACCATTTCGTTCCATTACCGAAACAAAACGAAAATGAAAATTATTGTTTCCGCTTCTGGTATAAACGTTCGACAGGTATAGTTTTGGTGTCATGGGACAGTGGGATTCGGATTTGTCACCTTCTGCACCGACTGGTCACATTATGCTAGATTAATATTGTAATATTCTGACACACGCATGCCGTTATGTTCTCTAAAACGATGGGGTTTTAAGTGATCCAAAAAAAAAAAAGATGACGTCATATATTTATTTTTAAATATAAAAAATATAACAGTAATATAATTTTAAAAATTCAATTGACTTAAATGTAACATGAACACCTAAAACGTCAAATAATGTTCAAATTACTAATATAATTTTTCAGCCATAATTATAAATCTTTGTTCCAGCCATATATTGATATCATATAGCTTTGTTGTGGAATTACAACCTGGCTGCTATTTAAATTATCACTAATTAAAGAAAAATTGTACATTGAGTAAAATTTTCCAACAGAGCCAAGTATAAGCCTTTCCCTCTCTTTACGCATCTGATACTCATGTAGTTCTTTCAATAATGAGGAGTTTCCGCTGCCCACATTTCAGTTGTATTCAAATGCCAATATTTTACTATTTAGTTAATTTTTAAATTTTATAATTCGTACGTTACATCAAAACCGTTAATCTTATTTAATTTAATGAGCGATGTGTTCTTATATAATTGTTGTAAATTTTAGAGTTTATTTGATACTTCATCAAAGGCTAAAACATGAACGTATTAGAACGAATCTGTAAGAGTTAACAAGGTTCGTTTGTTTTTCTATATGTTGATCGAATATTAAATAAATTCTAAAATATACAAAATTTTTATGAAAACGCATCGCTCGTTAGACTAAATAAGATCAACTGTTTGTATTTAACGTTTGAATTTTAAAATTTAAAAAAATAACTTAATAGCAAACTGTTTGCCTTTGGGGCAACCAAAATATTAGTCGCGGAACCTTACTCTTCAATAAAATATTTGTAAAAATCTAAATTATGTTGTTCTAACTATTTCAAATGAAAAATACATACTGATTACGCTGGGTTCGAGCATGTAGTAGCTAGATACAAGCATATATGTACTAGCATGCATCTTTGTACTTATATCAGGTACAAGCATATATGTACCAGCATGGAGCTTCAACTCAACTCTCAATTAGCGAAACTCAACAAGAAAAGTCTAGCATTTTGCACGTAAATTATATTCAACACCTTAACTTAATTAGAATTTAAAAGAGCAATTTATTTAAAATATTTTTTGAAATTTGCAATTGAGTTAAATACTGGTTCATTTTTCAATTGCTGTAAAATCAAAAGGGATAGATCGTATCTGAAAATTATGAAACCTTGATTAAATAATTAACTAGCTGAATTCAGATAAATCAAGAGATAATCAGATAAATCAAATTGCGAATCAAAATGATAACTAAAAAGAGAGAGGGGAATCGTTCCATGAAAGAGGGCAAGAGTAGGGCTGCTGTTGAGAATACAACATTGGCCCAAGATACTAGGCCCAACATAGAGTTCAACGTGATTGAACAAGAAAATTCTAGAACAAATTAGAAATACCTAAGTATGTTATAGTATCATATAGAACAATCAAGAATATCATTTCTATTTATTTCTAGGAATATCTATAACCGACTTTAAAGGGTATAAATATGGTGTAGGTCACTTGTATGAATCCAAGCAAGGGCAAGCTAAGCAAAGCTAAGTAAAAGGCAATCCAAGCTAAGTTAAGTAAAGAGTGCTAGTAGTTAGGAGGTGTAGGAATATAGTGAGAAGTAGAGTTGTATTCTTGGAGGTATAATATTTGAGTAGTAGAGGTTATAACGATAGTCTTAGTGATAATAAAGAAGCAAGTTTTATCATAGCGCCTCGCCTCTACTCAACAGCTGCCAAACGTGATTAACGACCACGGAAATCCTGATATGTTTTCCATGCAAGGTAAACAGTATGGTGTTTTATTTCACAAACCGTTCTGCTTTGAAAACAAAATAAAAATCCGTGCCGTTAATTGTTCCACTTAAGAAATTACGCATAAAACTGTTTGAAAAGAGATAAAACAGTTTGAAATGACACTATTCCTTGTTCCGTTTGTCGTTTCGTTATTGAAACGTAATGAAAATTGGTGTCATTATTCGATCTTTTTCGGTTATGCGGAACAACAAATTGTGGTAAACGGTGGGATTGACAACTCTAGTCAAGAGTCGAGATAGAGAAAGGAATGAGGAGATGGAGTTGAAAAGTAAATAGAATTGGAGACCTTTGAGGTAAAATCGCTGCATGTTCAAAATTTCATGCCATTTTAGTTCCGCGAAAATGCAAAAAGAGCAATCTGCAAATAATGGGGATGAATAAGGAAACCGGGCATCTCTATTTTTTCGACTTTTCGATTTTGAGCGGTTTTGTCCCGTTCACGAAAACATATTTTTTGTTATAAATGGAATTATATATATTGATTGTCCATTTTCATTATTACTATTAATTGTATGAGATCTTTATCATTTTATTGTAAGATTTATTTTTGACTTATATATAGTGGATGTAAGTTGTATACTGCAGATTAAACAATTGAGAATGAGAATAAGAATTACAGAGCACCACTTTACTCTTTCTTTATCTTTGTCTCTTTCACCTTTCTCTTTATTTTATAACACGTTATCAGCACGAATCTCTCAGGAGGAAAAGATAAATGGGTTTGATTGAAATTGATATAGATTTCCACTTGTCCATTTTTTTTCCCCTTCGTATCCATTTTTTCTCTCTGAAATTGATGTACGTATGTCAAAACTTTTATAATCTGTTTAGATCTATTTCATTATGATTGCTAACAAGAAATGAGACATTTTTTTGCTTAGACCTGTTTAGTTTCCGTAGATAATTTTTCATATTCTTAAGTTTCGATTTTGTTGTGAAGCTTTGTAGATCTGTTTAAATTAATTATGCAATATAATTTGAAGTTTTATAAATACGTTTGATGTTTGATTGAATAATTGCCCACGTCATTTCATAGGTAAAAAAGTTTGAATAAATTTCGATTCTGTTTTGAAGATAATTAAATCCGATTTTTTTTTCTGCTATATATATATATATTTATTTATTTTTTTATTTATGAGAACCATTCCTCGAAGTGAATGACAATGAAAATAATTATTAATTATATTATTCAAACTTGAAAGTTTATCAAGAACTCGAAGTTCTTATTACATGAAGAACCTGAAGTTCATATTTTGATTTAAAGTTATTTAGAACTTGAAGTTCTTAATTATTAAAATAATTTTAGAACCTGAAGTTCTTAATACTTGAATTTATTTGTTTAAAACATGAAGTTTTATTTCTAAGTTATTGAATGAAAAATAACCTGAAGTTATTTTCAATTAAATTCTTCTAATTGAGTAGTAAAAAATTTTAATAACTAGAAGTTGATAAATATTATAACTTGAAGTTATAATCAAATGAATTATATTATATTTTATTTCCTATTTATTATGTTGTATTTATTTATTTATTTTATTTATCATAACATGAAGTTATGACATCAATAACTTGAAATTTATATTTCGATTAAAATTACTTAGAATCTGAAGTTCTTGATGCTCTTGAAGTAATTTGTTTAGAACTCGAAGTTCTTGATTTTTAAATTGATTTGCTTAGAACATGAAGTTCTATTATAAATTAATATAACCAGAAGTTATGAAACACCACTGAATATTATTATATAAATAACCGACAGTTATTATTCAAAACTGAAATTTTATTTTCAAAGAACCTGAAGTTCTATTCTTAATAACCAGAAGTTATTGGACACCGGATGAAAAATAACGTAAAGTTATTTCCAATGTAATATATCAATAGTTATTATTTGTCATTAAATGAGAAAATAACCTGAAGTTATTTCATTTAAATTCTTGTGCAGTCAAACGAATTAAATAACTAGAAGTTATTAAATAAAATTTTACTAACCTGAAGTTATAATTAAGTTATTGTATGTTATTTTATTTATTTTATTCATTCATTTTATTTATTTATTTTTATTTATCTCCATTTATTTATTGTAACCTGAAGTTACGATACTAATAGCATGAAGTTATGATGAAAGCATGTTCGTACTCTTGAAGAGTTTTTCCACAGAAAAATGTGACCATCAAAATAAAAAGCTCGTTATAATTTTGTTAGTACAATTCTCCATATTTTATGTTTCAAATTTTCTCCGATAGTAGCAAAAGATACTTCAAGTTAGTATCATGTATCCTAATGCGAAAGAACGAGTTTTCTAATAAATTAATCAATCATGTGAAAATTTATTCCCTGAAGTGAATTTGAATTTATATGAATAGATGACATTGTCATGGTCGCATTGATTTTTACAATGAAAATAAAAACACGTCTTGAAGATGTGTTGTAACATATGTGAAATAGAAAAATATAGAAAAGATGGAAATATGCGTGTTAAGGAAAATGAATTAAATTAGTTAATTTGCTTAGTTTAATTTCTTTTTTAATTTTCGTGTACGAAAAATGAATGAAGTTAATATCATGTTGATGAATAAAATTTTCTTTAATTTCATGTACGGAATAAAGTAATTTTTTATTTCTTTTTCTTTTTAGTTTTTTTGCACGGGCCGGGCATAAAGTAAAGTTAGTTTATTTATTTTATTTTAAGGAAAATGACTGACGCGATGTTCAGTAAAGAAGATCCATGTGTGGTTGACAACGGAACTACAAATACCATATTGAAAAGTAAGAAATAATTTTTGCAATTGCATCTCGGTGAGACTAATATCCAAACTATTTTTGGCTCAAGTAATATTATTGAAGGTTCCGGAAGAGCTTGTATTTTGCTACCTAAAGAAATCTACTAAGTTTTAAAGATATTTGAAAAAATGGTTATCATATTGAAACTATGAATGAGAGAAATTGCGAATATCTTCATATCTTATCTATTAAAAATGGCCAGAAAAATATTACAGAGAAATTGCAAGCATTATCAAATGGACTATATGGTACGTATATAAGTACAATAGAATTAAATATGGTGACTAACCAGAAGTTACTTGATCCAAAATTATTTACTCTATGGCATGATAGATTGGGTCATCCAGGAAATATAATGATGAGGAGAATAATTGAAAGTACAAATGGGCATTCCCTAAAGGACCTGAATATCCTATTGTCTAAAAAATTGACATGCCAATCATGCTCTCTTGGAAAACTAATTACTAGGCCATCTCCAAATAAAGTTGGACCTGAAGCTCCATCGTTTCTAGAACGAATTCAAGAAGATATATGTGGACCATTTAGATATTTTATGGTTTTAATTGTTCCATCAACACGTTGGTCACATGTGTGTTTGTTAGCAACAAGAAATGTTGCATTTGCAAGATTATTAGCACAAATTATTCAATTGAGAGCTAACTTTCCAGATTATCAAATTAAAAGAATCCGACTCGATAATGCAGGAGAATTTACATCCCAAACTTTTAATGATTAGTGCATGTCTATTGGAATTACTGTAGAACATTCAGTAGAACATGTTCATACACAAACCGGTTTAGCAGAATCATTGATTAAAAGGTTACAATTAATAGCTAGACCATTACTTATGAAATTTAGTTTACCATCTTCTGCATGGGGACATGCCATATTACATGCGGCAGCACTAATTAGATTAAGACCAAGCGCTGATCATAAGTATTCCCCATTACAATTGGTCTCTTGAAAAGAATCAAATTTGTCTCATTTAAAGATATTTGGTTGTGCAATATATGTTCCTATTTCTCCTCCACAGCGCACAAAAATGGGACCTCAAAGAAGGTTGGAAATTTATATTGGTTTTAACTCTCCTTCCATTGTCAAATATTTATAACCATTAATAGGAGATGTTTTCACAGCAAGATTTGCTGATTGTCATTTTAATAAATCAATATTCTCAACTTTAGGGGAAGAAAAACAAAAGCTGGATAGACAAGTGACATGGAATTCATCGTTGTCTTATCTTGATCCTAGAAGTGGTCAATGTGAACTTGAAGTTCAAATGATTATAAACTTACAAAGAATTGCAAATGAATTACCTGATGCATTCACAGATATAAATAGAATCACTAAATCACATATTCCAGCTATTAATGCACCTGCTCGAATAGATATTACAAAATTATCAAATGAATCTCATGAAAGTAGAATACGTAGAAGACCAATTGGTTCTAAGGATGTAAATCCACGAAAAAGAAAAGAGCAGAATAAAGCAGTTGGTACAACTTCAGAAGAGGTTTATAAAGTTCCTGAATAAATCTCCAGAAGAGATTAATAAAGTTTTAGATGGAACTAAAATCTTTGAAGAGATTGATGAAGTTCCAGAAGAAACCGAAGTACCAAATGATTATGAGATTTCTAATTATGTGAAAAATAATACAACATTGAATAGGAATAAAACTCAAGTTGATGAAATTTTTGCATTCGCTATAGCTAGTGATGTTATAAACGAAGAAGAGAATGTGCCAAAATCCATAGAAGAATGTAGAAAAAGAAATGATTGGACTAAATGGAAAGATGCTATTCAAGCTGAATTAAATTCGCTTGATAAACGACAAGTAGTTGGACCGGTAGTCCAGACGCCCAAACATGTTAACCCTGTAGGTTACAAATGGATATTTGTCATTAAAAGAAATGAGAAAAATGAGATCGTGAGATATAAAGCAAGGCTAGTGGCACAAGGGTTTACACAAATATATGAAATTGATTATGAAGAAACGTATTCACCTGTAGTGGATGCGACAACTCTCAGATTTTAAATAGGTCTCGCAGTCACAGAAAATCTTAAAATGCAACTTATGGATGTTGTCACGGCTTATCTATATGGTTCACTTGATAGTGACATATATATGAAAATCCCCGAAGGATTAAAAATGCCTGAAGCATATAAATCAAAGCCTAGAGAAATGTACTCTATAAAATTGAAAAAATATTTATACGGACTAAAACAATCAAGTCGAATGTGGTATAATCGACTTAGTGAATATCTTTTAAAAGAAGGATATAAAAATAATACAATTAGTCCGTGTGTTTTTATTAAAAAATCAAATCTTGGTTTTGTAATCGTTGTTGTGTATGTTGTTGATTTAAACATTATAGGATCTCCTGAAGAGATTGTAAATACTGCAAAATTATTGAAAAAGGAGTTTGAAATGAAAGACCTTGGTATAACTAAATTTTGTCTCGGTCTGCAGATTGAGCATTTAAAGAATGGAATATTTATCCATCAGTCAAATTATATTGAAAAATTACTAAAGAAGTTTAATATGGATAAAGCTCATCCTTTGAAAATACCAATGATCGTACGATCGTTAAATATAGAAAATGATCTTTTTCGCCCCCAAGAAAATGATAAAGAAGTACTTGGTCCTGAAGTGCCATAGTTAAGTGCAATCGGAGCATTATTATATCTTGCAAATAATACCAGGCCTAATATTTCATTTGCTGTAAATTTACTATCAAGATATAGTTCCAAACCAACCCGAAGACATTGGAATGGAATTAAAGATATTTTTTGCTATCTTTGCGGAACTCGAGATATGGGGCTATACTATGAAAAGGATATAAAATCTAATCTAGTTGGATATGCAGATGCAGGATATTTATCAGACCCGCATAAAGCACGATCTCAATCAGGATACATATTTACTTATAGTGGAGCTGCGACTTCATGGCGATCGACAAAACAAACTCTAACGGCTACATCATCAAATCATGCTGAACTAATTGCTCTCTATGAAGCGAGTCGAGAATGTGTTTCGTTGAGATCAATAATTCAAAATATATGCAAGAAGAATGTGGGCTTCAAAACATTAAGGAAAATCATACTCTAATATATGAAGATAATGCAGCTTGCATAGCACAAATTAGAGAAGGATATATCAAAGGAGACCGAACTAAGCACATTGCGCCGAAGTTCTTCTCGGCATATGATCTACAAAAGGATGGCATAATAGATGTTCAAAAAATTCAATCATGTAACAACTTGGCCGATATATTCACGAAGTCTTTGCCAACAAGAATTTTTGAACAACTCAGAAAGAAGATAGGTCTACACCGACTGAAGGATGTCCAATAATATCAAAATGAGGGGAAGCATTATACACGCTGTACTCTTTTTCCCTTATCCAAGTTTTATCCCAATGGGTTTTTTCTTGGTAAGGTTTTTAATGAGGCAGTATAAATGATCCAGAAGTATCATATTAATATTGATCCTGAAGTATCATATTACTAGTGTATAATGAAAGATAAACAAAGGGAAAGTGTTATAAATGGAATTATATATATTGATTGTCCATTTTCATTATTACTATTAATTGTATGAGATCTTTATCATTAATTGTAAGATTTGTTTTTGGCTTATATATAGTGGATGTAAGTTGTATACTGCAGATTAAACAATTGAGAATGAGAATAAGAATTACAGAGCACCACTTTACTCTTTCTTTATCTTTGTCTCTTTCACCTTTCACTTTATTTTATAACATTTTTATCTTTTTAATAAATTTATTTTTAAATTCAATTCATTTTTTATATTTGTTGTGAAAACCCGTAAAATTAGAAAACAAAATTTAAATTTTAAATTTGATACTTAACTTTTGAAATAGTTAAAATTATTAAAACTAATGACTGATCTGAATTTCACAGAGAAATTCTCAGAAATCATAATAAAATCTAGTTTCAAAATATTAATTAAATCGTGAAATCTAGTAAAACTTCAAGCAAACAAATAAATTCAAGTTACGAAAAATTCAAGTAAATGAATTGCAGGATTTTTACGAATTAATTGATGCTAAAAATCTAACTTTCAATGAACAAATGAATCAGTTTTCAAATTCCTTGATATGCTAAAAATCTAACTTGCACCCACTTGATATGTTATCTGTGATTGCTTGCATTGAATGACTGTTAACAATCGTGCATGGCCTCTATTGAACTTGATTTGTGTGTTGTTGACTTGTCTCATTTGGTTCTGTGATTGTATAAATTTGTGAGGCATGCACATGGATTGACTTGTTGCCCTGTGTACTGCTGCTTGAACTATTGGATCGATGAATTGTGTGGTGAAGTTGTGCATTGCCTCAATAGATCTGTTTTGCTTGTTGGTCTGCTAAATAGATGATGTAAATGCATGATTGAGGTTAAGCTTGGATCTGTTAACTGTTATTTGTTTCTGTTAAAATTTGTCCCTGTCTGTTCCTTGTGTATAGCTTGTAGAATCAATTTAGAGTAAATATGCATGTTGTTTAGACATTATCTTACTGGTTTGATCTGTTACATGGATGGTACAACTATTGTGAGGTTAAATGCTTAGTAAATAGGTGGTATTTTAGTCCAAGTAATGCTAGATGTTGTTTTAGGATTGTGTCTTGGTTTTATGTTGCTCTCTGGTTGGTACCCAGGCTGGTACAGGCTTGGTACCAGTCGGTTTTCCCTTCTGTGTGCTTACTGTTACGCTATTAAGGTGTGCCAGGGGCCTATTCGTAAGGATTTCTGAGTTTAGGACCGTCCTGTAAAAGTTTTGAACTGAAAATGGACTTCTCTGTGATTTATTCTGTCAATAGGGTCCTCAATATAAAATTTATGTGAATAAAAATGATCTAGGGTCCACTTTGCAAAATTTACTGAGTTTGCGGGTCGGATCTGATAAATGCAGTGGGTTCGGATTTGATCCCTGAAACCCATGGTTCTTGGGTCTGGATCTGCCAAGGCTGACTGGTGGGCCCCTTACTTCCCACCTGGGCCCGTTTTTCCGTGCTGGGCCTTGTGTCCAGCCTCTGGCCTGTTTGGGCCTCTCTCGGCCTACTGGGCTGTCTCCTCTTTCTTTGGTTGAGTTGTGGCCGAGCTGGGCCTTTCCTCTTAATAGTTGGACTTCTAATTTGTTTTCTAGACTGGCCAGGTCCAGAATTAAAAATGCAGGATTAAATTAGAGAAGTAATTAAGTTAAGTAAATGGGATTAACTTAAAAGTGAGAAAAAGATATACTAGTCGATATTAGCTTAGTGGACAGAGAAAAGGTTGAGACCCGAATTAAAAAGAGTTGCCTAAATTAAAAATCGGATTAATACGTAAACTTAAAGATGGGATAGGATTTTAAATAGTCCAGAAATAATTCTGAAAAATACAGATACAATGGAAACAACTATCTGGACTCGTATGATCCCAAATACATTAAAACACCAACACGTTAAAACATTAAACACAGAAATTAATTATCGTTTGTAGATTAATTTATTTACAATCTATACTTAATATATTTATGGTTAGTTTATTTCTAATGACACTTGAGCTTGATTTATTTATATTTTATTTGTATACTTTTTGAGTTTCATTTAATAATTAACAAAAAGTATTAATCCCTGATTAAATTGTTAAGGATTTCGTGAGTTTCTATTTTCGTCTCTAACGCGTAGAATGGACTGTAGGAACACGTCAGAACGACTTCCTTCACACTGTTTTCTAAATGGAATTCTGTCAAAATTTTATAAAATATTTCTTCTAGATTAATAATATATTTTAAAACAGAATCCTCTTTTCAGATAATCCAAATTCTTAATCCAAGTAGTTAGAATCTCAATCCAAAAGAGGGTTAATTTTAGTGATCGTTAGAATGAGTGTTAAGTATTAGTTTCCTTTCTGATTAGTCGATCTTTCGTTAGGTGAGCACGAGGACTACTCCGGAGTAGCAGACGAGTATTACCCAGAGTACGAGGCCGGTGACGCAGGACAGGACACCACCGACCACCAGGAGGAGTAGTCGCGTCTTCTTAGACATTTCCAGGTGTGGATTGTCTTTTTATGTCTAATATGGATGCTTTAGGTTTTGTTAAATTCTTAGTTAGTAATTAGATCATTATTGAAATGTGTGCATATCATGTCATCTACATTAAGTAAACAGTTAAGAGTATATCATTAACTTAAAGATTAGTTTTGCATATATATAGGATATGCATTCGTATTAATAAAGTGATTAATAACATAAAAGTGCTTTAAATCAACACTTGCATTTGGTGCGGATCAGGATAGTGAGACCGAGTGAGATAACAGCGTTTTGCACGTGATTTCCATTATCGGGAGTTGGCACCCCAGCTGAATGCCGGTGGGCTCCTTATGATAGCGATCTCGAGCAACGCGTTTCTGATGATCACTCAGCTGACCGACTGTTAGGCGGTACTGCGGTCACTTGATAGTTATTTGTGTTACTATTATATCCATTTGTCTTGTGTTATTATATTCCTTTGGCCTGACATTGAACTAAGAGCTAAGTGTGCCATTATATCAGACTACCTCTCGATCCCCATGAGTCAGTTGGCCGGTACCGTGTTTTACTGCCCACTTCTTTAGCGGGAATGTGGAGATAGGGGCAAGGTTGAGTAATCAAGCAAGGCTGAGTTAGGTAGATCTGTAGGTACGGTTCATGTCATTTATATTAGGAATTGTGAGATGAATTCTGGATTTTATGTGACTTATGATTTGACTATTGAGTGCGGGTGCTTTACTCTCGTATTATTATATGAACTCCATATATTATTATTCTACTATTATCCGCTTCTCCAAATATCTTTCAGATTTTATTTTTGGGCATGTCATCAGTTGTAGATTAGAGATACCATCAATTTATACTTACACTTAGAAATTATAATATAGGAATTAAAATAATCCAACTTAAGTATGGTTTAGTTCCTAACTAGTTTTTAACCAGAGCCTTAGGTTTATTCCTTGTTCCACCACTGAGTATTCGTGTACTCAGCCCACATAATTGCTTGTGGCGCAGGTTCAGGTTTGGTAGACTTAGTAGAGGAGTTTTTGCCAGAAGACCAAGCCGAGCTGGAATAGTAGTTATCCGCTGTGCATTATTACTTATGTTTTGTTTGTATGATGACTGGAGATTTTGATGTGTATATATTTTACCAGTCTCTTGTGTTGTATGAACAAACAATGTCATTATTATGTGATTAGTTATTTGTGATATTTGTATCTGTGACACTGTTTTATAGCCTTACGTGTGCGTAGCAGATTGTGCATACGTGGCGGGGTTGTCCTCCCCAGATTGCAGCTTGGTTTGGGGTGTGACATTTGTTGTATTTTAGGCAATATAAATTATCATTATAAAAGCAACTATTATTGTCACGTATCTATCGTTTGACATTAGTACATTTATAATAAATTAATAATTAATGTACATGTCATTGGGATCATTTATAAGTTTTCTTCTGTGAAGATATATATATTCAAGGATTATTATCAAAATATTTAAACCATTATTACTTTTCATTTCCAAACAAATCATTTTATCAGTTCTACCAGCAAGTACACTTGAAGGGGAAGTACAGGAGCGCCCCCCTAAAAGTGTTTTTTTTTTATTTATTGTAGCTCTCTCTAGGGCTGTCAAACGTGTACAACGGACAACCGAAATGGACATTTCCGTTTATGTTCGGTTGCAATGCACAGTAGAAATATTATTTTTGTTTATGTTCCGTAATTAAAACGTAAATGAAATATTTACCGTTTAATGTTCCGTCTTTATATAATGGAAGAACAGAACAAACATTAAATTTCGTCATTACAATAAATTGAACTTTTTTTTTGATGGACGCCTGTCAGCAAAATTCATTCAAAGTAAATCGTCCATTACAAATATCAGAATCATTAGAGTAAAATGAAACAACCTGGTGCTTACTCCCCAATTAAAAAACCAAAAATAGCAAAAAAAAAAAACCCACAAATTGAACTTAAAGTTTCAACAGATTGAACTTGCATAACAATTAAGATAAATTGAACTTGCATAGTTACATTACATTAAAATCATAGATGATAGATTGTACAACAATTCTTTTTATTAAAACCCGTAGGTGATTCATTAACCGTCCAAAAATTACAAAGTTTGAACATAGGAGCATAGCTGACTGGCCTTAAACATACCAGTAAACTGATAACCAACTAGTAAACTGATACCAGTAACTGATAACCAAACTAAATAAAATTAAAATAAAAAACAAAAAGACAAGTTATAACTTCGCCCAACCTCCTACTCCTAAGAAGTAAGAACCTCAAACTATTCTTCATAAACTAATTGTGCATGTTCCTTGTAAAGAAAATTGACTGCAGTTTACAACAAATTGAACTAGCATAGCTGCATTAAAATGCAAACATCTGACAATTGACAAATATATATATATAGCTTGCAATTAGAAGTTACAAGAAACTCACAGATCCCAAACTAGAAGCTCAATAGACAAACATAGCTGTAACAATTACAAGTTACAAGAAGCTTTTGTATTGAGTTCAATGTTTTGTCTGCATCATTTTTTATGAAATGCACATAAAAAAGTTTAAGTAATTAAAGGCAAAAATTAAAAAATAGAAGCAAAAAATTCAGAAAAAATAGAAGCCAAAAATTAGTAAAAAAATAGAAGCAAAAAATCAAAATTGCAGTGTGAAAAGAGGAGCAAAAAGAGAGAGGGAGGTACAATCTAATAAGAAATTGAAGAACTTCATGGGGTTTGTACAATCTAGGGTTTAGTCGGGTGCGTACCTATTGCATCTTCCTTCGATTTGTTACGATTCTTCCAAGTACCAACTGTAAGTATATAGGGAACACATGAGAGCCCGGAGGTGAAGGGGAACGAAGAAAATAGGCAAATTTCACTTGCCTCGCCTTCCACAATAGTAGTTTTGCTTTACCAGATTTCAGACTCTAATCAAATTCGTTGTTTAGGCACACTCTCTCAGAGTCTCAGTTGTATTGGATAGGATAGTCTCAGGTGATAGAGACGAGAGCGGGAGAAGAAGTTGGAGGTGTAGGTTATCGGCTCAGAACAGGAGTGCAATCGATGCAACTGAGAGAGAAGAGAGCGAAAGAGAGGTGCGGCGCTCTCTAGGGCTACACGAAAGAGAGAGAGAGAGAGATGAATATCGAATATGGGCTACGAATGTAATGGGCTGAACAAAATAACATTATATTACGTAACTAAATTGGGCCGTTCCGTTTCTGTTTCGTGCATCTAAACAAAACAAACCATTTCATTTATGTTTCGTTGGCTGAAACGGAAGCAAAAATCCTTCCATTTATGCTCTGTTTCGGACGGAACGAAATCAAAACGTTCGAAAAGGAGCGGTATTGACAGCCTTAGTTCCCCCTGTTGGTAGTTGATTAAAAAATATCAGAACATGTTTAGAAGACTAGTAATTAGCGTGCCAGCAATTGTATCAGTTATATTATTAGTGGGCTATTGGTGTCATAGTTATGACAGTAATAGATAGTTAATTTAGACAGAGTAATTAGGTGAAGTCGGTTTAGAATCTCTAATTATAGAATTTTGTTTTCTTTATTTATGAGATGTTGTAATCAGTTTTATGCAATGAATGAAATAGAGTTTACGTTTACAGAACGCTTTGCATATCAAATTCTACTCTATTCCTTTCTCTTCTCTAACTGTTGAAGTCTCAATACACAATTGTTGAAGTTTCATCATAAAACTGTTCTAATTCTCCAACAAATTGGTATCAGAGCGAAAGTTGATTCTTGAGCATAGATGGCTGAAAACGGCAGCAACAAGGTGAATGTAATGCAGCCAGCAGTTCCGTTGTTCAAAGGAGAAAATTTTGAGTTTTGGAGCATCAAGATGGCATTTCTATTCAAGTCTCAAGGGCTATGGGACTTAGTAGACATGGGCACAACAACAATCGATGTTGAAACACAAAAGAAAGACGCCAAAGCATTGTTTTTTCTTCAGCAAACAGTGCACGATACAATTTTCTAAAAAATTTTAGCAGCCACCAGTGCAAAGGAAGCATGGACAACCCTGAAAACAGCATTTCAAGGACAACTCGAGTCATGATCATCAAACTTCAAGGCCTATGCAGGGACCTTGAAAATTGCAGATGAAAAAAGGAAGATCGGTGCAAACCTTCCTTTCAAGAGTACAAGAAGTTATTAATCAAATCAGAACACTTGGAGACACCATGGAGGAGAATATGATGGTGGCAAAGGTGTTGAGAAGCCTAACATCTAAGTATGATCATGTGGTTGCAGCAATAGAAGAATCTAAAGGTCTGAACAACTACACCTTTGATGAACTCATGGGGCCACTGCTGACTCATGAAACAAGGATATCAAAAGTGGAAGATAGAGGTGAAGAGAAGGCTTTTTATAGGAAGGGGGAGTCATCAAGAGGCAGAGGCAGAGGACGACACAATTCTAGTAGAGGCAGAGGCCGTGACAATTTCAGTAGAGGAAGATCAAACTCAAACAGTGGAGGAAGAGACCGAGGTAGAAGCAATCAAAGAGACTCGCATGATGATTCCAAGAAGGACATCCAGTACTATTATTGCAACAGATATGGACACTACCAAGCAGAATGTTACAAGAAGCAAAGGGAAGAAAATCAAGCAAATTATGTAGAAAAGAAAGCTGAGCAACCAGCACTCTTCATGGCATACAGCATGGCTGAAAAGATTGATGCAAGAAACATCTGGTTTTTGGGCAGTGGATGTTCAAATCATATGTCAGGGCACAAGAAGCTCTTTGAAGAATTAGATGAAACATTCAAACTGAAGGTGAAACTTGGTGATGACAAGCTAATTCAAGTTGAAGGCAAGGGTAGAGTTATGGTACACACAAAAGAAAACGATGTAAAGGAAAGAGTAATGATGGCAAAAGAGTTCAACCAATCTGAGTTATGGCATCTTAGATATGGTCATCTACATGTCATTGGTATGAAATTATTAAACCAGAAGCAAATGGTTTATGGCTTACCAGAAATCAATCAAATAGGAATTTGTGAAGGGTGTATAATTGGTATAAACAAGCAAAGTTACCATTTCCCAAAGGTCAAGTCAAAAGAGCAACACAAGTTCTTGAGATTGTGCATGCAGATTTATGTGGGCCTATGCAAACTGAATCTCTTGGAGGCAGCAAATATTTCCTTCTTTTCACATATGATTATAGTAGAATGAGATGGGTGTATTTTCTACAAGGTAAAGGAGAGACATTTGACAAATTCAAGGTGTTTAAAGCTTTTGTAGAGAAGCAATCTGAAAAAGAAATTGAAGGTTTTAAGAATAGATCAAGGAGGTGAGTTTCTCTCAAAGGAATTCATCAATTTCTGTGAAAAAGAAGGGATATATCATGAGCTAACTTCATCCTATACACCTGAGCAAAACGGGATGGCAAAAAGGAAGAATATGACAGTTGTTGAGATGGAAGAAGCATGCTAAAGTGCAAGAAACTGCCAAACAAATTCTGGGCTGAAGCAGTAGCAACTGCTGTGTATGTGCTGAATATTTCACCAATAAAAGTTGTGTTGAATCAAACTCCTTTTGAAGCATGGTTTAAGAGAAAACCAGGAGTTGGTCATTTGAGAGTATTTGAAAGTATAGCTTATGCATTTGTCAATCCACATAAAAGAACCAAGCTGGATGGAAAATCAGAAAAGTGTATCTTCATTGGATATTGCACACAAACTTAAGGATATAGGCTGTACAATTCAGAAAATGAGAAAATTTTTGTGAGTAGATATGTTCTATTTGATGAAGAAACAGAATGGCAGTGGAATGATGTTGTACATCAAACTCAAATTGAAGAGATAGTAGAAGAAGATGTGGAGGTGACTGCACATGAGCAACCAACAAATATCAACACACATGAGCCAATATCTGAACAATAAAATGATATGCCAAATAATTTACAAGCAAGGAGGTTCAAAACAATAGAAGAGCTATATGAGACAACACAAATGCTTCTTGTTGCAGACCCTACAACCTATGAAGAGGCAGCAGAAAAAGAAGAGTGGCGCAAGGCAATGCAAGAAGGGTACATGCAATTGAGAAAAATATAACTTGGCAGCTAGTAAAACTCCCTGAAGGTAAAAATGTGATTGGTATTAAATGGGTCTATAGAACAAAATTTGGTGCTGATGGAAGTGTGTAAAAGTTCAAGGCTAAACTCGTGGCAAAAGGATATGCACAAGAGTATGGAATAGATTATGAAGAAACATTCTCACCAGTGGCAAGATTTGAAATAGTGAGATTGTTATTGGCATTGGCAGCTCAATTGAAAGAAATGTGTATCAATTTGATGTCAAGTCTGACTTTCTTAATGGAGAGTTGACTGAAGAAGTTTATGTGGAGCATCCAAAAGGATTTGAAGTGAAAGGTAAGGAGAATTATGTGTACAAACTAGCAAAAGCTCTATATGGATTGAAGCAAGCACCAAGGACTTGGTACAACAAGATTAACACATATTTCATCAACTCTGGATTTGAAAGAAGCAAAAGTGGCCCAACTTGTATGTTAAGAAGAAAGGAAATGAAGAGATTTTGATTGTGTGCTTGTACGTTGATGACATGATTTACATGAGCACAAGTGAAAAGATCCTGATAGAATTACGAGCAAGTATGAAAGGTGAATTTGAGATGTCAGATTTTGGATTGATGCATTACTTTCTTGGTTTGAAGGTAGAGCAAGAGAATGGCAGCATTTTTGTCTCTCAAAGGAAGTATGCAAATGATTTACTGAAGAAATTTGGTATGCATAGTTGCAAGGCAGCAACTACTCCCATGAATAATAATGAGAAGTTAACAAGAGATGATGATACTGGTTTTTGTGATGAAACTAAGTACAGAAGTTTAGTTGGAGGCTTGATTTACTTAACTCATACAAGACCAGACATATCTACAATAACACTATCCTTCATATCTACCCGAATTAATCTGATTTCTGTGACAATGCTTATCAAATTTTGGAGAATTATACTATGCTGGCAGTATCCAACATAACCATACAATAAAATTGTTGTTTCAATACTTGTGTCCTTGCTTTCCTGACACGTTCTTTCTCTTCGCTCATCTGCTTGATCGTCTCTCATACTTCTTTTGTTGATTCATTTTCAACAATCCCCCTGATCCTTTTCTTCTTCAACAGGGTCAATGCCTTACACTGCTTCCCATGCTTCCAATACCCGCAGGATCATCTTCATCTTTATTGCCCACAATCCATAGTTTGTTTCATTCAGTATTGGATATTGAATTGGTACGTTTGCGCTTGTACTTGCTTTAGGTTGTCTTCTTACCACTGTTGTTTTCTCCATTAGGTGGATCCTTATCGTCTTCTCCGTCCACTGTGATCACAAACTTTTTCTGATACCAAATGTCAAAAATAAAATAGAAAAGTGATAAAACAGAAACGACGAACAAATAGTTTGTGGTGCGAAAAATGTAGCACCGTTTTCTATTTTCTTATTACTTTTATTGAAAGACTAATAACAAAAACATAGTAATAAAAATCCTAATACATTTATGACTAATAATAACGAGTGGTTTCTTATTTCCCACACGCATAGCTAGGAAATAAAAAATAACATTACAGCAACAAAATATTTAACTGAATCTTTTGAGGAAGGAAACCTAATACCAGAAAATAATACCAAAAATAACAAAGGGATGTATGTCAGTACACCGACATAATAGCCTCAACTATATCAGTATACTGGCACAACAGCTTACATCTCACATATTCAATAGGGTGGTAAATAAAAGCAGACATTAATCAGGGGTAAACTTCGATGATGGAGATATATCCAACAGTACGCACAATCCTGTAAGATGAAAATCCAGCTTTTGTGAATAAAGACTTCCACTCGTGCTCATCTCGCTCTGCTCCTGCGTGCACAGTTAGCATCAACATGTCAAACAACAACTGTGTTTCCTCATATTCAATGGGGCAGCCGACAACAGCATCAACAATAATAACCTTGCCTCCATTTTCTGTTGAACTAATTGCTTCTTTGCATTTCTTCAGTATTTCTAGGCATACCTCATCACTCCAATTATGGAGGATAAACTATTATGAAAATTAATAACGTCAGAGTTTAATATTAAATATGCAAAATTAAATCTATACCATCCTAAAAACTAAAATTTTAAAAATTTAACACCTCCAAAGTTATGTCTTTTAAATTTCATATTGACCAAAATATTCCTCTTCTCAAATTTAAAATTTTTTTTTTGAAGGTCAGGTGGCAATAAGCACGCCGACAAGTTTTATTAATAAGAAAATTATTTACAAAATAAAAAGTAAAAAAGAAAAAAAAGGTTTAATCCTACCAATGTACAAAGCAAAAGAAAAAGGAAAAAAAGAAAAACATAAAAAGTAAAAAGATCCTAAGCATGTCTTGTCCAATTGTCAGTGCATTCAGTTATCTCCTTCAAAATTAAGTGAGGTGGCGTCTTAATATCTTGGAAAACAATTTTTTAAAATTTAAAATTTAAAAATTTAAAAATTGCAAAATTTGCGAACCTAAGTAAAAACTTTTAAATTTGAGAGAAAGGAAGCTACTTGATCAATAAAAAAAAGTTAGGCATGGAAATTGTTGTATAAGTAACAAATTTTTGTATGTAACTTTGGATGGTATTTATCAAATATTCGAATATATATAAGTGCCAAAAATCTATTTTTTTCCATATATATAAAATATTTGAATGGTGTGTGTTTGTTTGTGTGTTAAAATTCTTTTCATTTACCTTAAGAAGGACTGCATCTGCCAGAGGAATATGGTTAAACATATCTCCTGAAACGAATTTCACAATGCCATCATTTCGAAGGCCTCTTACCACATGAGGTAAATCTAAGACCGAGCACTCGACATGAGGAAAATTCGTGGCAATGGCTTTTGCTACTGCACCGACCCCTCCACCTACATCTACTAAGGACTTTATTCCCTTGAAAATCTCTCCACCACTCTTAATTAATACATCAGTGAAAATTCTACAGGTGCTCTCCATAGCACTGTTAAAGGACTCGTTAAGCCTAGAATTCTGACTTGCCATTTCCCATAAACTGCAATTGTTTCCCATGTCAAATGCCGTCTCTTTGCCCTCCTGCTTCAGCCAATCACCCATGCATTGAAAAGCTTCTTGTAAAACATGTTTAAGATCTTCGAGTTGGCAACGGATGAAGGGTAAAAAATTTAGTGAAGCTTCCTTTTTAATAACAAGGCGGGACACTGGAGTTAGGTCATAAATGGGCTGTGCCTCTGCAATAACACTCTCAGAGGCTTGCACCTGAATAAAGCCGAAATGGGTTAATATGCGCATGAGGTGGCGCAAATAGGGCTCCTTTGATTGAGGGAGGGAAAGAGCAGAACGAAGCTGGTTCAAGGTCATGGGTTGGCCATGGCTGCTGATTTGATCAGCGATGCCAAGGTCTAGAGCACACTTGAGAGCCATGGGTTTGATGAAACCAAAAATCATGTTCGATAGAGCTGGAACAGCTTGGTATTCGTTGTTCTCCATACTCAGGTGTTAGTCAGTCTTATGAGGTTCTTAATATTGGCGAATGGTGTGAATGAATGGAATGATTGTACTTTATTTATAACATGAAAAATTTTCCCATCCATCTAGCTTCTGTCTATCCAGCTGTACAAGTAATAAAATGCTACAAAATCTACAAAGCAAATAGCTTGATTAAAATATTATAAATATTATAAATCGTCCAATAATAATTAATTTCCAAAAAATCTTAAAAATTAATAAAATGTCTTTTTAAAAAAATATAATTAGTTCTCCAATGAATTTTTAATGCCAATAGCATAATGAACTATTTGGATAACTTATTTACTAGTCAAGTAGTGTTAAGATCTAATTAATTACATATTCACATTTGACAGACTTCAATACAATAATTCGGGTTATTTGCATGGGGCGTATTATAGACTCATAATTATAATTAATATTGATATCCCACTGGAGGATCAGGGAATTTCATCCGTATCCCAATGAATGTTAATTTATACGCACGATAATAATATTTCATTCTATCATCGTTCACATACTTCTAAGACCTATGTTAATATTGAACGACTGTGGACGTAATATCTATGTGCAGTTATAAACACATAATTTTGGATCAAATAACAGTAAATCACATTTTTGGAACAAAATAATGGAAATGAGGCAATTGATAGATATTAATAGTTCTTATGAGATACAGAATGGACAAAGTGTAAGATTTTGGAAGGATAGATGGCATGAAGATACAATCTTAAACTTAGAATATCACTCTTTATTTCAAATTTGTGAGGATCAAGATATTACAGTATATACAGCCTTTGCTGTGAGATTTCAATATGTAGATTGAATTGGTAAAATTATATTTGTCGATCTGTAAAATTATCCACAGATATGATCGCGATGAATTAAACCCTCAATATGATATTTTAGTTACATTTCTTTCTATATAAATAAGATATTTTAGTTACATTTTATACTATTATGTGTTTGTATTTATAGAGTATTTATTTGTCTTAAAGTAGTATCTTTAAAGGAAATTTTTTTTATGAGAACTAATTTTGAATCGGTATTTAATCGCAACCGTTTATGAGTGTTGTTGTGATTAAAATCCGATTCAAAAATTGGTTCTCACAACAGAATTTCTCATCTTTAAAACTTTTGTTTAGTTATAGGTGAAGAATGAGAAAAATGGAGGGAGGATGTCATGGGAGAGCAGCGCCAAGGGGAGAGAGAGCGGGAGTGAGGGGAAAAGGAAAAGTGGAAGGTTAAGGAGGTGGGCTAAACAATTGACAATTAAGGATTAGGAATACTCGTTACAGCCAATCTGAACTCTGCACAACGTTATAGATCAGCCAAACACGTCACTATTCAACATTCTGACCACAATTCGGACCGAACCGAGAGTAGGTGGTTTGATAATGTTGATTTTTAACGCAAAAGCATGAGATTTCGACGTTCCAAAAGTCAAACCTAGATGAACCCTGAATCGACCTTTATACCATTTTTAATATTTTTAGATTTGTTTTAGATAGTTAAAACTTTCAAAAATATTTATTTCATTGTACCTTTAGATTCAATCGAGCAAATTCATAAAAATTAATTTTCTAGTTTTCTTAAAAAAATAAAGTCTGTTAATCAATTGTACTGTCGATTTGGATTTGACCCACAAGCTATACCACAAACGATTAAAGATCTGAGGTTT
Source organism: Rhynchospora pubera (assembly GCA_028095005.1). Taxonomy (NCBI): domain Eukaryota; kingdom Viridiplantae; phylum Streptophyta; class Magnoliopsida; order Poales; family Cyperaceae; genus Rhynchospora; species Rhynchospora pubera. The sequence continues at coordinate 346,048,207 of CM051460.1, read as the reverse complement.
ATTTTTATCTAAGTTCTGCTCACAGGTGGAATTGTTACATCCTTAAAATTTTTTTGCTTCTTAGTTCTCGCGAAAATGGAAAGATTCTACAAATAACGACGACGAAGAAGGAAATCAGGTGCAACAATTTTTTCAATTTTTTTTTGGGTTTTGAACAGTTTTGACCGGTTCACCAAGAGTAGGGCTCTTAACCAAGGTTCAAAAATCAGCCAATTTCGATTCAAATCGGCCAAATCAGATCGGTATCTGCGAAAAGCGAGCCGATTTTCTTGAATTTGAAGCAGATTCGGGTTAAAAACAGCCATTAATGGCGTTCTTGAATCGAGAAGGTGTGGATAACTCAGTCTAAGGTGCTGCTGGCAGGAAAGACGTGTGGGACTTCGGGGGAAGCACCACGAAACTCCAGTGGTTTTGATTTCATGACTGTTTCGGCGGCCTTCTTTCTTCTATCAAAAATAAAAGGAGGGAACGGGAATAAAAACGAGAACTCCATTTTAGTTCACTTTTTCAATATAAATCACATCGGATGTTTTATAATGTTTTCTAACTGAAATCAATTTAAAAAATCAAGGAAATTGATCCAAACATGTAGAAAAGTTATAACATTTATGATCTACGATCCTGATGGATACATTATTATATTTTAATATATGCATATTTATTAAAAAATGTTAGGAAAAACATTTTTTTGTTGATTATAAAATCTCAATTCAATTGTTTATAATTTCTATTTTCGAAAAATTTGAAATTTCTTGCCATTGTCACTATTGTCGGATTCTATTGTTGTATTATTTTCATATTTTGGTTGATTTTATGCTTCTATTATTTTTATCTTTTTAATTATAATTTTTTAAATGATTTTTTTATTTTTCCATAATTTATTTGATTTTTAAAAGCAAAAAATATTTTTAAAACAAAAATATGAGTTTTCGATCCAATTCAACCAATTCGACTCCTCGGATCAAATGTCCGATTCTGATTTTCAGACCCATGCTTTTAACATTTTTTCTATCGGATTCTAACCCGGTACTATCGGTTATTGATACCAACTTGCGATCGAGTATAGTGTGTGCTGCCACAGGAGATCAAAAACATGGCACTCGGCCTAGTGTTCGGCTAGGTGTTCGGCCGAACAGTACCCCGAATGGTATCCAGAATGGCGCGTCTCTGGTGATAGACGGAAGGTTCTAGGCTGCCTTAACTTAGAAATAAGACTAGCACGTTTAGTGGCTATGTTTCCTTTTGTGAGGATACAAAATTGTAAAGAAATAAAAAAATAAATAATGGAGAATAATTGAAAAGAGATGTGTGCATCTAAAAAATAGTTTCCTATTTAATATTCATCTTCTCCATCTAATAGATATATCTCGGACCAACTTGGTAGGACTACAAATCTAACGAGGTGATTGTCACATTAAGCAATTTTAATAGAAAATAATCAAATCAATAGAAATATTTAAGTGGAAACAGGGACTTCGGCTCGGTTCGACAAACTTGTCCATCCAGCTGTACATAACAATAAAACTAGTGGTCTTTTCGCGCGTTGCGCGATCTATTTTCATTTTGATATTTTTTTATATTTTATTCATTTAAGAGAACATATAATTAGTTGTGTTGCACGATAATTTTTAGTGTGGTATATATTTAATAGTACACAATCGTTTAAGATCATACTTAAATTCCAAATAAAAATACGATAATTATTTTTTTTTGCAACACAATGTCTGTCATAATATGTGCGACATTTTCATTAATTGTGTATGATGTATAATTTTTTAAATTATTTTTATAAAGGCAAATAAATAAGCATAATAATAAAAAAAGTTGAATCAGTATTATTAGTGCCTACGGGCTTTCTTATAATCTTTTAAAGAAAACATGTAAAATTCGGAGGAAAAAAAATTAGAAAGTGATTGATACCATCTAAAACTCCTTTGGACTATTCAAATAAAAAAAAATGTGGTTCATCCTGAAAGAAAAAAAGGGTTTCATTGATGGATACATGTGATTTTCAAGTGTTTTTTTTTTTATTTGAAAGACGTAAGCAGATTAAAAAGAAAAAAGAGTCCATACAATAAAAAAAATAAAAATTTAAAAGTGGGAGGGGTCTAGCACAAAGCGGAGGAGTTTTTTTTTTTTTTTTTGAAGAACTTTCCCGTGGGCCTTTAATTACCAAAGAGAATCAGTTACAGGGTACAAATGGAAAAAGTATAACCAGTAAAAGCCACTCCCCTAATGGCCTAATCCTATCTATCTACCAAATCATTAATAAAAGCTCTCCATTCTGCCGATGAAGTTGAAACCTCCCCTACAACCAAAACCTTGGAGCGGGCCCCACTTACTTTTTTTTCATGATTTCTCTACACGTGGGTGGTCAGAGGAGGGTAAAAACATAAGGTAAAAAGTAAAAACATATTCTCTACACGGGATCTTCTGCGACAATTGTTATTTCACGATCTGCAATAAAAGATCCGATCAAATTTACTGTACTAAGAACTGTTGGCTAATAGTGTCGGATCCGGGTTCTAAATCCGGATCCTCACTGAAAATTAATATATGTTTGGATTGGATTTGGATTGGATGCTATAGGTTTTAATAACAAAATGACATGATTAAAATAAAATGTTTTAAATCGTCCGGTAACAAATTTTTTTTTTATAAAATGGCATGATTAAAATAGTTTGTAGATTAATCTATATATCAAGAAACATCTTTTTTGGCTTGTTGCCCTTTACGTTGTAATTTTCTAATTTCGATAAAGGATAAGATGGAAACTATTTATCCAGGACTTTTTCTGTACATAAAAATAGTTTCATATCTCTGGGCCAGATAAACTCATTTAATTTTTCAAGTACTGACGATATATAAATAGTAATTTTTTTTATAAAGGATAAGATTCCAACTATTTAACTAGCATTTTTTTTTTACTTAAATAGTTTAATATCTCCGGTCCATATCGATTCATTTAATTTTTCAAGTACTGACGATATATAAACAGTATTTTTTTTATAAAGGATAAGATTTTTTTCTGTACTTAAATAGTTTCATATCTCTGGGCCATATGGACTCATTTAATTTTTCAACTGGAAATATATAAATAGTAATTGTAACACCCCGTATGTCTATTAAATTCTTTAATAAAAAAAACTAGCCTAAGATGCTCTCCTATGTGGGCAAATAAAAAAATAAATAAATACAGATAATAAAATATATTGTTTAATCTACCAGCGATATAAATTTATATGTTATTAAATTTGTTTCTTTATTAGATGGAAAGTCAAAATATTTTTTTGTTTCTTCTGACCATTGATATTCAAACATAGATCAATTCGATAGAACGGCAGAAACACCTGTTTACAAACTAGATCTAGCGTGTAATTACTCCTTCATCTGTGCTTTAATAATAGTAAAGATAAAAAAAAAATTTCAATATTATTTTCAGACAATATATGCATTTCTTATTATATTATTTGATTCTCTCATTAAACCCTAAACCCTAAACGAATAAGTTTACAACCATAACCCTAGAACAATAAATCAACAACTCAAAGACATAGAACAAACAAGAAAAAATGAAAAATAAGAGAAGTTACAACCAATTGCACTTGCTTTCCCTTGAACTTGTCGAAATTCCCTTCTAAATGACTCGTTGTCGTCGCAAACGACCCGTCTAACGCTGCCACAATCTGATCTTGAGACTAACCTCTCAGATTTTTCTATGACTAACCCTTAACTTTGTCCTTGGATCGAAAACACCACCTAGTAATGCTCTTGTATGCCTTTGTATGGGCTTCTATGGCCTTGTAGGCTTTGGAATTGTTTAGAGACGCTGGAGGCATGTTCTGGACATGCCGGGAGTTGAAAATAACCACCCGTTTGAGCCTCCAGACGGATCGACTGAAATCTGGTTGAAAATAGCAGTTTTTCCTGCGAAAGTCAAACGGTCCGTCTGACTTTTCAGACGGTACGTTTGGAAAATTCAGCACTGCGCACTGTTAATATTTTGTCCATATCTCCTTCATCCGGACTCCGTTTGAGGCGATTCAAAAACTAGTGGAAAGCTTACGAGGATCTCTACATCATCATTGATTCATACAAGTTTTGTTTTTGTCCAAAATCTACATTAAAGTAGGATTTATAGTAGTAACTCATTCTTGACACGAACACCTAATTAAAATGTCCCTCATTAATCTAACTCATTCTTGACACGAACACCAAAATATGTATATAAAATCATCTCATCAATATCCAACTTAAATAAAAAAGTCTAGCAATAAAAATCTATGTAAAGACCATCTTTCTTATAGTGAGCACGATTAAACACAACACGATTAACACGCAACACGACAGGAATACGACACCAACACGAATAAACATGATACGAATACGACACGACACAACACGATAATACGAATTCAATTTTCAATATTAATTATTTCGAAGTTTTAACTAATGTAGTGCCACTGTAATGGTGTAGAGCTGTAGGCATGTAGCTTGTAGGCTTGAAGAAATAGAAGTCTAGGCGTGTAGCCTTTAGCTTGTAGACTCATATTTGTTAAATTTTTAATTATTAAATTTATCATAAAATTGCATGAAATTCCGTATTCAATTTTTAATTTGTTAAAACGATCAACAAAGTCTAACGATCTTTTTTTCTATTTTATTTTTTTAACAAATTTTAAGAAATCTTCATAAAAAAAATTTGACACGATTTGACATGACTAACACATCATGTTATGTCTGAATACGTGTCGTGTTGTCTCTTCTCACCACTCAGCACGACCCTATTAAAAAAATAGTTCGTGCCAACACGACACGACATGAGAGTCTAATACGATCGTGTTTGACACGACACGACACACACAATTAGAGAACACTACTGTCGAGGAAGACGCGTGGGACGTCGGGAGAAGCTCCACGATACTCCGGTGGTTGATTTCATAACTGTTTCGTCGGCCTCCTTTCTTCTATCGAAAAATAAAAGGAGGTAACAGGAACAAAAACAGCAGGTTGAAGGAGAAGGGTCGAAGACTGGAGAAGTCCATTTTAGTTCACTTTTTCATTATAAATCACGTCGGATGTTTTATATTGTTTTATAACTGAAATCAATTTAAAACATCAAGGAAGTTGATCCAAACATGTAGAAAAGTTATAAAATTTATGATCTACAATCCTGACGAATACATTACTATATTCTGATGTATGCATATTTATTAAAAAAAATTTAGAGAAAATATTTTTTTTTGTTGATTATAAAATCTCAATTCAATTGGTTTATAACTTCAATTTTTGAAAATTTTGAAATTTCCTTGCCATTGTCACTATTGTACGCTTCTATTGTTGTATTATTTTCATATTTTAGTTAATATTATGCTTCTATTATTTTTATTTTTTTAATTTTAATTTTTTTAAATATTTTTTTCTACTTTTACTATTATTATTAGAGGTATTATTATTAGTATGGCTAGTCTTACTATTAGTATTTTTATGATTTGTATTTTTTTTTTTGTTCTTGGATGTGTTCTCTTGTTGGGTTTCTTTCTAGCCTACCCCAACTTGTTTGGGACAAAAGGCTTAGTAGTTGTTGTTGTTGTATTTTTTTCTACTTTCCCATAATTTATTTGATTTTTGGAAGCAAAAAAAACATGTTTTAAAAACAAAATATGAGTTTTCGATCCGATTCAACCAATTGGACTCCTCGAATCAAATGTCCGATTCCGACTTCCAGAACCATGCTTTTAACATTTTTCCTGTCGGATTCTGACCCGGTACTGTCGGTTATTGGAATTATTGAGTTGTGATCTAGTATATCTTACAGAAAATACCAACTCTGCAGGACTACAAAGCCAACGAGGTGTTTGTCACATTAAACAATTTTAATATAAAATAATCATAAAAAAAAATAAAAATATTTAAGTGGAAACAGGGACTTCGGCCTGGTTCGACTAAATTGTCCATCCAGCTGTACAAAACAATAAAATGCTATAGATTCTAATAACTAAATGACTTGATTAAAATAAAATAATTTAAATCGTCCAGTAACAATTTTTTTTTTAAAAAAATGGCATGAGTAAAATGGTTTGCAGATGAATCTATCGAGAAACATCTTGTTTGGCTTGTTGCCCTTTACGTTGTAAATTTCTAATTTCGATAAAGGATAAAATGGCAACTATTTATCCAGCATTTTTTCTGTACTTAAAAATAATTTCATATCTCTGGGCCAGATAAACTCATTTAATTTTTCAAGTACTGACGATATATAAATAGTAATTTTTGATAAAGCATAAGATCCCAACTATTTAAGTAGCGTTTTTTATCTGTACTTAAATAGTTTCATATCTCTGGGCCATATGGACTCATTTAATTTTTCACCTAGCAATATATAAATAGTAATTGTAACACCCCCGTATGTCTATTAAATTCTTTAATAAAACTAGCCTAAGATGTGGAAAAATAAAAAATAAATAAATATAGATAATAAAAATATATTGTTTAATCTACCAGCTATATAAATATATATGTTATTAAATTTATTTTTTTAGTAGACGGAAAGCCAAAATATATTGTTATTTTGTCTGGCGATTGATATCCAACCATAGATCAAATCGATAGAACAGCAGAAACAATTGTTTACAAGCTAGATCTAGCGTGTAATGACTCCTTCATCCGTGCTTTAATAATAGTAAAGATAAAGATTTTTTTCAATATTATTTTCAGACAATATACCTATTTTTTATTATATTATTTGATTCTCTCATTAAATTCTATTTTCCTTTTGTCCACAATGTCATAATACGAGAAAGTTTAATATGCACTATTGTGCATAGGACATTCCGTGCACCGCGGACTTTTTCGGAGATATTTTTCTAAATTGACAAATATACTTTAACCAATCTAATCTACATATTGAAATCTCAAAGCAAACCAAATTTTACAATTTTTTAGATTTTATTACTATTTTTTCAAATTTTTTAAAACATATCATTTTTGGAATGTTAAAAATAGTACAAGATTCTAAAAATGATCTGTTTTAAAAAATTTGAAAAAATAGTAATAAAATCTCAAAAATTGTAAAATTTGGTTTGCTATGTGATTTCAATATGTAGATTAGATTGGTTAAATTATATTTGTCAATAAAAATATGTCCGAAAAAGTTCGCAGTGCACGGAATGTCCTATGCACTATAGTGTCTATTAAACTTTCTCGTCATAATATATATCTGATTTTATGCACAAAGACAAAATTTTTAATGTACTTTGTGTATTTTTTTTTTTTTCATAGACAACTTGTTCCTGATTTTCCATGAACCGATTAAAAATATATATAGTGAGCCAGATGATGCTGCATATGATTCTCTCTCCTACTTTTATATTACACGGAAATTTTACTGTTTTCGTACCTAACTTCCATATAATCTTTCTCATTAATATTAATGGGTTGGAGACACCGAATGCGTGTACCGTAGTGTTATCTAAAATGACACGACACGATCATGTTGACACGATACGATCGTTTTGAAACGGCAAGTACACATTTTAGCACGACATGACATGATCTGAGTACGGAATTGGCACGATACGATCGTGTTATCGTGTCGTGTTGGAAGTTTTGAAAAATTAACACGATATGAACACGAATTGACACGACACGACACGACAAAATTAGCACGATTTAACACAAAACACGACACGAACACGAATTGACATGGCACGACACGACACAATAACACGAATTCAATTTTCAATATTAATTATTTCGAAGTTCGAACTGGGGTAGTGCCACTATAATGGTGTAGGGCTGTAGCATGTCGGTGTGTAGAAGTAGAAGTCTAGGCGTGTAGCCTGTAGCCTATAAAATCGAACTGTCTAGCCTTGTATTTGTTAAATTTTTAATTATTAAATTTTTCATTAAATTGCATGAAAGTTCGTATCCAATTTGTAATTTGTAAAAACGATCAATAAAGTCAAGCAATTTTTTATTTTAATTTTTTAACAAATTTTAACAAATCTTCATAAAAAAAATTCTGACACAATTTGATACGACTAACACGACACGACACGATCATGTCAGTCGTGTCGTGTTGAAAGACATGTCGTGTTGTCTCTTCTCACCACTCAGCACGAAAACGACGCGTGACGATTAAAAAAAAAGTTCGTGTCAACACGACACGACACGAGACTCTAACACGATCGTTTTTGACATGACACTCACGATTGAAGTACACTACCGTCGAGAAAGACATGTGGGACGTCGGGAGAAGCTCCACGAAACTCCGGTGGTTCATTTCATGACTGTTTCGACGGCCTCCTTTCTTCTATCGAAAAATAAAAGGATGGAACGGGAATAAAAACAAATGGTTGAAGGAGAAGGATTGGAGACTGGAGAACTCTATTTTAGTTCACTTTTTCAATATAAATCACATCGAATTTTTATATTGTTTTATAACTGAAATCAATTTAAAACATCAAGGAAATTGATCCAAACATGCAGAAAATTTATAAAATTTATGATCTACGATTCTGACGGATACATTATTGTATTTTAATGTTTGCATATTTATTAAAAAAATTTTAGAAAAAGCTTTTTTTTGTTGATTATAAAATCTCAATTCAATTGTTTTATAACTTCTATTTTCGAAAAATTTGAAATTTTCTTGCCATTGTCACTATATTGTAGGCTTCTATTGTTGTATTATTTTCATATTTTTATTGATTTTATGCTTCTATTATTTTTTTATCTTTTTAATTATAATTTTTTTAAATATTTTTTCTATTTTTCCGTAATTATTTGTTTTTTAAAAGAAAAAAAAATTTAAAATCAAAATCTGAGTTTTCGATCCGATTCAACCATTTCTACTCCTCAGATCAAATGTCCGATTCTGATTTTCAGACCCATGCTTTTAACATTTTTCTTATCGGATTCTAACCCGGTACTATCGATTATTGATACCAACTTGTGATCGAGTATATCTTATAGAAAATACCAACTAGGTAGGACTACAAAGCCAACGAGGTGTTTGTCACATTAAAAAATTTTAATATAAAATAATCAAATCAATAGAAATATTTAAGTGGAAACAGGGACTTCGGCTCGGTTCGACAAACTTGTCCATCCAGCTGTACATAATAATAAAATGCCATAGATTTCGAAATTACTTAGGACCATTTCAAACATTATATCATTTTCATCATCTCCGATTTTCAGAAAGAGAAAACATGTGAACTAATCCCTCCCCCTCCCGTGTACACTGTCCCCCCCTCCTCCCTCCCACGTACGCTGTCCCCCTCCCTCTTCCCCTCCTACACACTTCATAACTGTTGAAGTTAATATAGTTAAATGTTGAAGGTAATATCCTAACTGTTGAAGTTAATATCGTAACAGTTATATATATTAACTTCAACAGTTACGATATTACCTTCAACATTTATATATATTAACTTCAATAGTTACGATATTACCTTCAACATTTATGTATATTAACTTCAACAGTTACGATATTACCTTCAACATTTATGTATATTAACTTCAACAGTTATGATATTAACTTCAACGATTTTATATATTAATTTCAACAATTATGATATTAACTTCAACGATTTTATATATTAATTTCAACAGTTATGCTCGGAAGGGAGAGGAGGAAGGGCGTACGCGGGAGTGAGGGAAACAGAGCGACAGGAGGGAGGGGGATAACGTACGCGAGAAGGAGGGAATACGCGGAATAAGAATTTCCAGAAATAAAAAACGCGTAGAGCTAAAAATAGAAAAAACGCGTGGAAATGATGAATATCGGGGATGATCCTTATCACCCCGCAAAGATTCTAATAACAAAATGACTTGATTAAAATAAAATATTTTAAATCGTCCGGGAACAATTTCTTTTTTATAAAATGGCATGATTAAAATGGTTTGTAGATTAATCTATCAAGAAACATCTTTTTTGCCTTGTTGCCCTTTACGTTGTATTTTTTAATTTCGATAAAGGATAAGATGGAAACTATTTATCCAGGACTTTTTCTGTATATAAAAATAGTTTCATATCTCTGGCCCATATGGACTCATTTAATTTTGGGAAAATTGTCTTTTTGCCACTTAAAAATAAGGAAATTGTGGAAATGCCACCCAGAATTTATTTCTTTCATAAATGCCACTCTCACCATATAAAAATGCTTTAGGAACTCCAAAAACTGTCCCCAAGAAAAACCAGATGTGTAAACAAAGGAATTTAAGATTTTGAACAGAACATTAATGAAATGGTATAATTGAACCCGAAATACCGACCTAGGATATTTTTGAAATAAAAAGTCATTTAGAAATTAAGAATAGACCTTAAAAATTTAAAAATTCTTATAAAAATTTTATTTTCCCTATGAGCGATTGGCGCGTCAGCGCGAACAACACAATTTACAGAGAAGCACTCAAAGCAACCGAATCAATCCATTCACCGGCGGTCGGTTTTGTCAAGCCACAGGACATAACCGGGAGAACAACAGAAGTCCAATTTAAGCAAAATAACACAATCATACAATTATTGCTTAAATTGACTGAACAAATCGAGGATCTGAAGGTAGCAGTCAAAAGGCTTGAGGCTGTGAAAGGGAAAGAAGGCACTCAACCTGACGACTTGACTGACTCCCTAGACCAGATCCAGCAACAACTTCAGAAGCTGAGCTTAGGGGAGCCCAGTAAGCCGGCAGTACCAAAACCGAAAGGCAAAATTTTTGTGTTCAAAAACCCAAAAGAAATATTTGAAGCTGAGAAAAAGAAGGCAGCATGAGCAGAACGCAAACAACAACAGAGGTAGCAAGACCATCAGTGTCAGAAAGAGACACAAATCAAACCCCTACTGTTGAAGATCAGATCCGTGGCTATCGCCTTGGATCTAGACTTAGATTTGAGGCTCAAAGGAGGCTCCCTGGTCAATCTCGACGGTATCAGCGAAGTCTTGAGTCACAAATGAATCCTGATGCTGAGCTCAACATCTCCCAATACAGACGAGCACAGCAAGTCCCAGCAGAAACTCTGTACCAAGCTGGATGGTCAGAGAGCAGGCACCGAGTATACCAACATTACTCGGATGAAAGAACGTTGGTCACAGATGGCCAGCAAGTGGAGCTACCGTTCATCTCTGAAGAAAGTTTTAACAGACTTTTGCAAGAAGGGCTCCAACATCTGCATATTGGACTAATTATGGTTCGATTGTACACGTTGCACAGGCGAAGTGCAGGTGTGAATGCACTAGTATTAATCAGAGATACTAGATGGCGAGATGATAGAGCTGTCATCAGCTCTATGGAGATGGATCACACATCTGGGACGCAGTTGGCATATACTGTCCCAGATATGACTCTAAGTATCCGTGACTTCAGAGATCACATTCAACTAGTGATTCAAACTCAAGGGTATAAAGGATGGCAAGGTGGAGAGAGTAATCTTTTACTCTCAAGGTCTCTAATTGGACGACTGTCCAATACAAACCACACAAATTTCAGATACAATGTTCAGAACGTGGCGGACCACCTGGCAAGTCGAGGAGTTCGGGCCATCCCTGGCTCGCAACGAACAACCACAGAACTTCGTGGAAGGCAGTGGCTTGTGAGACCAGTTGTCATCTCACAAGTTCAGAATCCTCAAGCAGCACGAATTCGAGCAAGGACAGACGGCTCATTGTCTGTCAGATTTTCGAGGTATGCAACAACAACCTCCGAACAAGAAGCTATTTATGGAGAAAATGATGAGGAAGAACTTGAGCAAGAATTCATCAATCTACTCACAATAGATGATGATTGGCCATACGATGATGACCCAGAATTCCCAGAAATCTATTCAGATCCTGAGGAATTCGGTGAAGATGATGGGACTGAGCAAGATGATGGTTCCTTATTAGGGAAATGGTTCTTGGCAATACTAAAGGCTGAACAAACTGAACCAACAGTTGAAATGCTGGAACCAATAAACCCGTATCAATGGTTTGCTATTGAGCAACTAGATAGCGAAGATGAACTCGTACAAATGATATTTATAGAGTTTAATTGGCTAGAAACCATTGATGCCGAAAGTGAGTGGTTTGAGGAACAAGCCCTCAAGATGACTTGTCAATGGGATGAGTCAGATGAAGATGAGACACTCTCTACGGTGCAATTCCTATCTCAATTGAATGCATCGGCAAACCGAGGTGAAGACTTGCTAAGTCTTCTAGCGAAAGGTGGTGGGGAAGATGCTAGTTCCCCAAATTCCAAAACAAAGTGGGACGAGGATCTATTCGAGACGGTTTATATGGTAGAAGAGATGGAATACCCACAATTCAAAAATCTCAAAAAGAAAGTGGAGACGGTACTCTCAACCGCAGAATCTTCACTCACAAGGATACCACCTGAACCAATCATGGGACCAGCCATGTACCCACCTGGTTCAAGACAACCCCAGAATTCCCAAATCCCGGAGATAAAAGTACGGTTGGGTAATATCCGCGGCGGTTATGCAAGGCAAATGAACGAAAGGTTTAATCTGCCAACAGCCCAAGCCAGTCAAGGCGCAATCCTGGTTTTACCAGAAGATATTGGGTTGTACTCAGAAGTTATCTCCCGATGGGAATCAATCACGCTCAACCTGATAAATGAGAAAAACTGGGCAGATAACAAATCAAATGTCAACTACATCGAAAATCTCCTAGGTGAAACGGAGAAAAAGACCTGGATTCAGTGGAGAATGGCATTCTCCACTGAATATGAAGAACTAGTGAACATCGCCGATGATCCGCAAAATGTAATATCACAAATCAGACGAATGTTCCTGTTGGAGGACCCAACAACCGGATCCACTGAAGAGCAAGATCGAGCGTACAACGACCTGGAGAGACTTTCATGCCACAATGTGAAAGATCTTTTCGACTATATAAACGATTATAAGATCTTGGCGGCAAAATCAGGAAGAATGTACATATCTCCTGAACTCTCAACAAAATTTTTCAGGAAAATGCCTCCGATCATTGGTGGAGAAATTGAGAAGGCATTCACTGAGAAATACCCAGGCAATACTGTAGGGGTTATTCCAAGAATATATTTCACCTACCAGTACCTGGCAGAGCAATGTAAGAGAGTTGCACTCCAAAGAAGCCTCAAAGATCTCTCATTCTGTAGCCGCATACCAGTGCCAGGTTATTATCAAAAGAACAAGAAGTATGGTCTTAGAAAGGCAAAGACATACCGAGGAAAACCACATGATACGCACATCAGAGTATTCAAAAGGAAGCATGCAGATAAAGTAAGAAAATGCAAGTGCTTTATATGTGGAGAAGAAGGACATTTTGCCCGCAACTGCACAAGACAAAAGGGCAACATTGCAAGAGCAGCCATAGTCGAAAATCTAGATCTAGATGACGACTGGGATGTGCTCTCGGTAAGTCAAAATGAACCAGATAGTGATGCAATCTGTTCATTTTCTGAAGGGGAAGGAAGTACTGGTCATTCTTTAATGGCTGGTATAAATGAGGTACCATACGAAACCGCAATGATGATAACAAATGAAGAAATCTCATGGCGGGTAGTGATCTCAGTGCCTCAAGAAATCCAATACTGCGCGCATCAATGGGAGGATAACAGTCCAGTGGCGCAAGAATTCATGAAGTGTCTGTTCTGCAAAGAACAGACTAATCCAAGGATGAGAGCACATTACAGTATATGTCATCTGACTGTCTGCCCGATGTGTTCAAGATTCAACTTGGGAAGAAGGCTAACAATACAAAAATCAAATCCCCAGTATGACAACAAAGATACCCTAATCAATGAGCTGATGGGGTATACAAATTTCCTCTTAGCAGAAAATCAAAGGCTAAAGGAAAGAATTAAAGAATTGGAGATGGGAAAGGATCGGGACGAAATGCGAGATCCAACAAAAGGAAAAGCCCCGGAAAAGCCAATTCTGGAAGGAGTAGATTCGGATGACGAAGCAATTGAAAACTATATCCAGAAACAAAATGGAATAGTAATCAAGATGTTGACAGATAGAAACGAATACATTAATACCCAAGTTCCGGATCCAAGAAAAGGGAAAAGAGTCTTAAACAGACTCTATAATATTGAGCTGACAATGGAAATACCAGGGGTTGAGAAGTTCAAAATCCAAGCAATCTTGGATACTGGCGCAACAGTTTGCTGCTTAGACCAGAATGCAGTTCCAAAAGAAGCTTTGGAGCCAAGTGCATATCCCATTCAAATCAACGGGGTTAACTCTTCTCAAATAGCCAACCAAAAACTCAAAGGCGGAATAATGGCTATTGAGGAAAATCGTTTTCGTATCCCTTTTACTTACGCATTCCCAATGGAGCAAAGGGATGGGATCCAAATGCTGATTGGTTGCAATTTCATCCGAGCCATGTAAGGAGGGCTTAGGATTGAGGGCCAAATGGTAACATTTTACAAAAATGTTACAACAATCGCGACAAAAGTCGACGCTGAGGTAGCAGCTTCAGCAGCAATCGAAGAACTAGAGCTGTCTGAGCTAAAATATTTTGAGATTCAGAGAATCACTGCATACTCTTGTGGTGAAGAATCACGGAAATTCAAGGAAAGGTTCAGACCCCTTTTGGAGAGATTAAAAGAACAAGGGTATATTGGAGAAAATCCTCTCCAACACTGGGAAAAGAATCGGGTTAAGTGCAAGTTAGACATTATCAACCCGGATATCACAATCCAAGACAAGCCCCTGAAACATGTCACACCATCAATGAAAGAGCAATTTGACAAGCATGTTCAGGCGCTACTCAAGATTGGAGTGATACGACCCAGTAAGAGCCGACACAGAACCATGGCAATGATGGTAAACTCAGGTACATCAATAGATCCAAAGACTGGTGCTGAAATCAAAGGCAAGGAGCGTATGGTATTTAATTACCGCACCCTCAATGATAATACCCACAAAGACCAATACAGCTTGCCAGGAATTAATACCATTCTTAAGAAAGTCGGCAATAGTCGAATTTACTCGAAATTCGACTTAAAAAGTAGGTTCCATCCGGTGGCAATGGATCCTGAATCGGTTGAGTGGACGGCTTTTGTCGTTCCAAATGGCTTGTATGAATGGCTAGTTATGCCATTCGGGTTGAAAAATGCACCAGCAATTTTTCAAAGAAAGATGGACGACTGCTTCCGGGGAACGGAAAACTTCATAGCAGTCTACATCGATGATATACTGGTGTTCTCTGAAGATGAAGAACAGCATGCCAAACACTTGGAGGCTATGCTGACAATTTGTGAGAAATGGGGGCTTGTACTCTCCCCAACTAAAATGAAAATAGCTGTACAGGAAATCGAATTTCTGGGTGCAGTTATTGGAAACAGAAAAATCAAACTTCAGCCTCACATAATCAAGAAGATCATTTCTTTCGATGAAGAAAAATTGAAGGAGAAAGCTGGTATGAAATCATGGCTTGGTATTCTCAACTACGCCAGATCATACATACCAAAATTGGGGACATTACTTGGGCCGTTATACTCAAAAACAAGCGAACACGGTGACGAAAGGCTCAAAAGCTCAGACTACGAGATTATCAAAAAGGTCAAACAAGCGGTGCAGCAGCTCCCAGATCTCGAGCTACCTCCGGAAGGATCCTACATCATCCTTGAAACAGACGGATGCATGGAAGGATGGGGTGGAGTATGCAAATGGAAGAAAGCAAAGCACGACCCCCGAAACACGGAGAAAGTTTGTGCGTATGCAAGCGGGAAATTCCCAGTGATTAAATCCACAATAGATGCAGAAATCTATGCTTGCATGGAAACAATGAAGGCACTCAAGATTCACTACCTGGATCAAAAGGAGATCACTCTCAGAATTGATTGCCAGGCCATAATTAGTTTCTATAACAAGTCAGCACAAAACAAACCTTCAAGAGTCCGATGGATTAATTTTGTTGACTTTGTTACAGGAACAGGAGTGCAAGTAAATTTCGAGCACATTGATGGCAAAATGAATGTGCTAGCTGATTCGTTATCACGATTAACAGCAAATATGGTGAAAACTGGAAATTGCTATTTCGCTGATGAACAATTGGCCGATTTAGAAAAGATGCTCGAAGAAACAAAAGGAGCTCCTGAGGAGATAATCAAGCATCTGGCAACAATTATCGGGCATATTGATAATATGCTAGATGAAAAACCTTTCTTTCAAAACCTCTAGAGCAAGGCGATGAGCGGGCATGGTGGACCGCTGGAAAAACCCACTATACCCTGTATCTTAGGAACTGTCTGGTAGTAATCTACGGAAAGCTACTGACATTTTTAGTTTTCTTATAATCTTTATTTTGTGTGAATTTTATTTCTTTTTCAGAAAAATGGTGCTTGATCATCTGAGGAACCTCATGAGAATCCATGAAGGAAATTCAACAACCGGGTTCAGACCAGGAAGCCGGCAAGCATTTCAGCAAGCCGAAAGATGGGCAACCTCAGGAAGAGAGTTAGACTCTCTTCGGGATTATGAAATAATAACTGGTGACCTACTAACAATGTACCCACGGTCTTTTCAGTGGGAAGGAACCATGCTACTTAGGCTTGAGGAAATTCATAAGGAGCAAATACAAAGGACCATCGATGAAATCGAAAGGCTCATGGTCTTGAATTATTTGCAAAAGATTCACCTAGAGCAGAAGGCATCCAAGGACAACTGGGCTAGTACTGCACTAGAACCAGTTAATCATAACATTGATGAGCTGTTGGCAATTCACCAAAAGATGCGATCGATCCAGCAAGGCCATTATTATTAGTGAGTCCCACCATTATAAGGGAATCACATTATTGTGTTTGCTTTCGGTGCCACTACGGTAGTGCGCATCTTTTCTTTTTCTTTATTCGCTGTCACATGGGTTGGCACTAAATGAGTGGTTTGCTTTTATTTCTTTTGGGCAATTATTGTACTAAAGATGCTCACTAGTTTGCTAAGGACATACCAACTGTGGTAGACGAATAATTGAAATGGACGATGGGGCCCATATGCGCACCCGCATTCAATTATCGAGCTTACCAACCGGTAGCGTTCCTTTTATATAAGTAGTAGGATGTTTCACTAAGAGGGCATCACCCAACTTAGTAATCATCTCTTCTTCTCTTGCCAGAAATCAATAAAATTTCCTCATTTTCCTTTATCAATAAGATTTCCTCATTTTCCTCTCAAAACTTTGGAACCAGTATTCATTAGTAATCAGAAGTTTCAAAGTCGATCCGATCGCTATTATTCTATTCTGGTATCAGAGCGAGGTTTGTTTTCTTAATATCATGGCTTTCTAATTTTCTAATTATTCTAGGTAGGTTTCAAGGGTGAGATTATACCAAAACTAATAGAAAAAAAATGTTCAAATATGGTCAACTAGAAAACACTAATTTAAGGTGGAATTTTTAAAGAATCAAAAGAATCATCCTGCCGTACAGTACCTAGAAAAAGAGGGAAGATCGCGAGTTAACACGATGATGTGAGGTTATAACTGAAGTATACCAACCTAAAATTAGTAGAACAAAAGAAGACTAATTAATAATCTGGGTGCATAAATTGGGTACATATAGCAGAAAATTCTATCCAAAGTGGCAAAAACACAAAGGTGACCATAGTTTTGGGTGGCAAAATCACAAACTTGAAAAATCAGGTGGCAATTCCATAATTTCACCAGTTTTGGGTGGCACAAACAAAATTGTCCCTTTAATTTTTCAAGTACTGACGATATATAAATAGTATTTTTTTTATAAAGGATAAGATCCCAACTATTTAACTAGCATTTTTTTTCTGTACTTAAATAGTTTCATATCTCTGAGCCATATGGACTCATTTAACTTTTCAACTGGCAATATATAAATAGTAATTGTAACACCCCTGTATGTCTATTAAATTCTTTAATAAAAACTAGTCTAAGATGTACTCGTATGTGGATAAATAAATAAATAAATAAATGTAGATAATAAAAATATATTGTTTAATCTACCAGCGATATAAATTTATATGTTTATTTATTTATTAGACGGAAAACCGAAATATATTTTTGTTTCTTCTGACGATTGATATCAAACTATAGATCAAATCGATAGAACGACAGAAACACCTGTTTACGAACTAGATCTAGCGTGTAATGACTCCTTCATCTATGCTTTAATAATAGTAAAGATAAAAAAAAAATTTCAATATTATTTTCAGACAATATATCTATTTCTTATTATATTATTTGATTCTCTCATTAAATTCTATTTTCTTTTTGTCCACAATGTCATAATATCTGATTTTATGAAAAAAGAGAAAATTTTTAATATAGTTTGTATATATATATATTTTTTTCATAGGCAACTTGTTCCTGATTTTCCATGGACTGATTAAATTTATATATAGTGAGCTGGAAGATGCTGCATATGATTCCCTCTCCTACTTTTATATTACTCTGAAATTTTTCTTTCTTCGTACTTAACTTCCATATAATCTTTCTCATTAATATTAATGGTTTGGTGATAGAAAATGTGTGTACTGTAGTGCTCTCTAAAATGACACGACACGATCGTGTTAGCACGACACGCATGCGTGTTAGCACGACATGACACGATACAAGTACGGAATTGGCACGATACGATCGTGTTATCGTGTCGTGTCATAATTGTGTCGTGTTAGAAGTTTCGAAAAAGTAGCACGATTTAACACAATACGATTAACAAGCAACACGACACCAACACGAATTGACATAACACGACACGACACGACACGATAACACGAATTCAATTTTCAATTTTAATTATTTCGACGTTTTAACTAGTGTAGTGCCACTGTAATGGTGTAGGGCTGTAGGCTTGTAGCTTGTAGGCATGTAGAAGTAGAAGTCTAGGCGTGTAGCCTTTAGCTTGTAGACTCGAACTATCTAGTCTTGTATTTGTTAAAGTTTTAATTATTAAATTTATCATATAATTGCATGAAAGTTCGTATCCAATTTGTAATTGGTAAAAACGATCAATAAAGTCTAGCAATCTTTTTTTCTGATACGATTTGATACGATTAACACGACGTGTCAACACGACATGATAAGATCGTGTCAGTTGTGTCGTGTCAGAATACGTTTCATGTTGCCTCTTCTCACTATTCAGCACGACACGATTAAAAAAATTGTTTATGTCAACACAACACGACACGAAACTCTAACATGCTCGTGTTTGACACGAGACGACACGAGACTCTAACACGATTGTGTTTGACACGACACGGCATACACGGTTGAAAAACACCAGTGTACTGTGAATACATTGGTACTGTTGCAGACAAAAGCTCATTTGTTGTCACCGATCTTTTTGACAAAACTGGCCATAAATTGAAGGGACAAAAGCTATTGATTGTATAATGGCCTCTATAGCTAGCGGTCGCTATGATCATCGTTTTAAATTGAAAATTGAAATTGAAATAATGCTTTATTATATCACTCATTTTTGTTTTTAAGATGAATTGAGGATCAATTCTTCCCATCTATTTTTAAATTAAATATCTAAAAAAATTTCTAGTCGGATTTCGAACTTGCGATATCACTCATCTCTTAGCTCTGCTCAATTGCGTTGGCATTAATTTCTCCACTTCTATGCCACCACATAGGGATGAAGGGGCCGTTTGGATCGTTTAGGAATTTGGAGAATTTGGAGAAGTTACAATTCCTAGGAATAAATTTATTGGAAAGTGTGTAATTTTGTGAAGAGTTTGGATTGTTTATAATAAATTTATGGTAGGAAGATGAAATTCTCCAAATTCCTTGGAGAATCCAAACAGCCCCGAAAACGTTATACTTTTATCGTTTTTCGTGCACGTTTCGTCTAAACGGAACAATAAACGATGTGAAATTTCAATACGTTTCAGAAATAGAACGGTAAACGGAACGTGTTTCGTCATTGATTTGGGTGAAATACAGTGTAAATATACACGTTCCGTGTTGTTCCGTCCAAACGGAACGGTTAAGAATCAACTGGTACATACCGTTACCATAAACGGAACGACAAACGAAACGCCTCATTCCGTTGTCGTCAGACACGTTCTGCGCCCCAGGCTGCACAGTTGAACCCAGTTGAACCCAGTGTCTTCAATACGAGACCGGGTATCGCAAATTTTGGATAATACCATCTACCGGATCCTGATCCGGTTTGTATACTGTAATATTGTTCCCAGACTGTACCGAAAAATACCAGTGAAATATCGAAATTTCGGTGAAACAGGAAAATCCTTGTTTCGGTTTTCTCTTTCCGCAAGTGCAGACCGAGAGACCACGACACAACGTCTCTCTTTGACCAATCCAAATCCTGTGCCGCGCTATATACAGTGTAGCGCACAAAATGCCAAAACTGCTAAAGACGTGGGTCCCACAATGATGGTCTTTCTCTCAGTTGCAATTCAATATGTGAGCTGAGCTCAATACCGACATACCAAAACCATGCATGCACCGAGTCATGCAGATGCTTGAGTCTCATGTCAATATGTCATCGCACATACATTATGCGTCCTGGTCCCTTTTTTTTTTAGACACGCCATATATGTTATTTAGAAATTTTTATTTCCCTTATCACTTCAGCTCTTAATAGAGAATTAGAAAATTGTTTAAATTAGCTTACTAGGCAATTAATTATTAGCTTCCATGCGAAAACTGTATAAAAGTTAATTAGCTTAATATTCTATCCCTATTTAATTTTCATCCTTAATCTAGCTCTTCATAATTATTTTTTGCACCGCATTAGAAATAAAATTTTCCTTCTTTAGGTTGTGTTTGGATGGTGGAAAGTGGGAAGAAGAAATAAGGAATAAGGAATTTTTTTCAATAAATTTATTCATAACCATTCAAACTCTTCACAAAAGTTACACACTTCCCAATAAATTTCTTCCCTTCTTCCTTCTTCCTACCTTATTCTCAACACATCCAAACGGAGCCATAAATAGTTCCTTCCTGACTTTTCCCTAGAAAAACATAAAACCTCTCTCTGTTTAACAGGTTAAACTTTTTTATTTTGTTTGCATTTTTTTCCCTTATAATTTATTATAAAGTTTATTACTTAATAATACATTATTACAGAATCAAACGATTTGATATTTTGATACTTTGATTAACACCATGAGACCAAACATTTCCGTCTTTGTTTTTATAATATTGAACTTTAATTACAATTGTGATCACTCCATCACTAAAGTCTGAATCAAACATTTTCGTCTTTGTTTTTTTTTTTTAAAAAAAAATCTGTAGCGTCTCCTTTATTTCTCTCTAAAGTCTAAAGTAAAACGTTGTCTAGTAAACAAACTTTATTACATTCAACGTTTAAACACTTACACGCCTCTTTTTATACTACATGCAACATATTTTTAATTTGTGATGGAGTGATTAAAATTGAATTATTTGAAATTTTAATGACTAATGATTCCATAAAGACAAATGAAACTTTAGTGACTAAACCTAGATTGTACACAAATTTTAGTGACTTCTAAGAAAATTTACCCAATTGTAAAATCTCATGACAGGTAAAAAGGAAAAAAAATGATCTTTTTTGTTTACTTTGCATTTAGATTTAAAATTTTGAAATACCAAAAAAAAAATCATGATATTTTATGGCACCAAAAGTGTTCTAGCGCAAACATCCTCTTCTGAATCTATAAAGAATGTTTTTAACACTAATACAGCACCTCTAAAAATAGATAATAATAATAATAATAATAATAATAATAATAATAATAATAATAATAATAATAATTGATTCCTGGTCCAACGGATCTTTAAAATCACAAAATTACATCGTTAGTGAAAAAAAAAATACTAAAACTTCTTTGATACAACTCAATGTTGTAGATTAACCAGTTTTAAGGATCCTCTTTAAGTTATTACATACACATGATGATGATGATGATGATAGGATGTTATCCAAAAGCAGAGTTTCTCCCATTAGTAACCTCAGAGGACCTAAATTAAAACAGGGAATATGCACGACTCGGTGCATAGTGGGTCGGTCTTGAGCTGAGCTTACACATTGAATTGCGACTGAGAGAGACCATCATTATGGGACCCACGACTTTAGCGGTTTTTGGAATTATTTGCGCTACACCGTATATAGCGCGACACAGGATTTGAATTGCTCTTTGACAAATATCGAGGAGAAATATAGCTGCATAGGTGGGTCACGTGGGTGACTGTACATATATTTCAATTTGGTCCTCTTTTTTTTTTATAAATTGTACCTTTTTAGTTTTTTTATATTTAAATTTGCTTAGTAATTAAATTAGGCAAGAAAAGACAATTTAAATATAAACTACAATTTATAAAATTATATTGATATATAGAAAAATATTTATATTTTAAGAGAATATTTATGTTCTGTTAATTTATTTATTATCAACTCATTTATATATCTTTTATCTGTTAGAGATATGTCCTAAAAAGCCAATCATATTAGGCTACTTCTATAGTTTATGTTATTGATGATTTCAGATCATTTGTTCTTTGATTTATTCGTTGACAGTTCATTCAGGTTGATGATCTAAATTATAGATCACTGTTATTCATTTAGTAGTAAATGATAACGATAAATATAAAAGTCCATAATCTTGATAATTAATAAAGGACATTAATTATCAATAAGATTAGTATGCAAGTTAAGTGATGTTTAAGTTCTATAAATCATGGGTTAGAAGTAACCAACTTAATTGCATATGTGTATGTTATAGAACATAGTACTGGACCCCACGAAATAAATATATGGATTGTGTTACGTGTCATTATTTATTTCGTTATGATTTTGGTTCTAAGTTTGAGATGATTATCTTTTCCACATGAGGATAGGTTCTATAAATCATGTCTGCCGCTGATTCCTGATAAAGGCTGCTATATGGACTTGATTTAAGAAATTTTGAATTGTGCGGGGAAAAACTAATTATTAAGAAAACCGTATGTCCCTCATTAATTCACTTAGTGAGTGACGATATCTGTTTGGGCCCCTTGATGGAGATAGATTGTTTGCTAGCAACTGATACAATTATCTCTAGATCAAGAAACGTATAATCTGCAAGAATGACACGTTCCTATCTTGGATTATACGATGATATCGTGCGACATAAGAATCAAAATAGAGAAGCTAATTATTCTCTTATGCAGGATTGAAATATTGTAGCAGTACACTATTTATGCGAATTGGGAATCATAACGTGTTGCTAGATACCGCTTATGATTATTGGAATTAAATAACGATTTAATTCCATGTCCAACTTAGCATAAATCCTCAAAGGGTGACACAAATAGAGTTTTCACCAAGACAGTGCTTTATTTATATATTTATTCGCAACAGTGAAAATTGCGGATAATATGACAAAATGATTAATTAATTATGTACCGTTATAGAACGTACTAATTAATTAAGTCAAACGGGTCATATAAAATAAATAAAGGCATAGGCTAATCCTAGAATAATTATTAAATAGTTAATAATTATTTTGGTTCAACTTAATTTAATATAAATAGTTATATTGAATTATTGGGCTAATTTGTATATAGCAAATTAATAGTCCAAACAAAGAGCAATTGGAAATGGATTTAATTATAAGAATTAGAGCTCATTTAAGAAGGAGTAAAAGATCCATAAAGCCCACCATAGAGGCCGGCCATAGAGTGGTAGGTAGGGATGGCAATTGTGTAATTTCTAGCAAGTTGCACCTAGGGTTGGTTGGCTATAAAAGTACCCCTAGGGATCCTTTTTCTCTCTCCTCTCTTCCTAGCCGCCACCACCCATCCTCTCCCTCCTCTTGGCCATGCGCCACCCCTCTCCTCCTCCTCTCTCGCTCATGTGTTGAGCCACACACCCTCCATTAATATCTATTTGTTGAATTAGAAGATGGTGTCATCTTAGGATTAGCTTAGTTCTCATTGAATTTGCTAGCACAAAATCAATTAGAGAGCTTGGTTAATCTCTAGGTGGACTCGAGGCGATTAGGAGAAGAAGGAGAAGCACACCACTGATTTCTAAGCCAAGGAATCGAACCTCTTGGTTGCGATACCAAGAGAGGTATATTTCCACCCCTTTTCTCTTGTGTAAATTAGCTTAAGTTCTAGATCTTTTATGTGTGATGGTTTAATTGGTTAATTAATGGTAATTAGCACATAAAATTAAAATTACACACTTTTATAACAGTGGTATCAGAGCACATGGTCGTACTTAAGCTATTTTGACACTTAATTAAGAGAAATTAACTAATTAACGGATTAGTAGAGATGATGCGTTTGTTTGCTGTCTGGAAATGACATTTTCTGTGTTGTTTCGCATTTTTCACTATAATATGTTCTCTGGAAAATCTTTTCATCTACATGAAAGTTGTAGATCTATGGATTTGGATTCTTTTGGCGTTGGATTCACGTTTTTCTGAATTTGTATGGATTTACTGTGAATAAAACGGCGACAGTGCGCAGAACCAGTTTCTGCTCGCACTGTCCTGATTGAATGGCTTGAAAGACTTACATTTTGAATATAAGTACCAGTGTTCTATGGCTAGAATTAAAGAGGACTTAAAACTCTTTCTGAGCATGTGTAGATTGTTGCATGACTCGGATTAATTTGTGGGTTTTCTAGTATGAAAAGGAAGATCTTGTCAGATCCAGTTTATTGAGCAAATCGATTGTTATAATAAACTGTACCAACTGAGAACTCCTTTAAAAACTCTGTTTAAATAGATTGTTTTATTTTGAGTTAGGATTCCAGAAAAATTAATTTCATTATTTTTCATGGAAGTTTGGACCTTCAACTGGTTAAAACATTTCGATCGACAGTCTGTTCCAGTACAGGATTTGTTGATTGTTTAGCTTGTAACTTAAATTTATGGAACTGCACTTAGTTATTTTCTTTTCATGGATGGATAGCCTATAGTCTAAACTAGTTTTTCTATGTATATTATATATATAAAAACTGGATAGAAGGTGGTCTAACAGACCAAATGGTTGAGAGGATAAGCTGAAAATCTCATAACGGTGTTTCGTGCACTTGTAAGAGATTTGTCTTTTTTTATTCTCCCAGATGGTTTAAGATCTCTTCTTGAAATTTTTACTGGTAATCTCAATTATGATAAGGAGCTTAAGTAATTTATTTCATAATTTTTGGAGACCTAAAACTATTGATTTTGTTGGATTCCATTAGTTACGTTTTTTTTTTGGTAAATTACTGTTTTTCTAAGTATTCAAACTAGTTGAAAACAATTAAATTACTCCTTGTTTGATCTCCTTTCAGTTATGGGATGTTTAAAGAACTTTCTAAATGAATTTAAACAAGTTTTGTTGTTTAAAATTGAGAATTTATGCATGGAATTTGCTTATGGCAAACAATACGCAAAGATGCTTGAAAATCGTTAATTGGAAACAAAGTGCTTGTATGTGCTAACTTTGTTTTGTAGGTGGATAGTGGGTTTAGTATGGCTCATGACTCAATGCCTTGTGGTTGTAAATTAAATGCATGTGTGAATGTTTGTAATGCGGCCTTTGGTGCCATTAATTAATTAATTTGTTGATTAATTTTTGATGTAACTTGTGTGGCTTGCATGCCCCTAAGGCTAGGATAGGAATAGGATATTTTCACATGTATTTTTGTTCCTTTATTTTATATAGGATTTAGATCCTTATAGAATTTAGTGGGAGGGACAAGGATTAGATTAGCTTTGCTTCATGAAGATGTGGCGAAACTAATGCAAGCGGGAGCCATACAAACCCACAACAATGAATGAGATGCTTGTATGATTGCTTGTGATAGGATAGGTATGGGTGTATGCTTACACGACCACCAAACAAGCGTCATATAGTTATTTGTCCCAAATAAAAAGCATTAAGTTAAAAAACAAAATCACTCTCCTTCTTTTCTATCCCCTTCTACGTGGTATGATCGTTCATTGATGTATTCTCGCCGACGCAGGACATCGTGTTCCATCATCCGTGTCGGGGTGTAAATCAGATTTACTAGGAGCAAATAGAAAAAAGTAACTTAACAATGAATCCAAATCGGATTGTTCATTGGAGTGAAGTTCGTTAGTCGAACCAAGAGTCATAAGAATGTATGATTGGTTGGAGAACCTATTCCATATTAATTAGTGTAATGTTGTGCCGACGCCGTCATTGCATTAACTAATAATGGGAATCTTGGAAATTCACTACATTTAGGGACATAATTTAATGTAGTGGAAGTTTTACTTAGTTAAAACAAATCTTAAAGCATAAACTAATTGACCTTAAAACTTATGTATTGTTGTAGATGTCTTCCTCATCTTTTACGCTACGTTCTCTTCTTGAGAAGGAGAAACTCGCTTTTAACGGTGCCAATTTTTTGGATTGGCATCGCAACCTAAGGCTTGCCTTTAGGTATGAGAAAAGAGAGTATCTCCTTACCACTCCCATGCCATCGGCTCCTAAGGATACCGCTACTCAAGCGGTAAAGGATGCCTATGAGAAGTACATGAACGAGGACATGGAGATGTCCGTCGTGATGGTGGCTATCAAGAAATCCGAACTCCAAAAGGAGTTCATGGATAGCGGCTATGGAGTGTTCACCATGATCACTCGCCTATCCAACATGTTCCAAACAAAGGCTCGCACCGAAAGGGCCTGTCTCATCAAGGCCGTCGCCAACACTCGATTGGCCGAAAGTCATGAAGTCGGACCACACGTCATGAAGATGGCAGGGTTGTTTCGGCAGCTCGAAAATCTTGATACGCCCTTCCCCTCAGGGGCGATTCAAGATTTCATTCTCAATTCTCTCCCTCCAAGCTTCACCGATTTCGTTGTGAACTACCGGATGAACGGCATGGACAAGAGTATGGATGACATCCAAAACATGCTCATTGAGACGGAGGAGAGTCTTAAGAAAGAGAAGGGCCAAAAGGATGTTCTTGCGGTGAGTGGAAAGAGGAAGAAGATAAGAAAGTGTGACCGCAAAGGCAAAGGCAAAGGCCCGGTGACGCCCCAAGGTCCAGCCAAGGGTGCTCCCGTGGGTTCTAAGAAGAAGAAGAACCCGGCCACTTCCGAGACCGTTTGCTACTACTGTAGCAACAAGGGCCATTGGAAGAGAAACTGCCCAAGGTACCTAGCTGAGGTATATTTGTCATCGAAACCCTTCTCGCTAGTTCTCACATAGATTGGGTATTTGATACTGGTTTGTGTGCTCACATTTGTCGAAATGTGCAGATTCTGAAGAGTAGAAGGCGGCTCGAGAAAGGCGAAGTTCAACTCCGCGTCGGTAACGGCACGTGCGTCTCCGCTATTACCGTTGGGAGCGTCGAACTAACTTTGCCTTCCGGTTTTGTGTTGGAACTAAAGGATGTTTTTGTAGTTCCATGTATCACTCGAAACATTGTGTCTGTTTCATGTTTAAACTTGGATGGATTTGATGTTGTAATAAAGAACAAGTGCATGACTTTGTTTCGAAATGAAGTTCGTTTTTGTGATGCACATTTATTGAATGGTCTTTATGTGCTCGATTCGAATGATTTTGTTTTGAGTGTTGAAAATGACAAAAGAAAACGCAAGGTTTCACATGAGAATGCGACTTTAATGTGGCATTGCCGCTTAGGTCATATCAATGAGAAACGCATCAAGAGACTACAAATCGTCGGTCTCTTGGATCAATTCGCTTTCGAGCCAATTGACACTTGTGAATCTTGTTTGATGGGTAAGATGACCAAAGCGCCTTTTCCCAACAAAGGGATAAGGACAAATGGTTTATTAGATCTCATACATACCGATGTATGTGGACCTAGCATTTGTGCACGTGGAGGTTTCTCATACTTCGTCACGTTCACTAACGATTATAGTAGATACGGGTATATCTACTTGATGCGTCATAAATCTGAAACCTTTGACAAGTTCAAAGAGTTTAAAAATGAAGTTGAGAACCAACTTGATCGAAAGATCAAGGCCTTACGATCCGATAGAGGTGGTGAGTACTTGAGCCATGAATTTGGCGATTATCTAAAGGAGTGTGGAATCATTCCACAACTCACTCCACTAGGAACACCACAATGGAATGATGTGTCCGAAAGGAGGAATCGAACTTTGCTAGACATGGTTCGATCGATGATGAACCAAACTGATTTGCCTATGTCCTTTTGGGGTTATGCAATTGAAACCGCAGCTTTTACTTTGAACCGTGTTCCGTCAAAGTCCGTTGAGAAAACACCCTATGAGCTATGGTGTAGTTCGAAACCTAGCATTATGTTTCTCAAGATTTGGAGTTGTGAAGCTTATGTGAAAAGGTTAGTGAGCGATAAGCTTGGACCCAAATCGGACAAATGTCACTTCGTAGGATACCCTAAGGAAACGAAGGGTTACTACTTCTATAACCGTGTCGAGAACAAGATAGTTGTCGCACGACATGCGGAATTTTTGGAGAAGGAGTTTCTCTCAAGAAGAAGTAGTGGGAGCAACGTGGTTATTGAAGAAATTCAAGAACCACAACAACAAAACATACCTCAAGTAGGAAATGTGGTTGTTCCCAATGTGGTGCCAAATGAGGTTGCACCAAACGAGATTGTAGCCGAACCCATTCCACAAGTTGTTGCGGAAGAAGCGGTTCAAGAACAAGCTCACTCAAATGAAAACTCAAACATATCGCGAGTCGATGATGTTGAGGACGCACCTATGCTTGAAGTTCAAGAACAAAGTCCACAAACCGTTATGGAACAAGTTCAAGAACCTCAAGCGTCTACCCTACGAAGATCGGCAAGGTCAAGTCGTCCACCTATAAGATATTTAGGTTTGCACGACATTATCGTCATGGAGAACGATGAGCCTTTAACCATTGATGACATGAAAAGAAAATCCGAGTCCAAGTAATGGCTTAAAACCATGGAATCCGAAATGCAATCCATGTATGACAACAAGGTATAGACCTTGGTTGATCTTCCCAACGGAGTAAAACCCGTTGAGAACAAATGGATCTTTAAAAGAAAGGTCGACATGGATGCCAACTTGACCATTTACAAAGCACGACTTGTAGCGAAAGGTTACAAACAAGTTTATGGTATTGACTATGAAGAAACCTTCTCGCCCGTCGTTATGTTCAAGTCAATTCGGATTATGTTAGCAATTGCCGCATTTTATGATTATGAAATATGGCAAATAGATGTCAAAACCACCTTCCTAAATGGAAATTTGGAAGAGGATGTGTATATGACACAACCCGAATGTTTTGTGGATCCAAAGAATGCTAACAAAGTATGCAAACTTCAAAGGTCCATTTATGGATTGAAGCAAGCATCGAGGAGTTGGAACAAACGCTTTGATGAAGAAGTCAAGAAATTGAACTTCGTCCAAAGCCAAAAGGAACCTTGTGTTTACAAGAGTATTAGTGGGAGCGTGGTTGTGTTTCTTGTTCTATATGTTGATGATATTCTTTTGATCGGGAATGATATCCCCGAGTTGAATGCAGTCAAGGATTCATTGAAGAAGGTGTTCTCAATGAAAGATTTGGGCGAAGCCGCCTATATCCTAGGAATCAAGATCTATAGAGATAGATCGAGAAGGATGTTAGGTTTGAGCCAAGATACATATATTGACAAAGTGTTGAACATAGACAACATGGCTAATTCCAAGAATGGATTCTTGCCTATGTCACATGGCATTTTCTTGAGCAAGTCTCAAAGACCAACCAATGATACAGATCGTGAATACATGAAGAAATTCCAGTATCCGTCTGTGGTCGGATCGATTATGTATGCCATGCTATGCACTCGTCCTGATGTGGCATATCCGATTAGCGTGACTAGTCGATTCCAAGCCAACCCCGGCATGGCACATTGGACTGCAGTCAAGAATATCCTCAAATATCTCAAGAGAACAAAGGATAGCATTCTCGTATATGGTGGAGACCAAGAGCTCGTTGTAAGTGGTTACACCGATGCTAGTTTCCAAACCGATCGAGATGACTCAAAATCACAGTCCGGCTTCGTATTTTTGCTCAATGGTGGTGCCGTGAGTTGGAAAAGTTCCAAGCAAGATACCACGGCCGATTCCGTCACCGAAGCAGAATACTTAGCGGCTGGTGAAGCAGCGAAAGAAGGTGTATGGATCAAGGAGTTCTTTACCGAGCTAGAGGTGGTTCCAAGCATCTCAAGTCCAGTGGATATCTACTGCGACAACACAGGAGCCATAGCTCAGTCCAAGGAGCCTAGGTCTCACCAAAAGACTAGGCACATTCAACGACGATTCCATCTCATCCGTCAGTTGATCAATGATGGATGGGTCAAGGTCAAGAAGGTGGACGGTGTCGCGAACACAGCGGACCCTCTGACAAAGCCGTTATCTCGAGCCGCACATGAGTTGCACGTTGCATCCATGGGGATTAGGCGTATGCCTGAGTGGCTTTGAGTTGTATCTTTTATTACTAGGCTTTAGTATGAGACATGTATATTTTGGATATTACATTGAGTACTATGCATTTGCTAGAAATCACTATTGATTGACTCTAGGCCAAGTGGGAGATTGTTAGAGATATGTCCTATAAGCCAATCATATTAGGCTACTTCTATAGTTTATGTTATTGATGATTTCAGATCATTTGTTCTTTGATTTATTCCTTGACAGTTCATTCAGGTTGAGGATCTGAATTATAGATCACTGTTATTCATTTAGTAGTAAATGACAACGATAAATCTAAAAGTCCATAATCTTGATAATTAACAAAGGACATTAATTATCAATAAGATTAGTATGCAAGTTAAGTGACGATTAAGTTCTATAAATCATGGGTTAGGAGTAACCAACTTAATTGCATATGTGTATGTTATAGAACATAGTACAGGACTGGACCCCACGAAATAAATATATGAATTGTGTTACGTGTCATTATTTATTTCGTTATGATTTTGGTTCTAAGTTTGAGATGATTATCTTTTCCACATGAGGATAGGTTCTATAAATCATGTCTATCGTTGATTCCTGATAAAAGCTGCTATACGGACTTGATTTAAGAACTCTTGAATTGTGCGGGAAAAAGCTAATTATTAAGAAAACCGTATGTCCCTCATTAATTCACTTAGTGAGTGACGATATTTGTTTGGGCCCCTTGATGGAGATAGATTGTTTGCTAGCAACTGATACAATTATCTCTAGATCAAGAAACGTATAATTAATCTGCAAGAATGACACGTTCCTATCTTGGATTATACGATGATATCGTGCGACATAAGAATCAAAATAGAGAAGCTAATTATTCTCGTATGCAGGATTGAAATATTGTAGCAGTACACTATTTATGCGAATTGGGAATCATAACGTGTTGCTAGATACCGCTTTTGATTATTGGAATTAAATAACGATTTAATTCCATGTCCAACTTAGCATAAATCCTCAAAGGGTCACACAAATAGAGTTTTGACCAAGACAGTGCTTTATTTATATATTTATTCGCAACAGTGAAAATTGCGGATAATATGACAAATTGATTAATTAATTATGTACCGTTGTAAAACGTACTAATTAATTAAGTCAAACGGGTCATATAGAAATAAATAAAGGCATAGGCTAATCCTAGAATAATTATTAAATAGTTAATAATTATTTTGGTTCAACTTAATTTAATATAAATAGTTATATTGAATTATTGGGCTAATTTGTATATAGCAAATTAATAGTCCAAACAAAGAGCAATTGGAAATGGATTTAATTATAAGAATTAGAGCCTATTTAAGAAGGAGTAAAATGCCCATAAAATGCCGGCCATAGGCTCCGTTTGGATGGCTTCTTCCCGGAATAAGGAATAAGGAATAACCACTTTTTACCAATAAATTTATTTCTAACCATCCAAACTCTTCACAAAAGTTACACACTTCCCAATAAATTTACCCCTTCCTAATAAATTTCTTCCCTTCTTCCTTCTTCCTACCTTATTCCCGCACCATCCAAACGGAGCCATAGAGTGGTAGGTAGGGATGACAATTGTGTAATTTCTAGCAAGTTGCACCTAGGGTTGGTTGGCTATAAAAGGACCCCTAGGGATCCTTCTTCTCTCTCCTCTCTTCCTAGCCGCCACCACCCATCCTCTCCCTCCTCTTGGCCGTGCGCCACCCCTCTCATCCTCCTCTCTTGCTCATGTGTTGAGCCACACACCCTCCATTAATATCTATTTGTTGAATTAGAAGAGGGTGTCATCTTAGGATTAGCTTAGTTCTCATTGAATTTGCTAGCACAAAATCAATTAGAGAGCTTGGTTAATCTCTAGGTGGACTCGAGACGATTAGGAGAAGAAGGAGAAGCATGCCACCGATTTCTAAGCCAAGGAATCGAACCTCTTGGTTGCGATACCAAGAGAGGTATATTTCCACCCCTTTTCTCTTGTGTAAATTAGCTTAAGTTCTAGATCTTTTGTGTGTGATGCTTTAATTGGTTAATTAATGGTAATTAGGACATAAAATTAAAATTACACACTTTTCTAACATTATCTTAAGATAAAAATAATTGTGATGTCATTCAATTTAAATATAAACTCTTTCTACAATCGTGTGATATCAACTAGCATTACATGAAAGATGACATTTATATAGATTTGTATTACTATATTTTTTTATTTATATTGGAAATTGTTCTATTGCTAGATTTATATTTCTATTTCTATATTTATTTGATTGCACTAAATCTAAAAAATTTTTAGCAAGACTCAATTTTCTACTGATATCTCCTTAAAAATCTAGCAATTTACTTTAGATAGACTTTTCTAAATCTTGTAATATCTAATGTAGCAATTTGGAAAGGTCTAGCAATTTATTTTTGCTACATTAGATATTACAAGATTCGAAAAAAATCTATCAAAAATAAATTGCTAGATTTAAAAAAAATTATTAATAAAAAATTAAATCTTACTTAAAAAAACTACTATATTTAGTACATCAAATAAATCTATCTAAAGTCGTTCATCTTTCTTGTAGTGTAGTCAATGAGAGCAACGAATATTTTTAAGTGTCTTATATGCCCACATCCCACTTAAAGGGACAAACAATAAGTCCAAACTAATTTATTCGACCTGGCCTTACCCCAAATAGTGACACACCACATGGCAACTACTTATCTTCCACAGTCCTATCTAAGTCAGATGCCAAATATGATGCCAATTCTGACATAACCCTGTTCAAATTTGAATTAAATATGAAATCCACATTTAGCGTAGTTGGCTTGTTGCTCATAAAAATTACGTTTTCAATTGTTGATTTTACCGGTATTTCTACCAGTAAGGTACGGTATTTAACACACTGTTTGGATGATTGCATCTATTATGACTTGTCTGAAGAAAAGGATCCTTACAAAACATGATGCAGAACTTATCTTGTCAAATTTAATGATACTCGTCATTCATGTCTTGATTAATATAAACTACGTACGAGTGATGATTCAATTTTTCTTCGATGTATATATATGGGTGTGGTTCTTTTTTTCTTTATAGAAAAATTGACAGCAGCTGTCAATCAGGAAAAAATCCTGGAAAAAAGAAAAAAGATAGGCAAGCTAGCCGGGCTTCAAGCAACTACATCCATATGGACGTGGTTCTTGAAACAACAATGTTATTGCGACAACAAACAGCAAGCAACAAGAATTTATGAAAGATTTGTTTAGCTAGGATTCAGAAAGATTTGTTTAGAATTTTGGCAAAGTTTCTTTGTTGTCGATTCTGATTTTGGCAACATAAAATGACACACTACGCCAAATAAAATTATTAGTACCGGTTTTTTTCCTATCATTAGTACCGGTTTTTCAGCGGTACTAATAACAGGGGTACTAACAGCAACAAAAAACCGGTACTAATGAGCCGGTAGTAAAAGAGGAAATAAACCATATTAGTACCGGTTTTTTATAAAAAACCGGTACTAATTTAAAAAAACCGAAAAATCATTTAATTAATTTAAGAAAAAACCGAAAATTTTAATTCATTTAGTACCGGTTTTTTATAAAAAACCGGTACTAAATTAGATTAATTTAAATTAATTAATCATTTAATTAATTATTTAATTAATTAAATTAAAAAAAACCGAAAATTATATTCATTTAGTACCGGTTTTTTATAAAAAACCGGTACTAAATTAAATTATTTAATTAATTTAAGAAAAAATCGAAAATTTTAATTCATTTAGTACCGGTTTTTTATAAAAAACCGATACTAAATTAGATTAATTTAAATTAATTAATCATTTAATTAATTATTTAATTAATTAAATTAAAAAAAAACCAAAAATTATATTCATTTAGTACCGGTTTTTTATAAAAAACCGGTACTAAATTAAATTAATTTAAATTAATTAATCATTTAATTAATTATTTAATTAATTAAATTAAAAAAAAAACCAAAAATTAAATTCATTTAGTACCGGTTTTTTATAAAAAACCGGTACTAAATTAAATTAATTTAAAAAAAACTGAAAATTTTAATATTAGTACCGGTTTTTTAAAAAAAACCGGTACTAATTAATTAAATTAAATTCATTTAGTACCGGTTTACAAGAGTATTAGTGGGAGCGTGAGAGAGAGTGAGACTAAGAGAGAGAGTCGGTTTTTCAATTTATTTCGAATTCTCAATTTAGTACCGGTTTTTTATAAAAAACCGGTACTAAATCGTTTTTTTTTAATTACATATCAATTAATTAGTACCGGTTTTTTATAAAAAACCGGTACTAAAAATATAACGGTTTTTTTTTTTTTTTTAATATTTAGTACCGGTTTTTTATAAAAAACCGGTACTAATTAATTAATTTTTAGTACCGATTTTTTATAAAAAACCGGTACTAAAAATATAACGGTTTTTTTTAATTTTTTAAATATTTAGTACCGGTTTTTTATAAAAAACCGGTACTAATTAATTGATTTTTAGTATCGGTTTTTTATAAAAAACCGGTACTAAAAATATAACGGTTTTTTTAATAAATTCAAACCTTTAGTACCGGTTTTTTATAAAAAATCGGTACTAATTAATTGATTTTTAGTACCGGTTTTTTATAAAAAACCGGTACTAAAATAAAAACGTTTTCTTTTTATTTTTTAGACGATTTTTAGTACCGGTTTTTTAAAAAAACCGGTACTAAATAATATATCTGACAATTACGAAAATGCCATGATTTATTATTAGTACCGGTTTTCTTAAAAACCGGTACTAATGAGCCGGTACTAATAATCTTTTTTGTTGTAGTGACAATCTCTTTTCTTGTCAAATGTCCACCACTTCAGGTGAAGTGACGCATATATAATATGCCCTCTAAGACTTAAACACCCCTGAGAAATTAATATAACCCCATGTGCTAGGAATTGATGATGGACCGAGCGAAAATGTCAACACAATCAAAATATATTTCATTCCCTAGATTAAACTGGCAATTAGTCCGATGACTGATACATCCATGATTATACCTCGCGGAATATTTTTCTTAGTTTTATTTGTTTTTAATTTTTCTTGTGCATTCCTAGGCAGTTTTATTTAACCAAAAATATGTTGGAAATTAAGGAGGAAGAAAGTGGAATTTGTTGCAGCTAGGGTTCTCCAAAATGACCCGACACGATATGTTCACTACGGGAAAAAGGACCTTCTGTAACGGCACTTCTGTAACGGTTTTTTAAATAACCGTTATAGAATAGTGAGGCATTAGGCGGGAAAATTGGCGCCACAAATCTGTAACGGTTATTATTAAACAATCGTAATAACATTTCCGTCATGGTCAGGGAAAAAAATGCATCAACCTTCTGTAACGGTTGTTTGAATAGAACCGTTACAGATTTCTTATATTCTGTAACGGTTATTATCTATCAACCGTTACAGAAAAGAAAAAAGAAATATATTAATATCAACCATCTTCTGTAACGGTTATTAGCAAATAACCGTTACAGTAGGTTAACTTTTTTTTATTTTTTAATGATTCTGTAACGGTTATTTTCTAATAACCGTTACATATTTTAGCACGAATTTTATTAATGTTTTTATTCTGTAACGGCTGTTTTTTATATTTTTATGATTCTGTAACGGTTATTTTTTAATAACCGTTACAGAATAGTTCTGTATTTAGGTCTTCTCCCCATCCCAACAAACTCACAGCTAGAGCGCCGCATCACTTAACTCTTTTCTGATCTTCTCATTTATTGCGAATTTGTGGTGGTGGCTTCACTCCAAAAAAATAGCAAAAAATTTCTAAAAATTCTGAAAAAATAATAATTAGAAAGAGAATAAGAAGGAGAGCAGATTTAAGGTAAAAAAATTAAATTTGAACCGTAATTTTTTTTTTTTATTTTTTTCTTATTTATTTCGATTTTTTCATTAATTTTATGGTTATTTTTGTTTTTTTATATATTTTAAGATATCATTGAATAGGAGAAGATCTTACATCGGCCGGATAAGTCGCACGATTCAACGGATCGGAAGGCACACAATTGAAAGTATATTTTCATGAACTTCTCTTTTTTTAAATTATTTGCATTTCGTTAATAATTTGCATATATATATATATATATAGGCATGAATTTTGTATTGTCATATAGGAACCAAATACCGGAACTCAACTGAATTTAGGTCATTGCCCGTCCGAGATTAATCCATTAGGGATTAATCTCGGATAGTACTCCCGGTCGGGAGTACTGCTCTTTGGATACGATCTGTCTCATTTAGGACAGCGAGTTGTACGTTAGATGCAATGTGTTGTCTGAGAAAAATTCGGCGGCATTTCCCTTGTGTTCCCACGGATACGTACGCACGAGCAATCGTGTGTTGGCGTATTCAGGGAACATAAGGGGAAATGCTGCCGAATTTTTCTCAGATAGCACATTGCATCTAACGTACGCTCGCTAATGAGACAGAGTATCCAAAGAGCGGGCTAGGATGGTGACCGGTCCGAAAACCTAATATGACAAATTGGTCCGAAACCCTAATAATTTGCATAAATTTTATTGTTCAGATGGATCGGACGTGGATGTACTCAAGTAATCGATGCTCGTCTACATTTTTGAGAGGACTTGAAGAATTTATGGTTTGTGCTAAAGAGAATTTGAAAATGAAAGAAGATGATAAAATGTATTGTCCTTGTCGTGTTTGTCAGAATTTGTTGAAGTGGTTTAATTTTGAAGAAGTGAAGGCTCATTTGATTATAAATGGATTTCAACCGGATTATAGTCGGTGGACACTCCATGGAGAGAATGGGGGGGATAGTACTAGCACAAATGTATTGGATTCTGTGTATGAGGAAGAAAATGTATCATTGGATGATGAAATTGATGATGTCAATGTATTTGATGATGAGAATGTAGATGATGATAGAAATGTAGATAACTCAGAATTTAATGCCGATTTAGATGAAATTGTGAACAATGTGGATGAAAATTTTGTTGATAATGTTGAAATTTTTGGTATGTTACGTGAAGAAGATAAAATAGCTTTATATCCTGGTTGTGAATTGTCAAAACTTAATGCTGTTTTCAAACTGTTCAATCTTAAAGCCAAAAATGGATGGAGTGATGCAAGTTTCACATCTTTGCTCAAACTATTACATAAAGAATTTCTTCCAAAAGATAACCAGTTGCCAGATTCAATTTATAAGGCTAAAAAGATGTTATGTCCTTTAAAAATTGGAGTTGAGAGAATTCATGCATGTCCAAATGACTGCATATTATTCCGGAATGAGTACGGAGACTTGCATAAATGTCCAAAGTGTAATGCGTCACGGTATAAACCGAGGGACGATCAAATTAAAGATGAAGGTAGTAAGGGACCAGCTGCAAAAATGGTGTTTTATCTACCAATAATACCAAGATTCCAGCGGCTTTTCTCTAACGCGAAGGATGCCAAATTAAACTTAACATAGATATGCTAAATTGTTAAGTTAATAATTTTATTTTTATTTTTTGCAGGTCATTAATTGGTGAAATATTTTGTTAACAAGGAGCTAATGTATTTTTATTTTTTGTTAATTTTCTAAATTGTAATTTTATTTTGTTAGAAAAAATGTAAAACAAAATTAAATTCATGTGTAACCAACACAAAAATTAAATTCAGTCAAAACACTTAATAACATGCATGGATAAACCAACACTGAAAATATCAGTACTAAATGAAATTAAAACAGACACAAACTTTAAAGTTAAAAAAAATGAAATTAAACTAATCTGTAACGGTTATTAGCTAATAACCGTTACAGATTAGGCTCTTCTGTAACGGTTATTAACTAATAACCGTTACAGAAGGTTATTAGTAAAAACGTTTGACCTTCTGTAACGGTTATTAGCTAATAACCGTTACAGATTAGGCTCTTCTGTAACGGTTATTAGCTAATAACCGTTACAGAAGGCTGAACCCTTTATTAATAACCATCCTGCTGGCTTGCGTCTCTTCGTCACCGCTTTCTATACTCGATCGGCTGCCTCTTTCTTAAGCCCCTAACTCTCTCTCGAAGGCAAAACCCTAACTCTCTCTCGCGACACTCGGCGGCTTCCCTCTCTCTCTCGAAGGTAAACCCCTCTCTGCCTCCTTCCTCTCCTTCCTCCTTCCTCTCCTTCCTCCTTCCTCTCCTCTTCCTCTCTCTCTCTCACTGACACCCTCTCGCTCTTTGTCTTTCTCTCAACTCCGACAGCACCTCGATCCGACAACACCTACTCTCTCTGCCGCTCTCTCAACTCCAACAGCACCTCCCCTCTCTCTCTCAGGTAAACTCTCTGTCTCCTCTTCCTCTCCCTCTGTCTCCATTTCCTCTCTCTCTCTCTCTGTCTCCTCTTCCTCTCTCTCTCTCACTGACTCCATCTCACTCTTTGTCTCTCTCGGTTACAGATCAACCTCCATCTCGCTCTCTCAACTCCGACAACAACTCCTCTCTCTCTATCATCCGGTTAGCCTCCTCTCTCTCAAATTTTAATTTAATAGGGACTGAAATGCAAATGCTAGGGACTAATGTGCATAATTTGAACTGTTTGGGGGCCGTTTTGGGGATTATATTGGGCTGTTTGTTGCTATGGTGCATAAAACACAATTTTAGGGACTAATGTGCATAAATTTGAATTGTTTGGGGGTTGTTTTGTGGTGCATAAAGCACAATTTATTTAATATGGGCTAAAATGCAAAAAATGCTAGGAATTGATTATGCAAATAATAGGGACTGAAATGCAAAAAAGCTAGGAATTGATTATGGATAAGGAACTATGCTAGGAATAGATGTGCATATGAATTGATTATGGATAAGGAATTGTGAATTGATTATTAGATATATATATGCATTGTGAATTGATTATGGATAAGGAGTTAAGAATTTTATTTAAAATGGAAATTAGATGGAGAAGGATCAAAACGTCAATAAGGTGGGGGAGGAATCCAAGGTGGGGGAGGAAACACCTAAGGTGGTGTCAAAAAGGGTCCCGTTTTACGGACCTCTCAAAAGAAGGGCTGTCTCGGCTGTACGTCGTCTTCCTCCAGGCTTTGAAAGGGGCCCTGATTTTAGTATGGGAGTTCAAATAGATGAGGGATCCAGTGAGAATAAGGAGGTGGAGAAGAATAAGGAGGAGAAGAATAAGGAAGAGAAAAATTAGGGTTGAATTGTCTTAGGAATTAATAAAATTATCTATGTTATTTTGTGTGAACTTTATTTATGTAATTTGAAGTTTATGTTATTTGTGTATGAATTCATGTTTGAATATTATTGTGTTTTAATTAAATGAATTTTAAATTTATGTATTTTTAATTATTTGAATTTTAAACTTGTTCATGTTTGAATAAATTGAACATTGCGCCAAACATTAATATATATTATATATGGTGTTTTAATTAGGTAGTAATGGAGAAAGGTGAAGGAAGCAATTCAAAGGGGAAAAAGCCGATCGAACGAGTCTATGTTAGGCGCAATGTTCGTGCCAATCCATTCTCTCAAAACCAGACGAACCAAAACCAAGCCTCTCAAAACCAAAACCAAGCCTCTCAAAACCAGGGGCAACCGAGCCTCTCAAAATATGAAAAACATGCAATTTTTTTCAAGCTTTTGATTGACAAGTTTGTGGCACCGTACACAGAATGGAGAGAAGAAGTCATTGTTTTGTCAGATGATGATGATGAAGTCATTGTTTTGTCGGATGATGATGACTAGTTTTAGGATTTAGATTTATGTTTGATTTAGTATTAGGGTTTCTTATCCAACTGAATGTTTATGTTTATGTTAATGTATTTTGTTATTTGAGATTGAACTTGTCGTTTAATGTTTATGTTTATGTTAATATATTTTGTTTATGTTGTTTATGTTTATGTTTATGTTTGTTTATGTTTATGTTTATGTTAACTTGATTTGATTGCTTTCATTGTTGTTAATTATTTGTTAACAGATATGTCTGGAGACCAAGATAGAGATTTACAGGGTGAACAGGCTGGTACAGAATCCAACGATGAGGAGGTCACAACGTTCGAAATAAAGAAAAGGAGCAGAACGACAATGGAAGAGTTTAGGAGGAAAAAAGCTGCTGGGGAAAAGTATGAGATTAAATTTGACAAAGAAGGAGTGCCAATTGGTACTGAAGAGGCGGTGAATAAATTTGCATCATATTGCGGGTATCTGGCTAGAGTAAGAGTGCCAATCACAATTAATGATTGGCGGAAGGACGTTTCAAAGGAAACCAGACTTGAGTTGTGGTTGGACATCAAGGTGAATAAATTTTCACTTAAATCATCTAATTTAAATTTCTATGCTACCAATTAACTAACGTTTCGTTATGTTTCAGAAAATGTTCAACATCGAAGATGATAAAGCCATGAACAATACTCTCAAAGCGATGGGCATAAGTCACAGGGCTTATAGAAGTAGGATTGCTGAGGAGTACATCACAAATGCCGATCCAAACAATCCAAAAAATCCATGCGATAAACACCCAATCTCACAAAAGGAATGGGAAGAATTTTTCAAGAAAAGGACGGGTGCAGATTTTGTACAAAAGAGCAACAAAGCGAAGGAGTTGAGAAAGAAATGGAAAGAGCCTCATAGGATGGGTTCCACTGGCTATAGAGGAAAAAAAGGTTCATGGAAACCTACAGACAAGATTGTCATACCCGGAGATTCTGAAGGGGCCGGTTCCACGAGCATTACCATCGGCGATTTGGAACCGAGGAGTCAAAGGTATTTCATGGGAAGGACTGTGGCTACGAAGGATAAAGGTACTTACACATGTAAATACTTATTATATATGCTAACTTCACATTCTGTTTTGTGATTATTAATAAGATTTGTTTGTTGCTTGTTAGATACTTACACGTTCCATAGCTCTGATTCGTCGACTATTGAGGCATTCAGTCGATTGAGTGCCATGTCTGGTGAAATCAATTCCGGGTCAATACCGGAACAAGAAATCTTAAATCGGGCGGTTGACAGGCCAGAACATCCAGGAAGAATCAGGGGATATCCTTTATGGACCAAGAAGGAAGATGTGTATAAAAGAAAGCCTAGAAAGGATGCGCATGAAGGATGGATGGCACCAGACCAGATTGAAGAATTGATGAGCAGGGTTGCAGCTGAAGCCGCTGAGAAAACCAAAAGGGACTTGATTCACTCCGAGGAGATAATGAATGCGGCGAGACAAGAAGCTTTTCAGGTAATCCTTTTTGACAGTCAAAATGTAATCAAAATGAATGAAAATTATTATTCATCATCCGGTTGCTTGATAATTTTCAGGAGGTGAAACAATGGTTGGCCAGTAGCGGATTGCAGTTTCAAGCACCGCAACAATTTGTGACGCCGTACCAGCCATTCGTTGAAGCTGAGGTAGACTCAGGAATGCCAAACGAGCAGTTATTCCGAACGGTTGCCTCAAGCTATATGCCTCCGGATCCGAGAAGCGTTGTTCAGGTTCATATTGATCACTTTTCTCTTTTCTATTTAGATTTATGTTTGGCTTAGCATTAGGGTTTCTGATCGAACTGAATTTCAGGAAGAAACGCCGTGCGATCTCTTTTCCCTTGATCATCTTAACCAGAAGATTAAGGTGGCCGAGGGAAATATTATTCCGAGTGTTGTTGGTCAGATCGTACACGGCGTGCCACTAACTGATCAACAACTCTATATCCATCTTCTCCGAGTAGGCGATGATTTTCGTCAGTGGCAAGTCCCAGGTAGGTCAGATGAGCTATTAGGAAATAATATAGGAGGGCGATTCCCATGGCCGTCATTTTTGGTGGAGATAGGCCACAAGGTATCGTTTTATTTAATTATGATAATTTATTTCATCCATCTCTATTAGAACTCACTAATTAATTATGTGATGACATTGAATGCAGAGTTTGATAAAAAAGAAGCCAGATGCGAGCAAGGCGGTGGCGAAAAAGGTGATCGAGAGTCCAAAGGTTCCAAGTGCAGGTTCATCCAAAACCTAATTAGTTCAATTGATTGTTTCAGGGTAGATTGTTGCTCAACGTCGAATAATCTATTCTTTTGTGTCTGATTATTTCAGGGTCGATTGTTGCTCGCGATCCGCTACTTGAGCAGGATGCAATTGAAAAGCTTAACCCATCCGAACGAGAATTGTATGAACTATTGATGCTCCAACCAGAGCTTGAGAAAAATTTTGAGTTGCATAAATGTGATGTTTGGGGTACACACAGCGGCGAGGTTAAGTTCAACGTTGAATTGTGCGACATCCTCCAATGCTTTAGAAGAGAATCTCTAAACGTGTCGATCGTCAAGTTGTACTCTTGGTATGAATTTTCAACCTTTAAAATATTTTTTTAAAGTACCGTATTCAATTGGAGGTGAAAAATGTATGAATTAATATCCGTGAGTGTAGGTTTTGGATGAATGAACTTTCAGAGGGAGAAAACAACATCACCGTATTAGATCCAGAGATGTTGACTGCTCCTAAAATCAAACAAGAACAAAACCAAGCTGCGGACTACTTGATGAAGTCATTCG
Organism: Rhynchospora pubera; assembly: GCA_028095005.1. NCBI lineage: Eukaryota > Viridiplantae > Streptophyta > Magnoliopsida > Poales > Cyperaceae > Rhynchospora > Rhynchospora pubera. Next base: position 346,005,331 of record CM051460.1, on the reverse strand, counting down.
CGCAATATTCATCCAATTATATGGTTCTGCCTTATTTACAAGAGTAAGGACAATTATAACTAATAAAATATCAATTGTCTCGTTTACATGTTTGTTTCATTTTCATGAAAACAATAATCTCTATTCTTGCAGCTTTCATTGGGTCCTTCTTGTTATTAATGTCGAGAAGCGAACCGTTCAAATAGCAGATTCTATCGAGCGCAAGAATCTAAAGATATTGATTAAGGGATTCATAACCCAGTAAGTTTTCGTTTCTAAATGAAATTTTGATATTGAGATAAGGACTAAGTACGGTTCTATTTAAGCTATTAATGATATTGTATGCAGGATATACAAGCGATACCTTATGGAAAATGGAAAATATAACGCAAGGACCCGAACAACATTTGATTGGTACAAAATTCAAGTACGAGACTTAAAAAAATATATTAGCTACCTAGGGTTTCTGAAACTGTGCAAAATCTTAACTATCTTTCTTGTTGGATCTTTAATTAGTGTCCGATACAAAAGGGCAGCACAGAATGTGGATATTTCACAATGCTCGCCATGAAAAATGTATTATCTTATTGGATAGCAATTCAGGAAATACCTCATGTAAGTAACTTATTCTTTTAACTAATAACATTTGATCAAACAATTAGATTTTAGAATTTCATGATCTAACTAATAATATTTTCGACTTGTTTATCATAATATGCAGATGATCGAGCCGGTTGGAGTACCATACAACAAAGAAATGATTGATGGTGTCGTGACAGAAGTTATGGACTTCATGCAAGGGGTATTATTTTGATTAAAATGTGTTATTTGATGACTTGCCATGTTTGATTATACTTGTGATATATGTAAATACTTTGTTTATTGTTTGTGTGATATGCATGATTATATATGTTTGATATATGTGTGCTTTGTGATATATATATATATGCTGCATTTGTATATGTAAATTGGGTACCAATTTGGTACCAATTCGGCTAGCAAATTGGGGCTAGCCAATCAAACAGGCAAAACTCAAAAAAAAAATTAAGACTTTTGTAACGGTTATTAGATAATAACCGTTACAGAATATTATAATTTCAGTTTTTTTTAATTATAAATATTATCTGTAACGGTTATTAGATAATAACCGTTACAGAATCAAGTCTTCTGTAACGGTTATTACCTAATAACCGTTACAGAAGTTCTCCAAACACCACACCTGTTCCGTCCACAATACCATAACGGTTATTAGATAATAACCGTTACAGAAGACTGGATTCTGTAACGGTTATTATCTAATAACCGTTACACATGTTCTACAAAAAACAGTACCAGATTTTCCCTTGCGTATACCATAACGGTTATTAGATAATAACCGTTACAGAAGAGGGGGGCTACTGTAACGGTTGTTGTCTAATAACCGTTATAGATCTGTAACGGTTATTAGACATTCTGTAACGGGGGCTACAGTAACGTTTCGTGTACCGTTACAGAAGTCTTTTATTAACCGTTACAGAAACCAAAATTTCGCGTAGTGGTTGGCACGACACGACATGGGTGTTGGTACGACACGAGTACGAAATTAGCACGACATGATCATGTCGTGTCATAATCGTGTCGTGTTGAGCATCCTGAAAAATTGATGATGTCATCACGCGAAAATGATGACGTCAGCACTCCCAGACAGTCCATAATGGTCCAATTTCAGTCCCTAGTCCAATTGGATGGTTTGGATGGTAAATTAGTGGATGGTGTATATCACACCTGTGTCCGAACCTGTCACAATCGGCTCCAAAGGATTGGCAAAGCCTGCTGCATCACGCTCAGAAACTCGGTCCATAAAATATCTAATCCAGTTCCTAAACGAGACATCTCTGCTCAAATCATGGTAATGACGAGACATAGCGATCTCGTAATAAATTCAGAAAACCTGACGCAAAGAATCAGAATGAAAGGGTGTACCATCATGGTCAAAACCATAAAGCTCCATCTCAAGAGGCACCCTCTCCTCATAAAACAAACCCTCAGCGAAGACGCCCAACAAACGGGATATCTGCTGAAGATCAACCGTGGCACAACGGTCGTCCAAAACAAATGTGTTATGCAAATAGTCCCAATTGATCGCCATCGCCTTGAGTAGGTTGGAACCCCAAGAAAACTCAAAGAGTGCCAAAGTAACTCCTCCAAACAAGTACACTCTGCCCAACCTATCTCCCATATGGCACAAGACATAGCGAGTCCACTCCACGTGATCAAGACTCCACGCCAAACCACCCTGGACTCTCAACGGTCCTGGGGCCCAAGGGACAACATGGACCGCCATTATCTCTACACTCAACAAATGAAAGTCTGAGGTAAAGACACTACGGCCGACAGGGCTCAGAAATATGCCCTGAAATGTCTGTGAAGGCATCCTTGATCTCTCAACAGCAATAGGACAATGAGAGTCATATGCATATTGCCTCTGTCTCTCAACACGCGAAGGAGGATCAGCAACCAAACTGGAATAGTGATACAAAGGTGGCAAAGGCCGCTAGCGGGTCATGCCAATCCAAAAAAACATGGAAATTATCCCTACCCTCAAGAATCTTCTTCCTCCACTTCACATGCAAATGCTTGTGGACCTTTCCAAGGTCCAAGTAGTGGTCAATATAAGAAAGAATAGCCTCGTCTGAAGGATCGTAAAACTCGGTCCTAGATATAGCAAAACGAGAAGTAATGCTATATATCTCCTTGATGGGTCCAACAGTCGACATGTCCACAGACTGAATACAAACAAATGCAATGACAATGAAAATGAGCCGCCTAAACCAAAGGAGAAGGCCCAAAATCTAAACCTGAATTCAAAATCTAAACCTAATCTGAACCTGTCAAGACTTAACTATACGAGTCAACAAGGACACTAGGGACACCAGAGCAAACTGTTCAACATAGTTTCACAGTTCACCTTGGTGAGGGGCATTTGTTTGCCTCTCAATTCTACTGCATATAACCATACAATAAACCAAAACCATAAGATACAACCATGTCATAAATCAACCAAAACCAATCATATCTGCAATCATACAAAATAGCCTTGACAAACAGGTAGGAAAGTATGAGAGGAAAATACAGAGATTCCTAAACAGTGGATGGTAACTTAATTATGAGAATGTCATATGGAGCCTACATTTAACAAAAGGCCCATTCTTAATTCTCATTTTCTGGTGGCCCACATAAAACAGTGGCCCAATTCAAATCGGTGGTCCAACGCACATTAGAGGCCCAACAACAAAAAAAATCAAAGCGGGTCTGAATATTGAATCCGTTAACAAAACCATACCCATTAGTTGGAAACTGACTCACGTGAGCCATCCGACTGAATCCGGCATGAACTAAGCGACTTAACTGAGTCAAATAAGGGGCTGCACACGTATCATTGCCTGATTGGAGCGGCGCCTTACCGTTAAAAGTAAAAGGAAAAAAAGAAAAGAAAAAGAAGGGAGCAGTTATCTGTTCGAGTAACAGCTTCCTCCAACGGAGACAGATGTCGTGCCACCTGCTCCGACCACCTCGACCCAAACAAACCGCACCGCTGCAAAGATGATGCACCTACGATCCCAGTGACCTCAGACATCACAGGGATTGGTGGAGGAATGGCTCCGATTGAAATATGGAGAAGTTCACCGCCTGTGAGGAAGATGACAAAATTGAGCCATTACATAGGTGAAATCATGCAATCAAGGGGTGGTGTAGCTTGTAGGAGGAATGAAATACATACTTGAAAATTCAAAGTCGCTGCCGAGTGCTTGTGGAGACGAGTGAGTCACGACAGATACGAGCAACAATGGCGGCAATGCTCAAATGGAGAAAAAAGTTTTGTACATGAATTGAACGCAATAAATGTGCTTAGCCTCGATCAGAGAGCATGCTCAGATGGACCATGGAGCTTTGGTACAACCACAGTCGAGTTTTCCCCACAACTGGACATCTCCAGTGTAATTAGAGGGAAAAGACAAAGTAAATTGAGGCAATAAAGAGGGAAACAATACTCTCACCACAGCCTACAACCTGAAAAGAACCTTCTAGCGTGGTCCCAAAAGCACAAATGCTTTGGTGAGGCCTTAGGGAGGACGCATTCTCTTTTGATCTGAGCCATCTGATGGAGGAGCTAATTTGAATTAGTGGCCATGATCAAGTTATGCCTTGTGTGAAAAAGATGCCATTTGGGCTAATGCAGCTGGAAAGCACAAAAGTGAAACATGAAATTGCATCCAACCATCCATATACAACAACTCATCAAATGGAAGGATAGATGCCCCAAGTCAGCTATGCCATCTCAAATACAACTACAGTTGGAGTTGCATAGCACCATAAACCATCCCAAGTCATCCCCAGACGACCAAAGAAGGCTGAGAGTGACACATATCATTCTTATAGGCAAATCAGTCATTATGACAAAAGACAAAAGAGTGAGGCGCCTAAAAATATCATGAAACCCAAGGCTATGAAGACACCAATTCCGGTCTTACCCCTGGTTTGGTCCCAAAAGTATGCTGCAAAGGGATAATACCAAGTCACATAGCAACCAAAGATCAAATGTATCATAAGATAAGCAGTCAGTAGTGTAATACACTAGTGTTGTTTGAAAGATAGGCCCCAGATTTAAAATGACAAAATTGTCAAGTTTGTCTCATCATTGGCCATAGGGACAAGTAAAATTGGTACTGAATTATGAACATAGTACAATTAAAACTTCAAATTCCATCTATACAAACACTTAGCAAGCCAAGTGTAAGCACAAATTGTCAAGAATGATAAATGATAACTCAAACACTTGACTGCAAGGGATTAAGCCACAGTCACTCACATAATGTGACTAATGCTAATATAAGTTCAAAATTGAACTTCAATGCCAACTGATCACCAAAATTGATCAATGCCAAACCAAATTACATGGACAAAGTAATCCAAATGTGAGTAAAAAATGCCAAGAATGGCAAATGACAACTCAAACAGATGGAATTACAATGCCAATCTGCCACAGTGGATCAACCAAACCATCTACAAGCCGCCAATGATATCAAATTAACACAGAACCATGTTTAAACATACACCGGAGAGGAATAAAATCCTCTGGAATGTACCAAAGCCTTAACTGAGGAACAATAGGTAACAGCTGAAGCAAAATAGCTCACAGCCAAGGCCATACAGCCAATAGCCAAGGAGGAAGCCACTCAATTGTGACACCTGTCCCAGTGCACAAGAGCACCATTCCTCCCAGGTGCCAAGGATAAGCATGAAATGCCACAAAATAGCTTTCAAACAGCCAACATGCACAACAGCAAGTCATATATTGCCAAACCATCAGCCACATGGAACATAGCTGCATAGAGACAACATCAAATCACCAAAATAAATCCTGTGAAGGATAGAAATGGAAATTAAATCAAATTGAGCCGTTGGAAATTACCTCAAACCATGGAACCCCACTGGAGATACCCCATATAACCATGAAATGCCTCAAATGCCCTTCTGACCATACACCAGAAGATAGTTGGCGCCAAGCAAACCCCTGCCTCAAGTATGACACTTGGTAAAATGGAGTAAATTATCCCCCACAGCCACACAGGCAACAGAGATGTGAGATCTATCAGCCAACAAGGCAGCTGTGAAAGAAAGTAAGCCAATGTCACCAAATACACTACCTTCAATGCCAATGTCACATGTCAAGAGATCAATGGCCAGCCAAGGAGATAGTAAATCACAGTAAACCACATCATGTGAAGACAACACCCAAATTGAGGTGGCAAGCAAGATAGCATCTCAGCCCTTCATCCATGATCATCAAGACTCAGAAATGCTAAGGAAATGCCACATGACACATGAAGCCTGGAGGAAACTCTAGTCCTAGCTTATAAAAGGTGCTCAAGAGTATGGAATTCAGGCCCCCTTTTTTACAATTTTCTAAATATTAGGCTAGTGTTATTTTCAGAAACTGTAAAAAGAAAAGAAAGAAGTTTAAGTTAATGAACATGTAAATCAATGTTTTTCATGAAATAAAGGGGGCCAAAAATAAGTTTTCACATATTTTGTTTCTTATTCTCCTCCTCAACTCCTTCTTTCTTTGTTTTCTTTGAAACAAGTCTGGTATTTGACTTGTATGGTATAAATGCCTGGTATTTGGCATGGTTCAAGCCTGGTATTTGGCTTCAAAATAACTCCAGCCTGGTATTTAGCTGTGTAATGGTTCACTCGTGATGAGCTTATGGTATGAATAAGGCACGCAGATTCCTAGCCTATGTACAGGGTTTGTGTGCCACCCCCAGAAACAAATAAGGTGTGCAGATTCCTAGCCAGTGTGCAGGGTTTGTACACCCCATTCAATCAGTCAAATAAAAGTGATTAACATCATGTTTTCAAAACCATGTTATGTCAAAAGAAAAGATTTCAAAACTAAACATGCATGGCATCTGTTCATGGTCATACCTATTGAGTCCAGTGCATACCAAAAAAATTTCAAAATAAAAAACTCACTGCATACTGTTCATAAGTAGCATGGTGTCAAAGCTTTCTAAATCCATGTCATAATAAATGAGTTTCATACAAAAGTGCATTGACTAGTCTTGCATCTGTTCATGGTTATCTGTGTTGAGCCCAATACACACATGATAGGTCAAGCCAACAATATAATAAGGGTCTGCATTTATATAAACAGATTCATATACTGTATGGTGTATATTTGCCTACTTGAGTCCTTATCAAAGTAAAGGAATTTCACATGTCATCATATTAGTCAATGTCTTTTAAACAAAAATGAGTTTCTATATGCATATCATGAGTCGCATTGTGTAAACTGCAGTCATGTCCATGAAATTTTCATAGCATCGTAAAGGTCAGGGATTAAAATGAAGTTTTCATAGCAGTGTCCTGTGCATCAACTGTGTTAAGCCAAAGCCTAGCAAAAACAGCCATAGCCATGTCCAAATTTAGCATAGTCCAGGGACCAAAAAAAAAAATCCTAGAATAAGTAAATTGATAGTCAATTCACCAAAATAGGCTTGGTCTCATACATATCAAATAATAGGTTTGCTTGCACACAAAAATGTGCACAAAGTCTGGTTGCAAAGCATCTCATAGCATCTCATAACAGCATGGCTTTAAAAATATGCTAATTTCAAAAAAAATGGTTAACAGGTGATGCTCTCAGTCCAGAGATAGCCTATGCATCATAATTATGGCATCATGGTCAACCGAGCAATGCTCTCAGTTAAGAGCTAACTCAGTTAGTGCATACATGTTTTTCAAAACCAAAACTATACAAACGTTGTCCCTTAGTCCAGGGACAATCCATTTATATGCATAAACAAACTTCTTGAATCATGGTCAAGTGGTAATACTCTCAGTCAAGAGTTAGCTAAACTCATGCATACCAGACTTTTAAAACCAAAACTGAATGTTGCTCTCAATCCAGAGCCAATTCAATCATTGTATAGCATGATTTAAAAAATCAAACTGAAAAAGGTGACTTCTGTCCAAGGCCTCATCATCTCATGAACTTTTAAAATAATAAACAAAGTTACCTCAGATCATGTTCAGTCTAAATAGCTGGCATAGTTTAAAACAAAAGTCATATAGAGTCTAACCAGCATGATGCACTCATTGGCATTCAAAAAAAATGTCTTTCCCCGCATAAATACAATAAATGCATTTGAATCATAAACTGGAATTAAACACATATGCAAATAAATCGAACATAAATTCCGAGGGAATTATTCACACCATGAAGCTCAGTTATGAGAGAGTCATTACATGACCAATGGTCACTAAAATCAACCAGAGAAAGGCATGAACTGAACCATGAATAAAATGGTGAAACAAACTAAGCCATAAACCAAACCAAGCTCTGACACACAATTGGGTGAAAGTGCTAACTCAGTACTGACTGATAGCTCATGGTCACTGTTTAGTTAAGCTTAATTCCACTCAAAGTCAAAAAAAGGGCCGGTACCAAACTTAACCAGTCCGCAAGAAACAAAGCAAAAAATTGAAAACAAAAGAAAGGTTACCTCTGCAATTGAAGCCTCCAGGAAGCTCTCCAAGGACTTATAACTCCAAGGGACCCACATTCATGGCTCAATTCTGCCGGAAACCACTTAATTGAAACCATCTCCAACACCCAAGTCAAAAGGGAAAAATGAAACACGGAAATGGGGAACCAATTAAACCAATAGAGTAGTCGGAGAGGAAGATGGAACCTCCCTGAATGCAAAACCCACCTCAGTTGGTAAAATAACCCCGCCATAACCCTAATTTCTCAATCGAAACCTCACTCTCAGTCGATAGTCTTGACAGAGGAGAAAAGAAGGAGGAGAAAAAAAGAGAGAAAAGAAAAAGAAAAAAGAAAAGAAAAACAGTCCATGGGCATGAATCTTAACGCCCCAGGGACGGATAGATTTGATTCCCAACGGATTAAAACCAACAGTCAAATGAACCTGGTTCATAGAAGACCAACACAATGAAAAGTGGGTCCCACAAACAGGACTAAACTGGGTGCAAAACCAAAACCTCAGCGCCATGAGCAATCCTCTGTGGCAGCCGCTGTGTAGCGGGTCACTGTAACCCAGAACAGCAAACAGTGAGCCCCAGCCAATCAGAGAGTTTCGAAAACATTAAAACTTCAAAACTGCATAGAAAATAACAGGAACCTCAGAAAATTGCAAACAAAATATCAAAATGTCCAGAAAATTATGAGGAATATTTTGGCATCATTTGTCAAGCCCAAATCCAAAGCATAAAAATATGTGAGGTTAAAAATATCAAGATGATCATTTTTAAAAATATAAAAATGATAAAATCAAAGATAAAATTAAAGTTTCTGCAAAGCACATGAACATTTATGTTCTGGATAGTAGGTACAGATGAGCCTCGAAGCCGAGACCGCCAATACCACACAAGTCCGAAACTGAAACCAAATCCCCAAATTCTAAGAAATGCTAGGCTCATAGCCCTAGAAAACCAAACTCAAAATAAATTATAGGCCCATAGCCCTAGAAAATCAAAATCAAAACAAATACTAGGCCCATAGCCCTAGAAAGCCAAATTCAAACAAAGTCTAGGCCCATATACTTAGGAAATCCAAATCCAAAATCAAATCTAACATCCCTTATATATGAAATACCAATACTTAAGGTTCCGATCGAGAAACCCAAAGCAGAACCTTAAAGCCCAAAATTTAAATTTCCAAGACCAAATCCCAAGATGAATCCCCAAACTCCCAAAAGAGTGACATCTAAGTTTTGCACAAAGAGAATGTTTGAAAGTTTATAAAATCTTGACAAGTCTCACTTAAGTCTGAACTTGAGTCGCAACACAATATTACTAGAATCAAGAACCCAGTTTTTGAGGCATTGGACCTAAAAAATCTCACTTACAAATTCCAACTTTCGTTCTTTCGAGACAGCATAGCGCCTAGTAAGTGGAAAGAAAGTACTTTGCAATTCTTGTCTAAGGAGGGCATAGCGTTTCTTTCCCGATGACTTAAAACGAAATCCCAAAACTTCTTCAACCTCCCAAAACAGTTGAGAATTGACCTAGATCGTCCATCTATCTAGTGTCGAACTCTAAATCCCAAAACGTTCTTTCGAGACGACATAGCGCCTAGTCAGTGGGAAGAATAACCTCTCCAGTTCATCTGTAATCGAGACTCGAACGGAAAACTTTCAAATTCCAAATTCCTAAATCGACTGAATACTAATCTGAGATACATAATCCCTAGTGTTGACTTCAGTAATCTTATAGTGGCCTCAAGCCGACTTCAGCATTTGTATAATAACTAAGTTGATTCAAACATGACCTAGAAGTCAACCAAAGTCCGGTACTAGTCAAGATACAGTACCAATGGAAAGTACTACCAAAAAATCAATTGAAGACAGTACAAGTTATCAAAGTATGGTCAAACCATGATATCAATAAAGGTCTTTGATCAAAACCCCCTTGTTGACACAATAAATATAAAGAAAATATTCCTCAAAAATGAGGAATAAAGGAAAAGAGATTTCAAATTAACCCTCCCAGTTAAATTATTTGTTCCCGATCTGAAGGTGCTCTTGTCTGGTTCACAACTTGTCTGGTTCCCGATCTGAAGGTGCTCTTGCGCCTGCTGGAAGAAAAGGACCTACACATAAACAATCAACTCTTGGGGCCCTTAGAGTCGCATTGCTATCTTTCGTTCGTAAGAAGGGTAGTGGTGTTCGAATTTAAGGAGCTCAAGGGGTATCTGATCCGCATTCTTTTCTTTCCATAGTGAAAATCTGCGACATTCCCTGTGGATAGGACAAAAAGTGTGAGACAGAGAGGTTCTGTTTGTGGTGGGTTAAGATAGTATTGTATTCGTGTTCTGTATTGCAATTAAGAGAAAAGGTTTGTGGTGTCCTGTTGTTGATACGTTTCATTTGCTTCTTGCTGTAGTTCAATACTTAATTGTTGGAGTTCCATCTTACAACTGTTTTAATTCTCCAACAAAAATATGGTATTGTGTGGTGACCAAGAAGTTCTTGACACTATATATATGGGGTTGGTCCCCAAGGGACAAGATACGCACGAGTATTGCTACATACATGCGTTGATAATAGCATGGGGTGTACAAAAAAACTATGAACCCGTTCAATCCGTTCAACCCACCCGACCCGAACCGTATTTTACTGGGTTAGCATGATGTTGGGTTGAGTACGGGTTCTAATTTTGACAAACCCGTTACAGCGGGTTGGGTTACGGGTTTTGTAATAGTAAACCCGTGTATACTTCAACCCACCCATTTATCACTATTTACTCATTTTCGTCTGACATTTTCTCATGTCCTTACTCAAAGATCTCTTCTTTCATGAAATTTCGATCTTATCCATAGACATGCACGTCCTCTATGCCCCTCACAAGACCTCGAAAGTTGAAAGATGCTTTGAATGCATCTCTAATTTGCCTCGAACTAAGTTGTAATAGCCACAAAACGATTTTTTATGTATTTTTATTTAATCAAAATTTTAATCCACTAAACCCGTCAAAGGTTTAAATAGCGGATAGCGGATTCGTAGCGGACATGCTTCCGCCGTAGCGGATAGCGGATAGCGGATATTTAGCGGGCGCTATCGGATCACAATGTAAAACATTATCAACAAGCAATATAATTTTCCTCCCACCCTATATTTTTATGTTATGGACATACATTCAATTAAAGAATATTAAAATATAAAGTTATGCTGAAAAAATCTAGTTTACTAATTTGTTTATACCTATCTCTTTGAAAGATATATTAGTTTTCTTTTTAAAGAGTAGGTTCAGTCCAAAATAATAAAAAAATTATGATCAAACAGTTCTAATAAATGCTAGATGAACTATTTTTTACATGCTTGTTTGACAATAAAATATTTATAATTTGATGAAACTCAAAATATGAAAGTTGTAGCTTATTTTTGAACCTTTCTACGGAACTTTAAATCGGGTCAATCAGAGTTCGTATGAAAAAGATATGCCTAAAATACTAATATTGATTGTTATTCCACTAAATAATCGCTATAGTCCGCTAAAGAACCCGCTAAATGCCGCTATGACCGCTATTCTGACCGCTATCGGCAAAACGCTAAATATACAATTTTTATTTAGCAGCGTAGCAGTCTACCATATAGCACCGCTATTGCGCCGCTATAGCGGCCGCTATCGCCGCTATTTCAATCACTGAAATCTGTTTAACCCGCTTAATCCGTAAAAATCCTTACATAAAAAAATTGGCGGGTTGGATTGTGTTGCGGGTGGGTTAACTAAATTTATTTTCTAATCCGGTATTGTCGGGTTGGGTTCAAATTTTACTAAAATAACATCAACTCACCCGTTGTACACCCCTAATATTAATAGCACCTCTGCCCCTCTCCCTAGTTATTCCATTGATTAGAGAGAAATAGTGCTTTTATTTAGGCTAAAGGCATCAAAGGGCACGTCTTGTTCTCTTGGAAGACCTCTCTCGTGACTTTGGTGCGTGAACAACATTGGTGAAGGTGCACACACGTTAGAAGGCATCAAGAAATGCTCAACATCAAGATCCATACCAAACAATGAAATTAGATAAGCTTTCGCTCAGAATTTAATTTTTCGGTGTTTTGGAATGGTACGGTCCATCATTGGAACGGCTCGTTCCGCTACTGATTCTGCGAGTTCATGTTTTTATAGTTTTGCTATTTGATCTGCTAAAATTATTTCATTTGTTTTAAAACAAACGTAGCATCGTCTTGCATAGAAATACTGTCGAAATATACTCTCGAGTCATCTCAAAGTGACTTACGATGTGACATTTTATATTTTTAAAAAATATTCTCTAGAGAACCGGATAGCCATAACCAGTTTATTTTGCTTATCTTACACTACGGGAAAAAGGACCTTCTGTAACGGTACTTCTGTAACGGTTTTTTAAATAACCGTTACAGAATAGTGAGGCATTAGGCGGGAAAATTGGCGCCACAAATCTGTAACGGTTATTATTAAACAACCGTAATAACATTTCCGTCATGGTCAGGGAAAAAAAAATGCATCAACCTTCTGTAACGGTTGTTGGATTAGAACCGTTACAGATTTCTTATATTCTGTAACGGTTATTATCCATCAACCGTTACAGAAAAGAAAAAAGAAATATATTAATATCAACCATCTTCTGTAACGGTTATTAGCAAATAACCGTTACAGTAGGTTAACGTTTTTTTTATTTTTTAATGATTCTGTAACGGTTATTTTCTAATAACCGTTACATATTTTAGCACGAATTTTATTAATGTTTTTATGATTCTGTAACGGCTTTTTTTTATATTTTTATGATTCTGTAACGGTTATTTTTTAATAACCGTTACAGAATAGTTCTGTATTTAGGTCTTCTCCCCATCCCAACAAACTCACAGCTAGAGCGCCGCATCACTTAACTCTTTTCTGATCTTCTCATTTATTGCGAATTTGTGGTGGTGGCTTCACTCCAAAAAAATAGCCAAAAATTTCTAAAAATTCTGAAAAAATAATAATTAGAAAGAGAATAAGAAGGAGAGCAGATTTAAGGTAAAAAAATTAAATTTGAACCGTAATTTTTTTTTACATTTTTTTCTTATTTATTTCGATTTTTTCATTAATTTTATGGTTATTTTTGTTTTTTTATATATTTTAAGATATCATTGAATAGGAGAAGATCTTACATCGGCCGGATAAGTCGCACGATTCAACGGATCGGAAGGCACACAATTGAAAGTATATTTTCATGAACTTCTCTTTTTTTAAATTATTTGCATTTCGTTAATAATTTGCATATATATATATATATAGGCATGAATTTTGTATTGTCATATAGGAACTAAATACCGGAACTCAACTGAATTTAGGTCATTGCCCGTTATCCGGTTCATGGGTGTATCAACAGGTGAAGGACATTAATGTAAAATTTGGTAAGAAATTTGCAAATGAGATACCCAAGGGGATATGGAAGAAGAAGTCTATATTCTGGAATCTTGAATATTGGCAGAGTTTGGAGATTAGGCATTGCTTAGATGCGATGCACATAATAAAGAACATATGTGAAGCTTTGATCGGTTGCATGTTGGAAATTCAAGGGAAAACTAAAGATAGCGTAAATGCGAGGAAGGACATGGTTGAAATGGGGATCCGGCAAGAACTAGCGGCACAAGATAAGGGAAAAAGTCAAACTTGGCTGCCTGCAGCACAATTTAATTTATCAAAGCAAGAGAAAAAAAATTTATTAGAATGCCTGAAATCTATTAAGGTTCCTACTTGTTATTCCTCGAATATATCAAGAAAGGTTTCTATTAAGGACAACAAATTACTTGGTATGAAGTCACATGATTATCACATCCTACTAACCCAGTTACTTCCGGTCGCAATTCGAGGAATTCTAAGGGAAGTCACATGATTATCACGTCCTACTTTATGTTTATGTTTATGTTTGTTTATGTTTATGTTTATGTTAACTTGATTTGATTGCTTTCATTGTTGTTAATTATTTGTTAATAGATATGTCTGGAGACCAAGATAGAGATTTACAGGGTGAACAGGCTGGTACAGAATCCAGCGATGAGGAGGTCACAACGTTCGAAATAAAGAAAAGGAGCAGAACGACAATGGAAGAGTTTAGGAGGAAAAAAGCTGCTGGGGAAAAGTATGAGATTAAATTTGACAAAGAAGGTGTGCCAATTGGTACTGAAGAGGCGGTGAACAAATTTGCATCATATTGCGGGTATCTGGCTAGAGTAAGAGTGCCAATCACAATTAATGATTGGCGGAAGGACGTTTCAAAGGAAACCAGACTTGAGTTGTGGTTGGACATCAAGGTGAATAAATTTTCACTTAAATCATCTAATTTAAATTTCTATGCTACCAATTAACTAACGTTTCGTTATGTTTCAGAAAATGTTCAACATCGAAGATGATAAAGCCATGAACAATACTCTCAAAGCGATGGGCATAAGTCACAGGGCTTATAGAAGTAGGATTGCTGAGGAGTACATCATAAATACCGATCCAAACAATCCAAAAAATCCATGCGATAAACACCCAATCTCACAAAAGGAATGGGAAGAATTTTTCAAGAAAAGGACGGGTGCAGATTTTGTACAAAAGAGCAACAAAGCGAAGGAGTTGAGAAAGAAATGGAAAGAGCCTCATAGGATGGGTTCCACTGGCTATAGAGGAAAAAAAGGTTCATGGAAACCTACAGACAAGATTGTCATACCCGGAGATTCTGAAGGGGCCGGTTCCACGAGCATTACCATCGGCGATTTGGAACCGAGGAGTCAAAGGTATTTCATGGGAAGGACTGTGGCTACGAAGGATAAAAGTACTTACACATGTAAATACTTATTATATATGCTAACTTCACATTCTGTTTTGTGATTATTAATAAGATTTGTTTGTTGCTTGTTAGATACTTACACGTTCCATAGCTCTGATTCGTCGACTATTGAGGCATTCAGTCGATTGAGTGCCATGTCTGGTGAAATCAATTCCGGGTCAATACCGGAACAAGAAATCTTAAATCGGGCGGTTGACAGGCCAGAACATCCAGGAAGAATCAGGGGATATCCTTTATGGACCAAGAAGGAAGATGTGTATAAAAGAAAGCCTAGAAAGGATGCGCATGAAGGATGGATGGCACCAGACCAGATTGAAGAATTGATGAGCAGGGTTGCAGCTGAAGCCGCTGAGAAAACCAAAAGGGACTTGATTCACTCCGAGGAGATAATGAATGCGGCGAGACAAGAAGCTTTTCAGGTAATCCTTTTTGACAGTCAAAATGTAATCAAAATGAATGAAAATTATTATTCATCATCCGGTTGCTTGATAATTTTCAGGAGGTGAAACAATGGTTGGCCAGTAGCGGATTGCAGTTTCAAGCACCGCAACAATTTGTGACGCCGTACCAGCCATTCGTTGAAGCTGAGGTAGACTCAGGAATGCCAAACGAGCAGTTATTCCGAACGGTTGCCTCAAGCTATATGCCTCCGGATCCGAGAAGCGTTGTTCAGGTTCATATTGATCACTTTTCTCTTTTCTATTTAGATTTATGTTTGGCTTAGCATTAGGGTTTCTGATCGAACTGAATTTCAGGAAGAAACGCCGTGCGATCTCTTTTCCCTTGATCATCTTAACCAGAAGATTAAGGTGGCCGAGGGAAATATTATTCCGAGTGTTGTTGGTCAGATCGTACACGGCGTGCCACTAACTGATCAACAACTCTATATCCATCTTCTCCGAGTAGGCGATGATTTTCGTCAGTGGCAAGTCCCAGGTAGGTCAGATGAGCTATTAGGAAATAATATAGGAGGGCGATTCCCATGGCCGTCATTTTTGGTGGAGATAGGCCACAAGGTATCGTTTTATTTAATTATGATAATTTATTTCATCCATCTCTATTAGAACTCACTAATTAATTATGTGATGACATTGAATGCAGAGTTTGATAAAAAAGAAGCCAGATGCGAGCAAGGCGGTGGCGAAAAAGGTGATCGAGAGTCCAAAGGTTCCAAGTGCAGGTTCATCCAAAACCTAATTAGTTCAATTGATTGTTTCAGGGTAGATTGTTGCTCAACGTCGAATAATCTATTCTTTTGTGTCTGATTATTTCAGGGTCGATTGTTGCTCGCGATCCGCTACTTGAGCAGGATGCAATTGAAAAGCTTAACCCATCCGAACGAGAATTGTATGAACTATTGATGCTCCAACCAGAGCTTGAGAAAAATTTTGAGTTGCATAAATGTGATGTTTGGGGTACACACAGCGGCGAGGTTAAGTTCAACGTTGAATTGTGCGACATCCTCCAATGCTTTAGAAGAGAATCTCTAAACGTGTCGATCGTCAAGTTGTACTCTTGGTATGAATTTTCAACCTTTAAAATATTTTTTTAAAGTACCGTATTCAATTGGAGGTGAAAAATGTATGAATTAATATCCGTGAGTGTAGGTTTTGGATGAATGAACTTTCAGAGGGAGAAAACAACATCACCGTATTAGATCCAGAGATGTTGACTGCTCCTAAAATCAAACAAGAACAAAACCAAGCTGCGGACTACTTGATGAAGTCATTCGCGCAATATTCATCCAATTATATGGTTCTGCCTTATTTACAAGAGTAAGGACAATTATAACTAATAAAATATCAATTGTCTCGTTTACATGTTTGTTTCATTTTCATGAAAACAATAATCTCTATTCTTGCAGCTTTCATTGGGTCCTTCTTGTTATTAATGTCGAGAAGCGCACCGTTCAAATAGCAGATTCTATCGAGCGCAAGAATCTAAAGATATTGATTAAGGGATTCATAACCCAGTAAGTTTTCGTTTCTAAATGAAATTTTGATATTGAGATAAGGACTAAGTACGGTTCTATTTAAGCTATTAATGATATTGTATGCAGGATATACAAGCGATACCTTATGGAAAATGGAAAATATAACGCAAGGACCCGAACAACATTTGATTGGTACAAAATTCAAGTACGAGACTTAAAAAAATATATTAGCTACCTAGGGTTTCTGAAACTGTGCAAAATCTTAACTATCTTTCTTGTTGGATCTTTAATTAGTGTCCGATACAAAAGGGCAGCACAGAATGTGGATATTTCACAATGCTCGCCATGAAAAATGTATTATCTTATTGGATAGCAATTCAGGAAATACCTCATGTAAGTAACTTATTCTTTTAACTAATAACATTTGATCAAACAATTAGATTTTAGAATTTCATGATCTAACTAATAATATTTTCGACTTGTTTATCATAATATGCAGATGATCGAGCCGGTTGGAGTACCATACAACAAAGAAATGATTGATGGTGTCGTGACAGAAGTTATGGACTTCATGCAAGGGGTATTATTTTGATTAAAATGTGTTATTTGATGACTTGCCATGTTTGATTATACTTGTGATATATGTAAATACTTTGTTTATTGTTTGTGTGATATGCATGATTATATATGTTTGATATATGTGTGCTTTGTGATATATATATATATGCTGCATTTGTATATGTAAATTGGGTACCAATTTGGTACCAATTCGGCTAGCAAATTGGGGCTAGCCAATCAAACAGGCAAAACTCAAAAAAAAAATTAAGACTTTTGTAACGGTTATTAGATAATAACCGTTACAGAATATTATAATTTCAGTTTTTTTTAATTATAAATATTATCTGTAACGGTTATTAGATAATAACCGTTACAGAATCAAGTCTTCTGTAACGGTTATTACCTAATAACCGTTACAGAAGTTCTCCAAACACCACACCTGTTCCGTCCACAATACCATAACGGTTATTAGATAATAACCGTTACAGAAGACTGGATTCTGTAACGGTTATTATCTAATAACCGTTACACATGTTCTACAAAAAACAGTACCAGATTTTCCCTTGCGTATACCATAACGGTTATTAGATAATAACCGTTACAGAAGAGGGGGCTACTGTAACGGTTGTTGTCTAATAACCGTTATAGATCTGTAACGGTTATTAGACATTCTGTAACGGGGGCTACAGTAACGTTTCGTGTACCGTTACAGAAGTCTTTTATTAACCGTTACAGAAACCAAAATTTCGCGTAGTGTTAACAAACATTTTGCTAGATCATAAAAAGTCTTTTCTATTATTTTTAAAATTTATTAGAAATTAATTGTTATAGGACGATTTATAATATTTTAATATTTCTAATATTTCTAATATTTTAATGAAGCGATTTTCATTGTAGATTAATATAGCATTGTATTACTTGTACCGCTGGATAAACAGAAGGTAGTTGGACGGGATAATTCTTCATGTTATAAATATTAGTACAATCATTTCATTCATTCACACCTTTCGCCAATATTTCAAAAATCATATGAGTGACTAATACCTGAGAATGGAGAGCAAGGAATACCAAGCTGTCCCAGCTCTATTGAACATGGTTTTTGGTTTCATCAAACCCATGTCTCTCATATGTGCTCTAGACCTCCGCATCGCTGATCAAATCAGCAGCCATGGCCAACCCATGACCTTGAGCCAGCTTCGTTCTGCTCTTTCCATCCCTAAATCGAAGGAGCCCTATTTGCGCCACCTCATGCGCATGTTAACCCATTTCGGCTTTATTAAGGTGCAAACCTCTGATGTTATTGCAGAGGCACAGCCCATTTATGACCTAACTCCAATGTCCCGTCTTGTCATTAGCAAGGAAGCATCATTAAATTTTGTACCCTTCATCCGTTGTCACCTCGAAGATCTCAAAGATGCTTTACAAAAAGCTTTTCTATGCATGGGCGATTGGCTGAAGCAGGAGGACAAAGAGACGCCATTTGACATGGCAAACAATTGCAGTTTATGGGAAATGACCAGTCAGAATTCTAGGCTTAACGAGTCATTTAACAGTGCTATGGTAAGCACCACTAGCATTTTCACTGATGCAATAATTAAGAGTGGGGGCGAGATTATCAACGGGATAAAGTCCTTAGTAGATGTAGGTGGAGGGGTCGGTGCAGTAGCAAAAGCCATTGCCACAAACTTTCCTCATGTCGAGTGCTCGGTCTTAGATTTACCTCATGTGGTAAGAGGCCTTCCAAATGATGGCATTGTGAAATTCGTTTCAGGAGATATGTTTAACCATATTCCTCTGGCGGATACAGTCCTTCTTAAGGTAATTGAAAAGAATTTTAACACACAAACAAACACACACCAAAGTTACATACAAATGCCACCCAAAGTTATATATACTAATATTTGAAATAAATGCCACCCAAAGTTACATACAAAAATTTTTTACTTGTACACACTAAGTTCCACGCCTAACTTTATTGATCAAGTAAGCACCTTTCCCTGCAATATCAAAGTTTTCACTTATGTGGGCAAAAATTCAAATTTTGAGATCTCAAAATTTGAGAAGAGAGATATTTTGGTCGATATGAAATTTAAAAAACATAACTTTGGGGTTTAAATTTTTTTAATTTTAGTTTTTAGGATGGAAAGGATCTAATTTTTGCATATTTAATATTAAACTCTGATGTTATTAATTTTCATACTAGTTTATCCTCCATGATTGGAGTGATGAGGCATGCGTTGAAATACTGAAGAAATGCAAAGAAGCAATTAGTTCAACAGAAAATGGAGGCAAGGTTATTATTGTTGATGCTGTTGTCGGCTGCCCCATTGAATATGAGGAAACACAGTTGTTGTTTGACATGTTGATGCTGACTGTACACGCAGGAGCCGAGCGAGATGAGCACGAGTGGAAGTCTTTATTCACAAAAGCTGGATTTTCATCTTACAGGATTGTGCGTACAGTTGGATACATCTCCATCATCGAAGTTTACCCCTAAATTAATATAAGCTGTTATTCACAACCCTATTGAAATCACCTTCGATCTCCTTTTATTTTCTCTTACTCTCATGTGTGTGTGTCATCAGTTAATAAGCTATTTCGTGTAATCCTGAACAATTAATTTGTTAGCAATGCATAATAATGAGTTAATGATCTCAATTCTTAAATATATATTTACGCTTATTAGCTTCACTAACTAGTGTGTAACGGTGAAAAAAGAAATTAACTAACTTCCTAGACCAAGTATATTAGGGATTTCAAAATGTAATGAGCTTTGGATATATGTTAATTTGATTCTCAACGGAAGAGCACATCACTCTTCAATTACCGATTGAGTCAACAAAACACACAAGATGGCTTCAGATTAAACAACTTCTTGAGTAAAAGATCGCATATTCAAAACTCAGTTGGGGGTTTTCTTAGATCTATTTTAAAAAAAATCAGTTACATACCCTTCTAATCTTTAAAATTGGAATATCCCCTACTAATCACACTTTATATATAAATTTACCCTCTTGAATATTTTTAACAACATTTTAAATTTAAAGTTCAATTTGTAGAATTATGGACGAAAATGCCACAAGCCAATCTGACAATTGATTTTCCCACGATTTCCTACCTGATTTCGTTCCTCTAATCACACGATTTCCTACCTGATTTATTATTATTTTTTTTGGTTGAAGTAGGCATCCAGAATCATTGGTTCTAAAACTCGAAATCGGAATCAGAATCGGACAGTTAGAATGTGACTCGGAATCGGCTAAATCGTAAAAATCAGAATCATCTAACTATACAAATTTTTTTGGCGCCACGAAATTTATTGGACAAATTTTTTAATTAATACAAAATAGTAGGTAAATAACAATTTCTATAGGTTTTTATTTAATAAAATTTTGTTGGGGCCACGAAATTTTAACTTAATAAAAGTCCATCAAATGTGTTTTAATTAATACACTACTGTGAGAATTTTACTTTAAATACAAATAACATAATAAAAACAAAATAAAAATAAAGAAGTACGACAATGGTGCTGTCTTGTAGTTGTAGTTGTAGACAAACTCTGACCTATTCCATCCCCTTCACTTCACACGTGAAATACCAAGTATTTGCGCTGAAAAAAAATAAAAATAAAATGTACTTTCTTCCTTTCTCTCTGCCCCTTTAGTTTTGTCAAAGAACTCGAGATATGTTTGCTCCCTTTAGTAATGGCGCTGAACAAACTCGATGCCCTTTCGTCCCTTTTTCAATCTATAGAATTCGTCCAAAAATCGTCTGATTCTAATCAATTCCGCCCGATTCAACGGGTAAAATCGTGATTCCGCTCTAAACCCACCAAAATCGACTCGGCATCTGTCGATTCCGATCTGATTCTACCGATTTGAATCGGAATCGTCCGATTTTTTGAATCATGATAAAAACTACATAAAGTAAGCAAAAGCAAATAAATAAACTAACGACACTATGCTAAATGTGCCACACAAAAAATATATATATATATCTTTTCTTATCTTTAATGACTCGCACCAGTCAACATACTATATATAATTAAAACCAAACGTTATTTTCTTTTTTCTTCTTTTTCTATCTTTCTTTTTTTTCTTGTCTCTAAACTAATTAATATTTCAAAATTCAAAATAATAAAATGATAGGATCGTCTTATAAATATGAGGTTAAGTGTATATTAGTGGAGATAAAGAGAAACTTAGAAATTGAAACTTCTCATTCATATATTGATAAATCACTCTTATAATCAGTTTTCTCTAAGTTCTTTTCTCTTAGTTCTGAATTTTACTCTTACTCTTACATTGTTTATATAGCCAAACTAGTCTACATAATTAAACACTCAACTACCAAATTAAATTGCATAGTCTTCTAGACAATAAAACACACAATTTCCTAAACATAATTATTATCCTAGAAACCATAAACATTTGACCATGCAATCATAATTTAGTTTATATCTCCAATATCCAGCCTTAAACTTAATTATGCTCCAGCACTCATCCCGAGTAGCTTCTTGAATCGGTTGAACTGCACCAAGCGGCTTAGTAAAAATATTCGCTACTTGATCACGACTCGCCACGTAAGTCAGCTCAACATCGCCATCCTTTACATGCTCGCGTATGAAGTGAAAGCGAACATCAATATGCTTGCTCCTTTCATGATGCACCGGGTTCTTCGCTAGCTCAATTGTTGATTTGTTGTCTTCTTGAATCTCGGTTGGTTTGTCTCGAGCAAAATTCATCTCGTTTAGCAATTTTTTCAACCACAACGCGTG
Organism: Rhynchospora pubera; assembly: GCA_028095005.1. Classification (NCBI taxonomy): domain Eukaryota; kingdom Viridiplantae; phylum Streptophyta; class Magnoliopsida; order Poales; family Cyperaceae; genus Rhynchospora; species Rhynchospora pubera. The sequence continues at coordinate 345,983,215 of CM051460.1, read as the reverse complement.
ACTTACACATGAAGATGCAGCCACATACACCTCTTCACAAGTTGATAGAGTCACAATTTGTTGCTTCTTTGACACTCATGTAAATGCCGTGTCACCCATGTAAAACACAAAACCAGTGGTGCTCTTTCTACCCCTGCGCGAGTTATCGCTTCACCCTCTCCCTCACGCGACCTTCCCTTCTGTTCGCATCCCTTCTCTTCCCATGGGCGCCTCCTCTCTACTCTCCCTCACGCGCCGTCTCTCTGACCAATCCGACCGCCGCATCGCCTCTCCTCTCCTCTGCCTCGCCTCTGCCTCCGCCTCATCTCAGCCTCTCATTCGCCTCTTCTCTCCTCCGCCTCCGTCTCTCCTCTGCTTCGCCTCACCTCTCTTCCGCCTCAACCTCTCCTCTGCTTCGCCTCACCTCTCCTCCGCCTCCGTCTCACCTCACTGCTCCCTCTTCTATACCGATCAAATCTGTTTGAGGAAGAAAGAAGTAGAAATAAAAGGATAAGAAGGGAAAAGAGGTTTAGATCTAGTTCCGTTACAACTTGGGAGTAACTAAATTACTATAAGGGATGATATTAATCAGTATAGAGGAGTATCTAATATATATAAGGGAGTAAATAATATTCATATCTGAGTTTGCTGTTTTTTTGAAGTAACTAAATTACTATAAGGGAGTAAATAATATATATAACGGAGTAAATAATATTCATATCTGATTGTGCTGTTGTTTGGTAGTAACTAAATTACTATAAGGGAGTAAATAACTACTATAAAGGAGTATCTAATATGTATGAGGGTGTAAATAACATTCAGAACTGATTCTATTGTTGTTTGGGAGTAACTAAACAACTATAAGGGATTAAATAAGTAGTAGTAAGGGTGTATTTAATACAAGTAAGGAAGTAACTAATATTCATATCTGATTCTGCTATTGTTTGGGAGTAACTAAATGGCTATAAGGGAATAAATAATTAGTATTAAGGAGTATCTAATATGTATAAGGGACTGTTGCTTGGGAGTAACTAAAAAACTATAAGGGAGTAAATAATTAGTAGTAAAAGAGTATTTAATACAAGTGAGGTAGTAAATAATATTCATTTCTGATTCTAATAACTGTAGGGCTGGGCTGGGCGACGGAAGGGCTGCGCGACGGCGACGGCAAGGCTGGGCGACGGCGACGGGTTGGCTGCGCGACAGCGACGGGAGGGCTGCGCGACAGCGACGGGAGGGCTGCGCGACGGCGACGGCAAGGCTGGGCGACTGCGATGGGAGGGCTATGCGACGGCGACGGAAGGATTTCGCGACAGCGATGGCCGGGCTGGGCGCCGGCGAGCGGTGAGAGAGAGGAAAGACGGAACAAAGGGGTGAAGCGGGGTGAGGGAGAAGGGAGACGCGGGTGAGGGAGAGGGGTGCGCGGACAGAGAGGCCCTCGTGAGGGGGGTGACACGGGGTGAGAGTGACGAGGGGTGAGGGGTGCGCGAATAGAGAGGAGCAAACGCGTTCGAACGCGTTTCACAGAGAGCGTGTTTCCATTTTCCGAAAATGAAATTTACCAAAAATAACTCTGATTGCTTGATTGCCTTAGAGCTTGATTGCACTTATCAGCTCCGTTTTGCAAATTGGGGGGTGCCATTGTGCCAAACTGCCGAGCAGTTTTTATTTTCAACTTCGTATCCAAGTCTAGCTTTGTCACCTCCGGGCCCAACTCTCATCTCTCTGTTGATTGTTCAGAAAAGAAAGGTCAACCTCATAAAATTATAAATCAATAATAAACTTTATTCTATTTTTTTAAATCAGCCCACCTCTTTCAACTTTTGACGATTACAACTCTTATAAAACAAACTTTTATATACTAAGCTTTTTAATTACTTACATTTTTTTAATTAATTGTTCTTTAAAAATATCTATTTATAAATCAAGTTTTTACAGATCCACATTTAACTATATAAAGGTTTTTTGAGATCTAAATTATTCTTTTAAGAACCTATCAACTTTTTAAAAAAAAATATAAATGAATCTTGTTCCAAATGTGTCTTTCAAGTAAGCACTTGTTTGAAGTAATTGTTTATGACTGAACATGTAATAAACCAACAAAAAAAAATACGTGTAATTGTTGCAAATGGTCATGTACCAATTGATCGCCAGTTGAGTTCTCGGTGAACGTATTTCCATAAGTTATGGACCATAATGAATGAAAATAGGCAAGTTGCTAGCCTAACGTTATCACAGCTAGTAGCTCGAGGAGCAAGTCTCATCACCAACAACTGCAATATATATTTTAACTTGATGAAAAAAATTTTACAGATATTTCTCTCGAGTTATGCGCCCTTGGGTATCAAATACTGCAATATCACATTTTCAAGAGCCTTTATAATGCACTTAATCATTTTATCGTAACCAACAAAGAGGATCCAAGTTGCTGATAATTAGCTTCAAACTGGAGAACTTGCAAGAACATCGGACTAACTATTTTTACAATTTCAAAAGGATAATTTGGATCAGTCGGATCAGCCAACCATTTTCATCAACATCACAAAACAAAATGATATATATCTTATCCTGCATCAGCAGCTTTACAAATTCCACAGCAGCATCAAGTATGGAACAAGAAACGGAGATCAGCCTCAGTCAACTTTGCCATTGCTTCAGCTGACTCACCTACAGTTCTGCAAAATCATGAAAAGTATTGTTGAGGCTAAAATCATGACATTATTGTTCACGTACATGACCACTTTCAAGCATTATAAAAGCGAATATTAACAAACAGGGTACTGCTAATATCAGTGTAGATTAGCGAGACTTACCCTTCAAACACAAGTTCCTTCCTTTCTTGCAGTTTAAGGATCCTTTCCTCCACAGTGTTCTGTATGACGAACCTTGTGCTCCTAGAAGACATGGTACAAGAAATATTAATACCTGAATATCCAGGTAATTATGACTTCTTGATTATAAATCATATTAAATACACCTAGGAACAAAAATGCTCCCTTTTGAATTTGCAAGTTCTGCAGACTAGATGATCACTTCAATTCACATATTTAACAGAAAAAAAGAAATCCACATTAACCAGTATTAGCACCAAATGAAGCAATATTGAGCTATTAACAAAAAGGGGATTTTGTTAGTTTTAAAAATACCTAATCGGCTTATACTGCCCAATCCGGTGAATCCTATCCTGGGCTTGCTTCTCCACAGCAGGGTTCCACCATGGGTCCATCAGGAACACCTACATAGACAACGCCATCGTATCAATGAGCTAAATAAATAACCAACATGCTACAATTGAGCAAATTCTTGGGACACCTACAGATAATTTTTTAACAAAGATGAAGTTGCAGCAAATTAATTGAGAATACTGCATAAACCAAGACCTCTATTATACGACAATGTAGCACGATCTAACCAGATGGTACTATTAAAAGAAAGAGCCAACGACAACCAAGAAAGATGAAATAAAGGGGAAAAAAAAAAAGAAAATCATTGAACAAACTTCCTTCAAGTCACTAAAAACAAACCCCAACATCAGTCAGTTCTCCATTCAAGCAAAAGTAATCAATTAGAGACCCCTTGCCACACGGAAAATCCCCACCCCTACTATTAACATTGCAGAACCAAACTGTACAGCGTCTGCAAGGTACCAGCAGGTTCTAAAACCTAAAGAAGTACTAGTAAGTAGGTGGTTCCTTTCTTTAAATGTGTTGAATTCAGCCTAAATACAGAAGGTCTAACAGTTGTACAGTATTTTAAAATCATATTAAAAGATTAAACAACTTACATGGGAAGCCACAGTTAGGTTCAGAGCCACACCTCCAGCCTTTAAACTCATCAGAAATATCTTACAATCAGAGTCGTTAGTAAAGGTGTGAATCGCCTTCTCCCTTTCAGTCAGTGACATAGTACCCACCAGCTGGACACACTTAATGCCAGACTGCAAAGGGATATTCAATTTAGTACCGAGAAATTTGTCAGACAAAAAAGGGTGTAATGCTTTGTTTTCCTTATAGATGATAACTTTACCTGACGAAGAGAGAAGTGAATCAAATCTAGGAAAGATGTAAACTGGCTAAAAACAATTCCTTTCGCCGAGCCATCATGTTCTACCATTTTCCTTATTTCTTCTTTCTGCAAAAAGTGATATTTTTCTTGATAAACAATTACTAAGAACCTGACTTCTGAAAACAGGAAGTGACATTTGGTTTATCGTATGTACAATACTTTTGCCAGATGTCATGTTTTATTTATTTATTATCTTGTTGACATGATCTCAAATCCCCAACTTGAGAAAACATGTAAACAAAATAGTAATGTCATGTTAGCTTTCCACAAAAAGTTGCTCAAAAAAAGGTTTTGTCATCTCACCAAGGCTTCAATCTTGGTGCTCGTCTTAAAATTAGATAAATTTATACGGTTCAGTATACTTGAACCTCTGAAGCCTTTCACCTTACTAGCCTTCTGAGACTTGTCACCAGAAATTTTACTAGTGAGGTCAACAGTAAGACATGTCGAGCAGGTTGGGCACGAAGGACTTCCCAGACTTGAACCATAATCGATGAGGCATGATTTACAAAAAGGGTGCTCACAAGAAGTGACCTGTGGAAAAAAAAAATACAACAAATAAACAAGCAATTTTAGATACATACTTGTTTCAAACAATAAGTGTAATTTTATAATTTACTTTCATTTTGCTCTCTTTCTTTTATTTCTTTTCTGTAAAACTTTCAGTTCAGAACTTCAGATACTAACTTCTCAACCAGATATATATATACACTTCTAAAATCAACAAATAATATCAATTGTAAAACTGAATAAATTAACCATTGAACTTCTTTGAAATTGAATTTAATTTACGATATAGAAATCAGTGAAGGTGTTAAAAATGTCCTAGTGTGCCAGTAATAGACGGCACCAAATTGCAATCAATTTTTCTGTTCTGATTTGGTTGACTGATGCGATGATATCATCAAAAGCTTTAAATGAAATGCTACTTTTTCATCCCTAGCACTATCTATTTGAGCATGAACAAAACTCTTATCCATAATGGTATGAAACAAAAATATATGCTTACCACCACATCTTCAGCTTCAAAATCGCATAAACCACAAATAGTTTTGGATGCATAATTATCCTGATGACCTTCTGTAGGCTGAGCAGTTGAAGAATATAGAACTAGATAGGGATGGTCAACCGCCTGCAATTAAATGAGAATGAGATTAAAATTAAAAACCATAATTTGTTTCAAAAATAAATGAATAAATAAAAACCATAATACTCTGGACATTGCTATCTTCAGTTCTTGAATCAAAACTGCTTGTCCAATTGCTAGCAGTCTCATTTTAGAAAAACTATTGTAAACATTGCAACACTCTACTCTTGAATCTTTCAATTAATATTTATTTTGCGAAGAATTCGATGTACAATATGCACCATTGTTGTACCTAAATTAATTTTCTCCACTGGTAATCAAAATTACATAAAATATATTGTTATAGTAAAACTTACCTGACGTAACCTAGTTAGGAGGTCAAAGATGTGTGCATAATTGTTCATCAAAGTGCCAGCATCCACATATCTAAAATGTATAAGATGCATAATGTAAAGAAAACATGGGTGTGAAAGAACATGTGTTTCAAATGAAAGGACAATACAAACAAGTATATATTTATATTAAATTAAAAAGCAACACTCACGAGTCAAACTGAGTACGACTCTGAGTATACAATGCTTCGTAAAACTCGTGCTCCTGCTCGTCCATTGAGTCCCGCCTCAGATTAACCTACAATTTAGTATGTTTATAATTGCCTGATAATTTGACCTTGCATGTAGTTAAGTGGTGATAAATATATCAACTCATATCATATCTATACAATTTTAGGTGGAAGTGCAATATCAGCAGCACGCCCCTTCTTTGTTCGCCTCAATACAATACTTTTCAAAACTTTCTCTCTTAACAATGTCATGGCTCTTTGACCAGCTTTTTGGCTCGACTTAACTTGTATAGGTCTAGCAATATGCTGAAGAGAACAAAAAAAAAAGAAATCATTATAATCCTCAAATTTCAAGAAAAGCAAACTAAAAAAAAAAAAAGGATATAACCAAAGAAAATTTCAAATACCACAGAAACTTCTGCAAAATGAGAACATTTCAAACAACCATAAAATTTCAATAAACAGAGTTGTAAAACTCGGAGAGAATTTCATACATTTCCACCATTTTAATATTTCTTGCAGACGCCAATATCCAATAAGCCAATAACAGCATAAAAATAAAGAAAAAGGAAGCCTAAGTTCCATAATCATTCAACTGAAAGAAGATTGTGGGAATATCATTCCATGTGCATTTTTCTATAAATTTAATTTAAAAAATGTACATGGAACTGGAACATAAAATGTGGTTGTTCCCCTAACACAATGTTAACTTCCTAGCTATGCGAGGTATACGCAAACCTAGTATCTTAAAGGGATTAACATGTACTTTAAAAAGAAAATTGAAAAATGTACCTTATTCCACCAGCAAAAGTGCCGGACACTAGAGTGCTCGCAATCCGTACAAACCTTGGAAGAACTGGAAAACAGTAATGCCATAACTTTTTATCAGAACTTAAAACAGAAAGGTGTAATGATGTAATAAGAAAAAATAAAAAGAAAAACTAAATTGAAAAGTAAATATATAATCACCTGAAGTCTTGTAACCTACAGTTGCAATCCTTGCAGAGGTAGTAGGAGTAGGGGTAGACTTCCAGAAACCGAATCTGGTAATGTGTTCCAAGAAAATGCTCAAATTTGTGAGTATATAAAAATAGTCCTTACAGAATCAATAAAAAGAGTTTTCAAATAAATTACCAGTGAATAAAGCTCTCCAACTCTGTTTTGTAGAGGGGTCCCACTAAGGGCCCACTTGTACTCACCCTTGAGTGCAAATATGGCTCTCGCAGTGTTGCATCTCCTATCCTTAATGAAATGGGCCTATGTAGGAATCCGAAACAAAGTTATACACATAATACTTGTGAAAGATATGTTCGGTTAAAAAAGAGTGCCAGTGACTCGACTGACTAGCTTCCCCAGAAAAAAAAAAAAAAAAAGTGACTTCAATTTTGTACAACATAATTGAAATGTAGTGTGATTGAAAAAAAAAGAAATTCAATCAGTACCAACATTTCAAAACTATGATAAAATGTTCAACCATAGAACAACATGAACAATTTGCATAAGCAAATCATGCACATGTTTGATTTTGGCATCCTAATTCTTGATCAGGGCAACAAAAAGGAAATTACCTCATCAAGTATTATTCTTTCCCATTTCACTGAATGAAGCAGCGATTTACCGCGTGGAGATGATGTACCAGCTGAATCTTCCCCAGAATTATCATCCATGGCCTTCTTCTTCTTAGTTCCCTTCCCATTATTTCTACCTTCCTTTTCATTTTCATCACTCTCGCATTCTGAATCTGACAACTCCAATTTCAGTTTTTTCGCAGCTTTTGAAAGGCATTTATTTTTCCTTGTCACTTGTTTCGCCTGTTTCTCAGTTTTCATGGCATCAGGCCCACAGTAGTACCTATTAGAAACCATTGCCATATCAGAAATACCATTGTGTAGCATAAGAAAGAGTTAAAAAAAGCTGATATAAATTTATATTCCTAAAAATACCTCAGGTGAGTACGAAGCTTGTTTATGCTAACAAACCCACGCCCACAATATTTGCATCTCACTTTTGGTGGTAATATGTACTTCCTGTAATCTGACTCGATTGTGGAATAGGTAGTTAGTACAAAATCATACTGGCTAAAATCAACCTCACATTTGTCCCTCTTCGCACCATGGTAAACCAAAACCCTAACTTTATCCTTCTCAGTGTGCTTCTCAATCTCACCCGCCCATTGGATAACTGCCACAACAGGACAGACCACAAGTGTAGCTTTGTTGTTATCAGCTGAAGAGCTAGTACCAGCATCTAATTCCGCACGCAAATCCCGTGCTGTCAGAACCAAAGAGATTGCTTGGATGGTTTTTCCCATCCCCATTTCATCAGCCAATATACCCCCTTTCGCCTCAGAAGCTTCTTGGCTCAAAGCCCAGCTGAGCCATTCCTTCTGAAACCTCAACAGAGGCAGTAAGACAGCTGGCGAGGGCTCCATAGCCTTTGGATTGGGAGCTGAAGGGTCATGATTGTTCCCCTTAAACTCATCTATCCACTTCTCATTTTGTTCAGACCAGATCTCCCATTGCAATTTGGGTCTATTTTCATCCTTTCTCTTTTTCTTTTTGGTTTTACTGGCTTTTTTCTTCTTCCAGCGTCTTCTCCCATTTTGGGTTTGATCAATATAGGAATCCGATTCGGATTCAAATAAATCAAGATCATAATCATAATCCGGAACGTGGTTACCTGATTGAGCTTGCAAAGGAGACCAAGTTTGATTCAAATCAGGTAAAAACTGCCTCTCCAATGTGGGCTGGTTCTCAATTTTACCTCTCTTTTTCCGATTAGACGAGACTTCATTGCCTTCTCCGACACTCACCTTCTCTTTCCCAGGTCGATGTTGGGTTCCAGCTTGAGCTTCGTCGGTGTCGTAGGAATCGGAAGAAGAGGACAGCGACTCCTCGTATTCGGAAAGAGAAGAATACGTCACCTTGCGCGACCTCTTTGCGCTGCGTCTTACGGCCATGGCGGAGAGAGATAAGGTTAATCGAAGAAGATTAGAGGGTTAGGGTTTTATCCTTTCCAACTTCCAAGAGAGAAGAGAGGAGAAGAAGGGAAAGAGAGAGGAGAAATAAACGGAGGAGAGAGGCGAAAGGGTTTTAATAGAGGAAGCAATTCTCGGAAAGAATAAAATTAAAGAAGGCGTTGTCGCACTAAAGAACTGCGGGGAGTTTGGAGAGGATGGAACTTGGTTGCTGTCAGTGGCGTGGTTTATGGAACACCGGGTGCAGGGAACGTTTCTATCGAAGAGGCACAAGCATGCCATATGGCGGGAAAGTACCATGGTCGGAGAAGCGTCTCAGGGAAGACTCGCTTACTTCGGAGTGGATGATGTTTTATTGTTTCAAAAATTGTGTAGTGATTTGCATAACGGGTGATTATGTTCTGATGCAGATGTCCGGTTTATCTTATTATCTTATTATCAATTAGCAAATGAGGCGAACTGGTCGAGTCAATACTCAATACTAATTTTGAATTGATTCTTTCTTCTATGAATTAAAATTTGTCATCAATGAATTAGTTTTATTTTAAGATTATTAAATTCTAAAAAACTGGAATTATCAAAACTACTTTCGAATTTTAAATTTGACATTCAAAAAATGATTTGCATTGTCATCATACATAAAATAATGATAGAATTTTTAACATATATAAACTGATTTCGAATTAGTTTATCTTCAGAACTTCCAAAAAAAATCATATAAAATGAGATTTCATTTCGTTTCATTTTATTTCAATTAATTTCTTAGAATTTCTTTGGAGCTAATAATATATAAATTCCAACCAAATGAGATCAAATCCGCTCATTTTGATCAGAAATTTTCCGATGAAATGAAATCTCATGTTTAAAAAAGAGAAATTTGATCGGGGCCTAAGAATTTACAGAAATCCAACATGACCATACGTTTCTTTTATTTAAAAGTTATAAAGTTGACACAATAGTCTTAACTAAAAAAAAAAACCGTCCACACCTAATGGTTGGGCAGATAAATTATCAAATAGTCATGGTCAATTTCTAATTATTTCATCATGGAAAAATTATAGCTAATTGGAAAATATCCTCTTCTAATCTTCAAATTTGGATATACCCCCTCCAATCATCATTAGTAATGAAAATTTGTTCTTGTCATTAATTCTACCGATTTTTTATTTCTAAAAATTCATTTCTTAAAACTTCGGGTCGGATTGCCCTCATCCCTAACATTTCTGCTACTTTGCTGTATAATTTATTCTTGTCATTAATTCTACCGATTTTTTATTTCTAAAAATTCATTTCTTAAAACTTCGGACTGGATTGCCCTCATCCTTAACCTTTCTGCTACTTTGCTGTATAATTTTGCAAAAAAGATATTCGACATCAAAAACGCTTCCTTTCTTCAAACAATTCCTTCTTATTGTACTTAAAACTTTTATTTCTCCATTCAAGCATTTCTTGCTACTTTGCTATATAATTTTGTTTTTCCTTCTTACTCCATCGTAACCTGTCACGATCTAACTTGATCTGACAAAAAAAAATTGACTGATTCAAGAATGCGCTCGCACTGGTATCTGAATCTGAATTGAGATGTTGAGGAAAGAATCACAAAATTGTGTATAATTGAGATATGAATTGGATGATAATTGAAGTAAAAGGTAAGAATCTAAGAAGAAATTGCATTGGAAATCAACTCTTTCATTGATTTCAAAAAATACAAAAAAATTCGTAGAAAAATAAAACTAAAATGAGAAATGAGTTTCGGATCTGATTTCACGATTAATTCTCTCTCCTCAGCCTCTCCTTATATAGTATTGGTGACATCATTTAATTCCTAATTACAACAACTAATAAGTAAAACTGAGTAAAATTTAGTTATGGAAGCCATAACCCTCGTAACTGTCTAACGGCTTCTTCACTCTGCTTCTCTATCTCCTCGAGTTGAAGTAATCATATAATCTCCATTAAGTCTATTGGGCCATGGCCTGTTGACAATCATCTTAGCAACTGCAATAATTATGCTTACAACTTCAACGTTATACAAATGAACTACAACAATTGTATATTATAGGATGCACCCGCATCCAATAATGCACCTGCATCTTGAGATGCAATTTTAGGCTGTAACATTTCCCTTATCATATTTCAAAATTTTATTTTTCATATATTATACTTATAATAGGGAATTAGATCATGAAGTTTACTAAAAACGGTGATACTCTAAAAAAACTAGTCCTGAATAGGGGTTGGGCTCGTGTAATATTTCAAAATTGCTAAGGCAATTCACTGTCCAAAAATGAATTTGGTCCTTCGAATCGTTGATCCAAAGATTAATAACGCAAATACTAATAGGTGAAATAGAATTTTGGAAATCGTTGCATGTGCGGGAAATGTTTGGAAGGAGAAATCCAAATTCTTAGGGACGTTTTGGATTCGGGGAGGAATTTGAAGAATTTCATCTTTCTAGCATAAATTTATTATAAACAATCCAAACTCTTCACAAAGTTACACACTTCCTAATAAATTTATGCCTAGAAATTGAAAATTCTCTAAATTCTTCAAATTCCTAAGCGATCCAAACGGCCTCCAGTTAGGGATGAAAACGGAGCGGATATATCCGCATCCGTATTCGAAAATTTGCGGATTCATCAGATATTAATATTCGGATCCGTTCGGATGCGGTTGCGGATTCGGATATTTTTAATCGGATGCGGATATGGGAATAAATTTTGGTGCGGATACGGATGCGAATACGGATAAATATCCGCATCCGAAATTAATTGCTAAACGGATATCCGAATTATTGGTCCAGACCCGCATTCGCATTCATTGCTAAGTGCTATAAAATTGCATTGCTTACCATGGGAATCGAACCCAAGTTTCCTGGGAAATATTTTATCACCTCAACCACTACACCAATTAGCTCTTTGTGATAAAGTTGGTTATTGTATATATTCATATGAATCCAAGTCATCTAATTAGAAAATTTTATTACAGATTAATATAGATTATAAATATAAATTATAAATAATGATTAATATAGATTATAAATTAAAAATAATTATTAAAAGTATTAATAATAATTAAATTTATACATATTATATATAGTATGTTGATACGATTTTGGATTGATTGATAGAATGAATGAAGTCTAAGCACTACTTACCTAATTAGCGTATTATTTACATTGTCAAAACTTAACTCATTACATGACGTAAACATATTACTCTATGTTTCAGGTCCTTTCATACGTTGCAAAATTTTATATACGCTATGAATTTACAAAATGTGCTAAAAAATGAATAAAAATTAATCTATCAAAATGCAATCCGTATCCGACAAAATATATTCGTATTCGACTCCGTATCCGATAATATCCGAACCGTATTCGTATCCGCTTAATATCCGAACCGTATTCGTATCCGAACACATCCGTATTCGTATCCGTATCCGGAAAAAAAATATGGATGCGGATATGGGAAGACCAACATCCGCTCCGTATCCGATCCGTTTTCATCCCTACCTCCAGTAGGGGATGAGGGCATTTTTGTCCAAAAGTTTAAGGTATGGGATATTCAGAATTAAATAATCGATTGAAATGATGATATGGATAAATATCAATATTAATGATGATTGGAAGGGGATCGATATTTCCAATCGGGGCTGATAAGGATCATTCCCGATTTCTATCATCTTCAAACGCATTTATTATTTTTAGGCAGCGCGTAATTTCCATTTTCAGTAATAAAGATGATGGGGATGATTTCCTAGGCAGTTACATTAACGTGTTTTTGGATGAGGGGATGAGGAGAGGGAGGGAGCGACACAGACACAGAAAAAAAAAGGAAAACAACTGTTCTAGTTAATATATATAATTGTTCTATTTAATATATATAACTGTTCTAGTTAATAGTTAGTATAACTAGAACAGTTAACAGTTCTACTTAATATATATAAAGGTTCTACTTATATATATAACAATTCTATTTAATATATATTATGGTTCTACTTGTTAGTTAAGTGCATAATTTTCATTTTTATGATTAATTACTCCTAATTAGCCATAAGCAATCATGCAAAACAAGATCTAGTACTTAGCCATCCACACAAAGAGAAGGTTTAAAGGTATACCTCTCTTGATATAGTAATCAAGAGGCTCGAACCGGCTAGGTTGTAGGTGGTGGTGCTCGCGTCTAGCTCCTCCTTCGTGCCAAGCTCGTCCTCGAGTCCACCACGAAATTAACCAAGACCTACAAGGTTTGCTAGAAGCTACAAGGTCTAGGCAAATCCCAAGCGTTCTCGCCTTCTTAATTCTCTTTAATTAAGTGGAGAGATGATGGTGCTCAACACATGAGCTAAGGTGGATGAGAGGGGAGAGAAGTGGCGGCCAAGAGAGGGAGAGAAGGGGAGGGTGGCGGCCTAGAAGAGGGAAGAGAGAGAGAGGAGCAAGGAGCCTCCACAAGGATCCTTTTATAATGCTCAAACCCTAGCAATAAGTTTCCTTTATTTACCATCATGCCACCTACCTACCACCTCCTATGTGGCCGGCCATATATAGGCCCTTTTGGGCTTTGCAAGCTCTCCAAATTGATTATTAAATCAATCCATTCAATCCACTATTTAATGCTCTTCATTTGGGCTATTTATTCTATAATAAATATCGGCCCATTAATTTAATATAACTATTTATATTAAATTGTATTGTGTTGAATAATTATTAACTAATTAATAATTACCATGGGATTAGCTTATGCATTTAAATCATTTCGATACGATCCGTTTGAATTAATTAATTATATCGACATATAATCAATTAATCAACTAATCATATTTTCGCAAAAGCACACTGATGCAAATAAATGATTAATGCACTGTTTGGTTATATTTCGATATGTGTGACCCTTTGAGGATTTATGCTAAGTTGGACATGGGATTAAATCGCTATTTAATTCCAATAATCATAAGCGGTATCTAGCAACACGTTATGATTCCCAATTCGCATAAATAATGTACTGCTACAGTATTTAAATCCTGCATAAGAGAATAAAAGTATTTCTCTATTTTGATTCCTATGTCTCACGATATCATAGTATAATCCAAGATAGGAATGTGTCATTCTTGCAGATTATACGTTTGTTGATCTAGAGATAATTGTATCAGTTGCTAGCAAACAGTCTATCTCCATCAAGGGGCCCAAACAGATATCGTCACTCACTAAGTGAATTAATGAGGGACATACGGTTTTCTTGACTATTTAGCTTTTCCCCGCACAATTCAAGAGAACATAAATAACGTCTGTATAGCAGCCCTTATCGGAAATCAGCGGTAGACGATATTTATTGAACCTATCCTCATGTGGAAAAGATAAACATCTCAAACTTAGAATCAAAATCATAACGAAATAAATAATGACACATAATACAATCCATATATTTATTTCGTTGGGTCATGTCCTGTACTATGTTCAATTAACATAAACATATGCAATTAAGTTGGTTACTCTTAACCTATGATTTATAGAACTTAATCATCACTTAACTTGCATACTAATCTTATTGATAATTAATGTTCCTTGTTAATTATCAAGATTATGGACGCTTTAGATTTATTGCTGTCATTTACTATTAAATGAAACACAGTGATCTATAATTCAGATCCTCAACCTGAATGAACTGTCAACACATAAATCAAGGAATAAATGATATAAAATCATCCATAACATAAAACCATAGAAGTAGCCAAGTATGATTGGCTTCTAGGACATATCTCTAACAATCTCCCACTTGGCCTAGAGTCAATCAACAGTGACTTCTAGCCAGTGCATAGTACTCAATGTAATATCCAAATATACATGTCTCATACTAACGCCTAAAATAAAAGATACAACTCAAAGCCAATCAGGCATACGCCTAATCCCCATGGATGCAACATGCAACTCATGCGCGGCTCGAGACAAAGGCTTTGTCAGAGGGTCCGCTGTGTTCGCGGCACCGTCCACCTTCTTGACCTTGACCCAACCGTCATTGACCAACTGACGGATGAGATGGAATCGTCGTAGAATGTGCCTAGTCTTCTGGTGAGACCTAGGCTCCTTGGACTGAGCTATGGCTTCCGTGTTGTCGCGGTAGATATCCACTGGACTTGAGATGCTTGGGACCACCTCTAGCTCGGTCAAGAACTCCTTGATCCATACGGCTTCTTTTGCTGCTTCGCCAGCCGCTAAGTATTCCGCTTCGGTGACGGAATCGGCCGTAGTATCTTGCTTGGAACTCTTCCAACTTACGGCACCACCATTAAGCAGAAATACAAAGCCGGACTGTGATTTGGAGTCATCTCGATCGGTTTGGAAACTAGCATCGGTGTAACCAGTTACAACGAGCTCTTGGTCTCCACCGTATACGAGAATGCTCTCCTTGGTTCTCTTGAGATACTTGAGGATATTCTTGACTGCGGTCCAGTGTGGCATGCCTGGGTTGGCTTGGTATCGACTAGTCACGCTAATCGAATGTGCCACATCGGGGCGAGTGCATAGCATGGCATACATAATCGATCCGACTACAGATGGATACTTGAATCGCTTCATGTATTCCCGATCTGTCTCCGTTGTCGGACCTTGAGTCTTGCTCAGGTAAATGCCATGTGACATAGGCAAGAATCCCTTCTTGGAATTCGCCATGTTGTATTTTTGCAACACTTTGTCAATATATGCATCTTGGCTCAAACCTAACATCCTCTTCGATCTATCTCTATAGATCTTGATTCCTAGGATGTAGGCGGCTTCGCCCAAGTCTTTCATTGAGAACACTTTCTTCAATGAATCCTTGACTGCATTCAACTCGGAGATATCATTTCCGATCAAGAGTATATCGTCAACATATAGAACAAGAAATACAACCACGCTCCCACTAAACCTCTTGTAAACACAAGGTTCCTTTTCACTTTGAGAGAAGTTCAATTTCTTGACTTCTTCATCAAAGCGCTTGTTCCAACTCCTTGATGCTTGCTTCAATCCATAAATGGATCTTTGAAGCTTGCATACTTTGTTAGCATTCTTTGGATCCACAAAACACTCGAGTTGTGTCATGTCCACATCCTCTTCCAAATTTCCATTTAGGAAGGCGGTTTTGACATCCATTTGCCAAATCTCATAATCATAGAATACGGCAATTGCTAACATGATCCGAATTGACTTGAACATGACGACGGGCGAGAAGGTTTCTTTATAGTCAATACCATGAATTTGCTTGTAACCTTTCGCTACAAGTCGTGCTTTGTAAATGGTCAAGGTGCCATCTATGTCGACCTTTCTCTTAAAGATCCATTTGTTCTCAACGGGTTTTACTCCGTTGGGAAGGTCAACCAAGGTCCAAACCTTGTTGTCATACATGGATTGCATTTCGGATTCCATGGCTTTTAGCCATTCTTTGGAGTCGGGTTTCTTTCTCATGTCATCAATGGTCAAAGACTCATCGTTCTCCATGACGAGAACGTCGTGCAAACCTAAATATCTTATAGGTGGACGACTTGGCCTTGCCGATCTTCGTAGGGTAGATGCTTGAGGTTCTTGAACTTGTTCCACAACGGTTTGTGGACTTTGTTCTTGAACTTCAAGTGAAGGTGCTTCCTCAACATCATCGACTCGCGATATGTTTGAGTTTTCATTTGAGGGAGCTTGTTCGTGAACCTCTTCTTCCACAACAACTTGTGGAATGGGTTCGGCTACAATCTCATTTGGTGCATTCTCATTTTGTGCAACCTCATTTGGCACTATATTGGGAACAACTACATTGCCTACTTGAGGCATGCTTTGTTGTTGCGGTTCTTGAATTTCTTCAATCACCACGTTGCTCCCACTACTTCTTCTTGAGAGAAACTCCTTCTCCAAGAACACACCATAACGAGCAACAACTATCTTGTTCTCGTTGCGGTTATAGAAGTAGTAACCCTTCGTTTCCTTAGGGTATCCTACGAAATGACATTTGTCCGATTTGGGTCCAAGCTTATCGCTCACTAGCCTTTTCACATAAGCTTCACAACCCCAAATCTTGAGAAACGACATGCTTGGTTTCTTTTTAAACCAAAGTTCATAGGGCATCTTCTCAACGGACTTTGATGGAACACGGTTTAATGTAAAAGTTGCGGTTTCAATGGCGTATCCCCAAAAGGACATAGGCAAATTGGTTTGGCTCATCATTGATCGAACCATGTCAAGCAAAGTTCGATTCCTCCTTTCGGATACACCATTCCATTGTGGTGTTCCGGGTGGAGTGAGTTGTGGAACAATTCCACACTCCTTTAGATAGTTGCCAAACTCATGGCTCAAGTACTCACCACCTCGATCGGATCGTAAGACCTTGACCTTTCGACCAAGTTGGTTTTCAACTTCATTCTTAAATTCTTTGAACTTGTCAAAGGATTCGGATTTGTGACGCATCAAGTAGATATACCCGTATCTACTATGATCATCGGTGAATGTGATGAAGTATGAATAACCACCACGCGCACAAATGCTCATAGGTCCACATACATCGGTATGTACAAGGTCTAATAAGTCATTTGCCCTTGTCCCTTTGTTAGAAAAAGGCGCTTTGGTCATCTTTCCCATCAAACAAGATTCGCATGTGTCAATTGGCTCGAAAGCGAATTGATCCAAGAGACCAACGGTTTGTAATCTCTTGATGCGTTTCTCATTGATATGACCTAAGCGGCAATGCCACATCAAAGTTGCATTCTCATGTGAAATCTTACGTTTCCTATTGTCATTCTCAACACTCAAGATAAGTCCGCTAGAATCAAGCACATAAAGACCATTCAATAAATGCGCATCACAGAAACGAACTTCATTTCGAAACAAGGTCAACAACTTGTTCTTTATTACAACATCAAAACCATCCATGTCCAAACAAGAGATAGAGATAATGTTTCGAGTGATAGAGGGAACCAAAAATACATCCTTTAGTTCCAACACAAAACCGGAAGGTAAAGTTAAATCCACGCTCCCAATGGCCATAGCGGAGATGCACGTGTCATTCCCGACGCGGAGTTGAACTTCACCTTTCTCGAGCCACCTCCTATTCTTTAGGACCTGCACATTTCGACAAATGTGAGCACACGAACCGGTATCGAATACCCAATCGGTGTTAGAGGTAGCGAGAAGGGTTTCGATGACAAATATACCTGAAGAAGAAGGTTGGACGGTTCCCGCCTTCTTGTCGGCAAGGTACTTGGGGCAGTTTCTCCTCCAATGACCCTTGTTGCTACAATAGTAGCAAACGGTCTCGGGAGTGGCCGGGTTCTTCTTCTTCTTGGAACCCATGGGAGCACCCTTGGCCGGACCTTAGGGCGTCACCGGGCCTTTGCCCTTCTTGGCTTTACGGCCTCGCTTCTTGATCTTTTTGCTCTTGTCACTCACGGCAAGAACATCCTTTGGGCCCTTCTCCTTCTTGAGACTATCCTCCGTCTCAACGAGCATGTTTTGGAGATCATCCATGCTCTTGTCCATGCCATTCATCCGGTAGTTCACAACAAAACCGGTGAAGCTTGGAGGGAGGGAGTTGAGAATGAAATCTTGAATCGCACCCGAAGGAAAAGGGCGTATCAAGCTTTTCAAGCTGCCGAAACAACCCCGCCATTTTCATGACGTGTGGCCCGACTTCATGACCCTCCGCCAAGCGAGTGTTGGCGACGGTCTTGATGAGACGGGCCCTTTCGGTGCGGGCCTTGGTTTGGAACATGTTCTTGAGACGAGTGATCATTTCGAACACTCCATAACCACTATCAATGAACTCCTTTTGGAGTTCCGATTCCATGACCGCAACCATCAAGACCGACATCTCCATGTCGTCATTGACGTGCTTCTCATATTCCTCTTGCTTATCCTTTGGATCGGTGTCCTTAGGAGCAGAGGGAATCGGAGTGGTGAGGAGGTACTCCTTTTTCTCAAACCTAAGGGCAAGCCTTAGGTTGCGGTGCCAATCCAAGAAATTAGCACCGTTAAAAGCGAGTTTCTCTTTCTCAAGAAGAGAACGAAGCGTTAAAGAGGAGGAAAACATCTACAACAATTATCGAATTTAAAGGTCAATTAGTTTTATGTTTTTAGTTTTAACAAAAGTAAAACTTTCACTACACTACTTTAAGTCCCTAAGTATAGTGATTTCCAAGACCCCTATTTTCGTCAAAATGGACCTGCTATGGCACGTCATCCAAAATGACTAGATAAGGTAGGTTCTCCAACCAATCATCTTACCATGACTCTTGGTTCGCATAAGCGAACTTCGCCCCGATGTCCAAACTCTAGTTGTGTCCATCGAAAAGTCACTTCTCACTATTTGCTTCTTGCAAATCTTAGTTATTTGCACCCCGACTACCGAATTGGCAACCATGATGTCCGCTTGGGCGGACCGCGCCATGAGTGACAATCGGCGTGAAGGGGATAGAGAGAAGGAGGGCGATTTAACTTATTCGTTTTAGTTTGGGACAAACAATTCATATGACACTTTGTTTGGTGGTCGTGTAAGCATACACCCATACCTAACCTAACAAAAGTAATCATATAAGCATCTCATAGTTGTGGGTTTGTATGGCTCCCGCTTGCATTAGTTTCGCCACATCGTCCATGGAGCAAAACTAATCTAATCCTTGCCCTCCCACTAAATTCTATAAGGATCTAAATCCTATATAAAATAAAGGTGCAAAATACATGTGAAAACATCCTATTCCCATCCTAACCTTAGGGGCATGCAAGTCTCACAAGATACATCAAAAATTAATCAATAAATTAATTAATTAATGGCACCAAAGACCGCATTACAAACATTCACACATGCATTCAAATTACAACCACAAGGCATTGAGTCTTGAGTCATACTAAACCCACTATCCACCTACAAAACAAAGTTAGCACATACAAGCACTTTGTTTCCAATTAACGATTTTCAAGCATCTTTGCGTATCGTTTGCCATAAGTAAATTCCGTGTACAAATCCTCAATTTTAAACAACAAAACTTGTTTAAATTCATTTAGAAAGTTCTTTCAACACCCCATAACTGAAAGGAGATCAAACAAGGAGTTTTCTAATTGTTTTCAACTAATTTGAATACTTAGAAAAATAGTAATTTATTAAAAAACGTAACTAATGGAATCCAACAAAAACAAAGGTTTTAGGTCTCCAAAAATTCTCAAATAAATTACTTAATCTCCTTATCATAGTTGTGATTACCAGTAAAAATTTCAAGAAGATATCTTAAACCATCTGGGAGAATAAAAAATGACAAATCTCTTACAAGTGCACGAAACACCGTTATGAGATTTTCAGCTTATCCTCTCAACCATTTGGTCTGTTAGACAACCTTCTAATCAGTTTTTATATATACAATATACATAGAAAAACTAGTTTAGTCTATAGGCTAACTATCCATGAAAAGAAAACCACCAAGTTCAGTTCAAAAAGTTCGAGTTACATACTAAACAATCAACAAATTCTGTACTGGAACAGACTGTCGATCGAAATGTTTTAGCCTAGTTGAAGGTCCAAACTTCCACGAAAAATTATGAAATTAATTTTCCTAGAATCCTAACTCAAAATAGAACATCTCTATTTAAACAGAATTTTTAAAGGAGTTCTCAGTCGGTACAGGTTATTAGAACAATCGATTTGCTCAACAAATTGGATCTGATGAGATCTTCCTTTTCATACTTGAAAATCCACAAATTAATCTGAGTCATGCAACAATTTACACATGCTCAGAAAGAGCTTCAAGTCCTCTTTAAATCTAGCCATAGAACACTGGTACTTATATTTAAAATATAAATCTTTCAAGCCATTCAAACAGGACAGTACGAGCAGAAACTGGTTCTGCGCACTGTCGCCATTTTTTTCACAATAAATCCATACTAATTCAAAAAAATGTGAATCTAACGCCAAAAGAATCAAAATCCACAGATCTACAACTTTTATGTAAATAGAAAAAACTTCCAGCGAACTTATCAAAGCGAAAAACGCGAAACAACACAGAAAATATCATTTCCAGACAGCAATCAAACGCATCATCTCTACTAATCCGTTAATTAGCCAATTTCTCTTAATTAAGTGTCAAAATAGCTTAAGTACGACCATGTGCTCTGATACCACTGTTAGTTAAGTGCATAATTTTCATTTTTATGATTAATTACTCCTAATTAGCCATAAGCAATCATGCAAAACAAGATCTAGTACTTAGCCATCCACACAAAGAGAAGGTTCAAAGGTATACCTCTCTTGATATAGTAATCAAGAGGCTCGAACCGGCTAGGTTGTAGGTGGTGGTGCTCGCGTCTAGCTCCTCCTTCGTGCCAAGCTCATCCTCGAGTCCACCATGAAATTAACCAAGACCTACAAGCTTTGCTAGAAGCTACAAGGTCTAGGCTAATCCCAAGCGTTCTCGCATTCTTAATTCTCTTTAATTAAGTGGAGAGATGATGGTGCTCAACACATGAGCTAAGGTGGATGAGAGGGGAGAGAAGTGACGGCCAAGAGAGGGAGAGAAGGGGAGGGTGGCGGCCTAGAAGAGGGAAGAGAGAGAGAGGAGCAAGGAGCCTCCACAAGGGTCCTTTTATAATGCTCAAACCCTAGCAATAAGTTTCCTTTATTTACCATCATGCCACCTACCTACCACCTCCTATGTGGCCGGCCATATATGGGCCCTTTTGGGCTTTGCAAGCTCTCCAAATTGATTATTAAATCAATCCATTCAATCCACTATTTAATTCTCTTCATTTGGGCTATTTATTCTATAATAAATATCGGCCATTAATTTAATATAACTATTTATATTAAATTGTATTGTGTTGAATAATTATTAACTAATTAATAATTACCATGGGATTAGCTTATGCATTTAAATCATTTCGATACGATCCATTTGAATTAATTAATTATATCGACATATAATCAATTAATCAACTAATCATATTTTCGCAAAAGCACACTGATGCAAATAAATGATTAATGCACTGTTTGGTTATATTTCGATATGTGTGACCCTTTGAGGATTTATGCTAAGTTGGACATGAAATTAAATCGCTATTTAATTCCAATAATCATAAGAGGTATCTAGCAACACGTTATGATTCCCAATTCGCATAAATAATGTACTGCTACAGTATTTAAATCCTGCATAAGAGAATAAAAATATTTCTCTATTTTAATTCCTATGTCTCACGATATCATCGTATAATCCAAGATAGGAATGTGTCATTCTTGCAGATTATACGTTTCTTGATCTAGAGATAATTGTATCAATTGCTAGCAAACAATCTATCTCCATCAAGTGGCCCAAACAGATATCGTCACTCACTAAGTGAATTAATGAGGGACATACGGTTCTCTTGACTATTTAGCTTTTCCCCGCACAATTCAAGAGAACATAAATAACGTCCGTATAGCAGCCCTTATCGGGAATCAACGGTAGACGATATTTATTGAACCTATCCTCATGTGGAAAAGATAAACATCTCAAACTTAGAATCAAAATCATAACGAAATAAATAATGCCACATAACACAATCCATATATTTATTTCGTTGGGTCATGTCTAGTACTATGTTCAATTAACATAAACATATGCAATTAAGTTGGTTACTCTTAACCTATGATTTATAGAACTTAATCATCACTTAACTTGCATACTAATCTTATTGATAATTAATGTTCCTTGTTAATTATCAAGATTATGGACGCTTTAGATTTATTGCTGTCATTTACTATTAAATGAAACACAGTGATCTATAATTCAGATCCTCAACCTGAATGAACTGTCAACACATAAATCAAGGAACAAATGATATAAAATCATCCATAACATAAAACCATAGAAGTAGCCAAGTATGATTGGCTTCTAGGACATATCTCTAACACTACTTATATACATAACAGTTCTACTTAATATATATAAAAGTTCTACTTATATATGTAAAGGTTCTAGTTAATATATGTAAAAGTTATACTTATATATATATATATATATATAAAGATTCTGGAAAATTTGGTTCGCTTCCTCCCTCAGATTCGCTCCCTCCTCTTCTGATTCGCTCCTTCCCTTCAATTCGCTCATCTTCTCTAGACTTCCTCTTCTCTCTTCTATCATCCCCTGGACTTCTATCATCCTCTCTCTTCTATATCATGACTTCCGCGTTTTCTAAAAATGAAAGGAATTAACGCGTCTATAGAGAAAATGATGGAGATTATAAAAGAGAAGAATGACGAAAAGCAATTCCGATTTCCAATTAGAGGGGCATATAATTGATTTTCCCTTATTTCATTGTGTTAATAACATTTAAAACAACTCATTGGAAATGAATTATTATATCGTCTAAAATGCATTACTGTTAAGAATGAGTTAAGTCACCAAATGCATCTTAAAATCACATTAGCAAGGTTACTTAAATGCCGACTTAGGATTCAATTTTAAGAAAACAATGATGACATGTCATCTAAAGTTATTGCTCCTAATTAGACAACTTAATTTAAAATATTATCATAAATTTATGTTTTGTCCCTTCCGTCGCTCCAAGCGTATTCCAGGAAAATATAGAATCATTTCGTTCCCGGCACGTTCAATGAAAAATAAAAAGCTACGCTCATAAATAGTATCCATTTCTTATAAGACCATATTCATATCTTTGGTAGTGTTTGGATTGGGGTGGGAAGAAGAGAAGAAGGGAAGAAGGGTCCAAATTTATTATTAAACAATTCAAACTCTTCACAAAGTTACACACTTCCCAATACTTCTTTCCACTTTTTCCCTTCTTCCCTTCTTCCCACACATATCCAAATAGAGCCTTTGTGAAGAGTTTGGTTTATTTATAATTTTTTTTTCTTCCCTTCTTCCTTATTCCTTTTTCTTCTCAACCATCCAAACGGAGGCTTTGGTTTGCTCATCGGAAAACCAATTTCACAAAAATTATACGAAAGTTAAATCTTTTTTCTTTTTACCCTTTTTCATTTATAATTGAATTTTTTTTTCTCACCACTTTGGTTAATCGCTAACTATTAAATTTAATTTTGTGACACCCCGTCGAATACTGTAACTGGACAACACACGACGGAGTGCTCGTCACGGATGTCTGCTGCACCCGCAAGGCTTACTAATGCTTATTTTACAAATTACTGTTGATTAAACACAATTAAACTACATGTCAGATATAAATTTAATAATTAATTACTCAAATGTAAAATAAATCCTACAACTGTCTGGTTCATATGGATTTCTAACCACATGATCCAATGGTCCGCTACTCGTCTTGCAGTCCAACACTTGATCTGAAACCTGGAACCCACAACCAATTGTGGAAACATGCCAAAAAGCACGGAATGAGATAAATAAAATTTATCTCAGTATGGTATTCAGTTTCAGACACTTGAGTTTTTATTATCATGCGTTGGAACTAAATACATAACTGAGCCAAACAATTTTTTCCAATCAAATTTCATATTTATTTCAAATAACATTAAATCTAAACTTTCGATCCAGTAATGCAATTAGTAAATAAATTTAGTACTCTTTAAAATCATTTAAAATTCGGAGTATGTCAATTGTCATTTCAACTCCTTAGAAAAATAATTAATAGTGTGCAACAACTATCGTGTAAAAACATTCACATCCTTTTTTTTCAAGCAGAAATAACAATGTCAAATTAATTAAATCAATGCAGTATGCAATGTGAGCTCGGCAATCAACAAATGTACAAGCAAGCTAGGAACACTCACACTCCGGACCATTCTAGACTGGACCTACTGAGTCCCGGTACATAAGCGCTTATTACACGGTGCTTGGTAGGATGGGTCATGACTCCACCTCCAAACATTACGAGTGTCTCTCTCAACCACACAAGCTGTACTTACCTCAATCAAATCACATTTCAATCGGATACTGTTCAATATGTCACTTTCCAATCATGCATCAATATACATTTTCACAAAATGTTCTCGTGAATGAAATTTAAATTATGAATTCAAAATGTAAGAATACAATTCAACATGCCAATTTTCAATCATGCATGACTTATAAAAAAAAAAGAGATATTCAAGAATGCATAATAATAATATATCACATATAATTAAAACTCAAGTGAAATCCGTACCTTAAATAGCAGCAAAAGCCAAAGCAAAAGCAAGCTAAAAATCAATTAATTCTACAAAGCCTCCAAATTGTAACTTGCTCCTAAATTCGGACTCATAACAACCTGACTCTTAAAACAAAAATAAATCCCCTTTTAATTTTTTTTATAACACCCACTGTATGCTATTTAAAATCTTGATAAATTATAAACCATACTACCATGCCTCTATGTCATGATTATACCATGCAACTCAATTGGTACGATTCAAGTACCAATTATACATCTCATCTCACATGCAATATTCATGTAAATGCTAATACACTGTTTATTAAAATCTATTATGCTTACTTTTCCAATCAATTCAAATAAATACCATTAATTACTTTAGAAGTCATTTTTCTTTCCTTAATGTATACATGCATGCACGATATGCGTGTCGATCAAGGTTTGAGGCCAAACCCTAATCCAAGCCCAATATAATCCCTTTTTCATAATCAACCCTTAAAATCCATAAAAATCAATATTACAACACGATTAATAATCATCCAACACAAATGCATGACATGCAAAACCTTATATTTTTACCTTTTATATACTTGCAGCTATTTATACTAAAATAAATGCCATACTTAAAATTAAAATAATATCATATGCTTAACTATGCTTAACAATTCCTATTATGCATAAAATCCCCACATATTAATCATCACACACAAGTATTCAATCCATCTCAATTTCACATTACCAGATTGCACAGATCAATCAAATTTCATAAAATTTCTGATAAACCCTAAAAATCTCATACACATTCCATCTCAAATAAAACTTGCAATTAAATCAAAAAAAATAGCAAGGAATAATAGTATAGAACTAATCCAAAGAGATTACTCACTCAATTTCGGTCAAAGATCGGTGACGCGAGAAAAAGAGTCGAATTCGCTATTACTCGATTTTCACCAGTTATCTCCGACAGAACCTTGCAAGTCCACTTGGAAAACGATAGAGAGGGTCCCAGAGTGCTCCAGGTCGAAGGACGGCCAAAATTGACGAGTTCGCCTCGATTTTCGAAAAACTTTTGTCGAAAAATACGACGATGAGAGGCCATCAATCGACGATCCGAAGGTAGATAGTGCGAGAGGGCGGTGAGGCGAACGTGTGGGTACCTCGATCCGGTGAAACGGCGGAGAAAAGGTGGAGTTTGGGTATGTGGGGAGGGCTTCGGTTTTATTTTTGGAGTAACAGAGGCTTGCGCTTCTCTGTTGGTTGCGCACAGAAAGAGAGAGAGAGAGAGAAAGCTGGTCTTTTATTTTCGATTTTTTTTTTACAAAATTCAAAAATTATCCAATAAATAAAAAATTAATATTCTATGCATAAAAATAATTATGCAACAAAAGAAAGATAGCTAATCTTTTTATAATTCCAACAAAAAATTAGAAATTTTCATGTTTTCTATTTCCAACTAACAATAAGTATAAAAATTAAATTTCCAGCACAAAAATTAGTCAAAATAAAACCAAGAAAGTGCACCTAATTTTATATAAAGATAATTTCAGAAATAGTAGAAAATTCAGGCTATCACAAATTTTCAGTTTTATTAATTAATTATTCAAAACGATCAAATCATACAATATTAATTATCAGTTTTCTTAACCAAAAATTGTATGTGGGTATTTTGATCTTTTGTAATTAACAATTCATATATTAATTGGAAAAATATTATCTTATCTTTTACTAATTCTTACATCTATATCAATCACTATTTAACTTTGGTGAAATAAGATGACTTAATTAGTTACAAATTTCTAACTTAAAAAACAATTTAAGTTCCTCCCAAACATGATTTTCTCCGCTTTCAATCATTTGGAGCTTTTACTAACTATGTTTCGCACCAATACTCCTAATTTGTTGATTAGAGGAAAAAAGTTTATATATTTACTTCAAATCAAAGGATTAAATAGGAAACAA
The DNA here is from genome assembly GCA_028095005.1 of Rhynchospora pubera. Taxonomy (NCBI): domain Eukaryota; kingdom Viridiplantae; phylum Streptophyta; class Magnoliopsida; order Poales; family Cyperaceae; genus Rhynchospora; species Rhynchospora pubera. Next base: position 345,956,490 of record CM051460.1, on the reverse strand, counting down.
GGTGTTTGTTGGATATGCACCTGTCATAATATAGTAATATACAGCGGACATTTTGCGACCACTATCGGATCAAACACATGCACGGAGCATCAACAAAAGTTATATAGTTTCTTTCCACTAGATAATATTTTTTTATTTTAGTCAACTATATATTAAAAAAAATAAAACATAACGTTATATTGAAATATCAAGTTTTCTAATTTTTCGAAAGATACATCCTCTCTGCTTTTCTAATTTCTCAATCGCCGTCAATCGGAATATGTAAAAAATTGTTAAAATTACTACCGATACACCAAGTAAGGGTTGTTATTTTTGCTATTTAAACCTTTGCTTCAAATGGATCGGGTTCTTATCCATGGTGTCACTTTTGAGAATTTTGCTTGTTACCACAACATTCAACACGGGATCGTCGCAAAAACAAATCATGAAACGGAAAAATCGTGATACAATGATTTTCCATAATACTGCTTTATCTAATGAATATTTGTCGAATAATACTCGAGTCAAACGCGTTTGACACTTAGTCCGTCAAACACGATCAAATCTCAAATTTTAAAATTACAATGGTCAATCTGAATCACAGAATTTGTTTCTCCATAATAAAATCTCCTTAGATATTAAATTTTATTTTTTTTCAATATTTTTACTTTTTTTTAATTTTAGAAAATGTTCAATCTAATTAATTTTGGACCATTCAATTTTAAAAAATACGAAAAAATATTTAAAAATTTAAAAAAATATAAAATTTGGTTTCCAAATATTTGTTGATATGGAGACCTTATATATTGAGTGGTTCGGATTGACCATTTAAAATTTCAATAGTTGAGACTCGAATCCCATTTGACGTCAAAAATGTTTGACTATCGCATTAAATAATTTCTATTGCAAAGCATTAAGAATTATAATCTACTAAACATATTGCAGGTTTGCTTCTCGAATTATAGATGTTTGATGTTTTATAAGAACTGAACCCATATTTATGAGATGAGTAAAAGTGAAATAAGTGAGTTACTTCACGTTTACGTCAAATATGGCGTTACTCCACGCTGCTGCTGCTGCTACTAATAATAATTATTATCATCATCATTAATTATTAATATTAATATTTGTCATAATTGGACGTTACGAATGGACTAATTGTTCAGCCTAATTTGAGCACCGATAGCCGTTCATAATTTTTAATGTATACTTATCATTAATTCATTCGGCTAATAAATTATTGTTGTTATTGTCGTTTTAATATTTTTTTATCTTTATTATTGTTTTAATAATGTAATTGTCATTATTTATTTAAATGTTAATTATAATAGTTATTATTATAATTGTTTATTAACTAACTAACTAGTAAACGAGCCCACCCGATTGTATGGGAATAAGAAAGGAAATTTGAGGCGATTTTATTAGATGACCATTTTAGTATGAAGAGAGAGGATTGATTTATTTTTTCTCTTTCCTTTACTATGCACACAAATTAGGAAAGAATAGGAAAGGAAACAACCATCTGCGCAGATGTTAACACGGTCTAAACGAAAGGTTTAAATTTTTTATCTCATTATTAAATCTACACCACTGATCTGATCAAATTGTAAAAATGGACAGTCCATATTAGTTTGTTTCTTTTGAGTTCAAAATTTTTGATAGACTTTTGGATTAATACTTTTATAAGTAGTAAAGAAATAAAGATAAAGATTATTCTAATAGTAATAACTAATATTATCAATCTTAGAAAATATTTCCTTTTCTCGCTAACCATGAAAAAGAAAATAGAAATGTGTTTTTGCTCTCGCGTCCAAATTTATCTTACATGGGATGCGTTTGGATAGGTGTGGGAAGAAGGGAAGAAGGGAAGAAGTGGGAAGAAGTATTGGGAAGTGTGTAACTTTGTGAAGAGTTTGGATTGTTTATAATTTTTTTTCTTCATCTTCCTTCTTCTTCTTCTTTCTTCCAACGCTCCAAACGCACCCATGGAGTCAAAGCTATTCAGAGGGCCCGCGACTATTGATTTCCACGTTCCAAAATCCAAATAGCAAAAGGACCCACCACCTGTGTAATTAAGGAATAATGGTCCGTGCGAATTAAATTGATTTATAACGGTCCAAAATCTTGTACCTCTCACTAATTAATGTAAATAAATTAATATAATAAAGAAAGAACAACAGTCAAATAACATGTAAAAAGAATGGTTAGTGACGGTAAAGATAGTTCTGGCTAACCGTTAGTTATCACTAATGACTAAATTAATTACATTAATAGACAATGTTCAAATGTAGTTTTGTTTTGTGAAAAGATAAGAACGAACGCTTAAAATGATGGAACTTATTTTTCTGTTTCATGATGTACTTGGTCGGAGACATTCTGTTAAATGAAAAAAAAAAAAGAAATATAACAATCCTGCTCCATCATAGACATTTCTCAACTATATTTGATGTTTTAAATTGGTCAATCCAAGCATGTTTTCTTTCCCCGTCCCCCCCCCCCCCCCCCAAGAATATCGTCGCATTTTCATTTTGTATTCAAACGAGTTGCTCCATCTCATTTCAATACATGAAATGGACCATTTTTTCTCCATATCCCACATATATGAAAAGGTAACATACTTTGACCTTTATTTGCACTTTATACATAACTTTAATTTATCTCATTTTCCGGATGGCATTTTCTCGTCTATTTTAGTTAAAAAATAGATTTTGAACCACTCTTCGTAACAAATTTCCTGATACATAGTTTAAAATTAAAATATATAAAAATGTAATACTAGTGAAACTTATTTTCTATTTCATTACAAAGGCTCCGTTAGGATTCCATTTGGGAAGAAGAGAAGAAGGCAATAAGAGAATAAATTTATTATAAACAATCCAATTTTTTCACAAAGTTACACACTTCTAAATATTTCTTCTCACTTCTTTTCTTTTTCCCACTCCTTATCCAAACGAAGCCAAAAGTAGAATAAGCTAGAACTAAATTACCTACCCACAGATAAAAGCATCACTAATTCTGAAAAAAAAAAAATCTAAAGCAAATTTTTTTCTCCCTTGCATCGTGTTAGACTGTTAGCTATATTTAAATAGTAAGTAATTAACATAGTTGCAAGAGAAAAAGAAAAAGTGTAGTTTTTCTATTTATTTATTATTTTTTTTTTTGGAGATGAGTGCAGTTTTTCTTAACGACATTATATCGACACCAGGAGCAAAAACTTTTTATTCTTAAAATAAATGATTTTTTTTATGTTTAGGAACAGAAATGTTTGTTAAAAGTAAGTTGCACGAACAGTTCTTTTGAAAAGAACTAGGAAAAATATATATTTATTTTAAAAATAGTTATAAGTCATATAATATGATCGAGATCAGACGATCGTAATTAATTAAAAAGATTAACACTTGAGTGGCATGTTCGCTCATGCATGATGCTTTATGTCCAATAGATTTTCTACACTAGCTTTCAAATAGAATTGTGTAGTCAAATCTTATTTTCTGAGTCGATTTCACGAAAAAACTCGCTACAGTTAGCTATATATATAATTTTCATTTCCTTTCTATGAGGGGAAAAATCCGAAAAGTAACTTTAATTTATTCTAGTTTTAGATCAAATTCCAATCATTGATGAATGAAAATGGGCGCAATGCACCGAAAATTTCCACTGCTTTGTTCAGGATTTTTACATTTTCTAGTAATTGTTTCGTTACAATGTTACATACTTGGAAAGTACTTTTCTAGTAATTTCCACACCATACTTTCAGAACAATTTTAGTTCCAAACTTGCTGTTCAAACTAAGAAGCGAGTTTATTGGCTGGTCACTAACATCTGAATAGATCAGATGTAACGATATTTTGATTGATATGGTGTGGTACTGTGGATGCACGAACATAAATGATGAATCACATGCCCAATACATTTTGCAGAGTATAGAAAACCAAAAATGATTTCATCATCTTGGGTAAACTTCTCAATTGCTCTATTTGCCAATTCAAAAAGCTCCCTGTTCAGGAAGTTTCACATGCTTATCCGAATTTGAACCTTACTTTTTAAACAATAAATTATGCAATTGGTGCTTAATAAATCTCACCTTTTTATCGATTTCTGCATTCCCTTGCAGTTGTCCGTCCCAAAAAATTCTGCTCAGTGTCCTTCGAGTTTTTTAAAATTTGTACCGTATAATCCTTATTGTCATCCAAAAGGATGGAAAACGGTAAATGTTAATGTCAGATAAGTAAATATCTTTGGATAGCTAATAGGTACTTTATCAAAATTAAAACTTGGTTTTATACAAGAAACAAGCAGATTTTATTTATTTATTATTTTTTTTGGAAACTAAGCTCCCCATGAAGGGGACCCACATGCTGTGACAAACAGATTATATGAAAAAAAAAAAATTTGGTTGATCATTACGATAAGTATAATAGGTAGTTTACAAATATGGAAAAAATTAAATCGTCGGCATGTTCTTTATAATGTAGTTAAATAATAATTAAAATAATTTTTACAACACAAAAACCGACTAGTAACCAATTAAGCAATTTTACAAATAAAAAATTTTCGGGGTGATAAGGATCATCCCCGATATTCATCATCCCCATCATCCCCACGCGTTTTCTCTATTTTTGGCTCTACGCGTTTTCTATTTCTTGAAATTGCTCTGTTTCCTCATTGCCGTGTACGCTCGTCCCCCCTCCCAGCCCTCCCACGTACGCTCCCCTGCAGCGTACGCTCGCCCCCCTCCCACCCTCCCGCGTACGCTCTCCAACCCCCACCCTTTCGCGTACGCCCCCCTCCCTCTCCCCCCCACCCTCTGGTAATATCATACTGTCACGCACACAAATTATAAATGTTGAGGTTAACATATTTAACTGTTGAAGTTAATATATATAACTGTTGAAGTTAATATATATGCCAACTTCAACAATTTAAATATGCTTACTTCAAATATTACCTTCAACATTTAAATATGCCAAGTTCAACAATTATATATATTAACTTCAACAGTTACATATATAACATATTACTTACATATATAACTTCAATAACTACATATATAACTTCAGCAGTTACACATATTAACTTTAACAGTTATATATATTAACTTCAACAGTTACATATATAACATATTACTTACATATATAACTTCAATAACTACATATATAACTTCAGCAGTTACATATATTAACTTCAACAATTATATATATTAACTTCAACAGTTATATATATTAACTTCAACAGTTACATATATAACATATTACTTACATATATAACTTCAATAACTACATATATAACTTCAGCAGTTACACATATTAACTTCAACAGTTATATATATTAACTTCAACAGTTACATATATAACATATTACTTACATATATAACTTCAATAACTACATATATAACTTCAGCAGTTACACATATTAACTTCAACAGTTATATACATTAATTTCAACAGTTATATATATTAATTTCAACAGTTACATATATAACATATTAACTTTAACAATTACATATATAACTTCAACAGTACATATATTAACTTCAACAATTACGATATTGCCTTCAACATTTAAATATATTAACTTCAACTGTGTAGGAGGAAGATGAGAAAGGTGGGGGGGGACGATGTACATGGGAGGGAGGAGAGGGAGGGGGGATGGCGTATGTAGGAGGGAGGAGGAGGGAGGGGGGACAGCGTACGTGGGAGGGAGGAGGGGACAGGGGCGGGAGATAGTGTACGGAGGAGGAGAAGGGGAGATAGTGTATGCTTGAGGGAGGAGTTAGTTACGTACACGTGAGGATGATGGGACGATAGAATCTAAAAGATGATCCTAAGCAATTCCGAAAATTTTTTAGTATTATTAACATGGCAAGTCATCAAACAGTTTTCCAAATTGTATTCAAGTATTCAACTCCACGAAGTGTTGAAGAGTCGCCACATATTTCGTTGATTATTGTGACACCCCTGATCCCTGTCAAGCATATCTAAACAAATATTTTGTTGATTATTTTGGGACATTATGATGTTATTCCATTGGTTTCCACCATATTCATTTTCTTTATTAAGATGTTAGCATATTAGTCAGTGGATACCTCTATGTATATAAAAAAAGTCAACATTGACGGATATATTACCATGATCAATTACTATTATATTACTTCTAATCATTGTTTAAATTTGCGGCCCCATGAAGTTCAACAGCTCCATGGTAAAAACATGTGCCAAATAATTGTTAAAGCGTTTGGAAAATGCTCAAAAATAATTGGAACCCATCCATAAGAAGTCATCTTATTTTCAAACACGACCTCTTCGAAAAAAAAAAAGTTTTTTTCCCTTTTATAACAAAAAATCATTCATTTCAATTTTCCATTTTATTTTGTAGTTAAATTTTTCTAACAGTTAGATTCTATATTCAATAATAATAGTAATATCAATAGTAGTAATGGTAGCCACAACAACAACATAAAATAAATAAGTTATACGAATAGTATTTTTATAATGTTATTTATTATCAAGATAATTTTTCCAAAATTTTTATTAATTTTAAAATGAAATGTATTTTAATAAAATAGAATAAAATAAAATAGTTTTAAGATATTTCTCCTTTTACTTTTACTTTTTTTTACTTTATTCCAGATAAAGATAGAGAAAGAGAAATGGTAAACGGAGCCTCAAACAGGAACCGAATCCTCTACAGCCATAAAAAGGACTCCTCCAAGCAGTCCTTTTTATTTTTTTAATTTTTAAAAATTGTAAAACTCAAATAGAAAATTCAAACCGTTGATCTTGTTAAGTTTTATCGGCGATGCGTTTCTATATAAGTTTTATAAAATTTGAAGTTAATTTGATACTAGATCAAGTGGTCAACAAATGAACGAACCTGATTTAATTAATTCTAATCCGTTCATAATTTGGTCACTTAATGAAGTATCAAATAAACTTCAAAGTTTATAAAACTTATATGAAAATGCATCGCTGATAAAACTTAACAAGATCAACGGTTTGGATTCTCCATTTGAGTTTTATAATTTTTAAAAATTAAAAAAAATGAAAAGGACTGCTTGGAGCAGTCCTTTTTCGGACTGCTGAGGATGCAGTTCCGCCTCAAACAAGGTTCCTTACCTCGTCCCACCTCTTGAATTTCAATCAATGAATAATGTCCTTCCAGAAATGTTCAAGTCAATTATCCGAGATCTAAATCCACAAATAATAAAATAACAATCCATTTGTATCCATGGCACACTTTTAAATAAATAAATGGGAAATTCCTCTTTCTCTCCAACCCAAAACCCAAATTACCCAATCCAATCTTCGGTATCCAGTATCCTACCGTTGTTTCATTCCAACGCTTCTCTCTCTCTCTCTCTCTCTTTCTCACGCTTTCTCAGACAGTTAAATTAAATTCAATATCAATCCCTTTTCTTTTCTCCAAACAAATTGCGTAATAAAGGGAGATGAATGAATAGTTTGGTTTTGTGATCGAGGTCTTCTAATGGAGTCTTCCTTTTCAATCGTTTCGAGGGCAAAAACGGCATTGCACTCAGCTGCGGCCAAAGCGGAGAAGGTTTTCACTGATATCAGAGCGATCGATCTCAAGTCGGATAGAGGTATCGTTTGATTTCCAATTGGTCGAAATGTTGTATGTGTTTTGATTGTAGTCGAAATATCTAAGGAGATTTTGATTCTGATGGAAAAAGTAAGTGAAATTGATTAGCTAAGTTTGTGTCGAAGTAATCAATGGATACATACTGAACCAGGGAATCATTGAAAAGAAGTACCAAACATCGTCTCAAGTTGTTCAGTTCTGAATTTTAGATCAAACATTGTCTACAGTACATAATTGAACTTGAATTTTGCAATTGTGGTTTTCATACAGTTAATTATTCTCTGCTATGAAACAATATTTATCTTGCTTTGTGTTTTGAAGAGATCGATGCGACTGCTCTCAAGAACTCTACAAAGTCAATAGATCAAGAGGAAGCTCAACCTAGCCTGTCCAACAAAAATGAAGATGAGGTTTGCTTGAATTATTATTTTGTTTTATGTAAACTTGTTATTTGCTTATTTTGTGTTATTTTTGTTTCCTTTAACTACTGGTATCTGGTATTCATTTCTAGATGCAAAACAAGTTAGTTTAATATGTCTATTGCATAATATGCTTACTTTTCTAGACCCCTAAATTAATGAGAAAAGAAGTACCAAAAATAAAAAATGATTTAGTCGAAACAACAAAAAAAGTTTCAGTCTCTTTCAGTTAAACTTTTCTATTTTTAAATCTACTTATTGGTAATGGCACCTTTTAGGCAAGTGAAATGAACTCTGGTCAAAAAGAATGACAAAGCAAAATATCTAGAAAAGATAATGCCCTGTATAGTCAATAAAGACTAATTTTTACATACCCAATGATGTTTTGCCTCAAAGTCAGCAGAAAGGCAAAAAACTATAGATAAACTAAATATAACCAAGGAAGTAATATTCAACATGAAGAAAAAGAAAAAATTTCTCTCTAATTTCCAGCTTTTTCACTGTAGTTTGTTCCGCATGCAATTTTAATCTGAGTAACTTTGTTCTATACACTTTCCAGGCCAATGAAACAACAGGCCAAAAAGGTGATAACACAAAGTTGTCAGGGAAAGTTACATTTCCTCCACTATCTTTACTTAAACAATTGGCCATGGCTCTTGAGTGAGTTTCACTTTGCACAATTACTTTTACTACTCTTCTCTTTTATTTGTGAAACTTCTTATTATGTTATGGCAATGTACACCTAAAATGGTTATAAAAACTTAGGCACAACATATGCTTCAATTGTTTTTATTCTGTGTAAGTATGCGTAAATGTTGTGAAAACTGTCAAATTTTAGTTAAAACCCAGCTGTGCATAAAGTAACCAATAAAGCATCGTTTGAACCAATTTGTTCCCAAATGCCCTCAATCATGCAAGTTATTTCAAACTTAGATTATTTCATTATACATGTGATATCCAAGTAAAGTTGCAATTGCTAACTTTGATCTGATTCTCAGAGCCGGAAATGGTTATAAATCAATGACTGAGCTGAAATCTAAAGGCGACACTTCTTCACTGAAGGAAAAGACCAGTTCGACCCTCTCTGTTGTAAAATCACTTGTCCTTCGAGAAAAAGATGACAAGCTCTTCATTCCTGAGGAAGAGGAGATTCAATCACTTGCTATGTTACTTTTTAAATCTGGTATGGCTTTTGAAATAGTATTGATGTACGAGGACTAGAGATTTCTCAACCAGCTATTTGTACAGGACCAGTACAGTACCTACTGGACAGCAACTCTTTACGGTTAACAATGCTACTAATTTTATGTACCAAAATGTTGCTTCAATTGTTATCTTTCCTCCAGATTTGACTTCATCGGTACCAAATTGGTATGGTCTTAGATATGTATTTATTTCTGTACATAGCAGAGGAGAAAACCAACAGAAAATCCAAATAATTAGGTTGGGATATGGCATGCTTCAGTAGGAAGTATAAGTAGTGCTGTACTAATGTAGTCCTCCATCATGTTAACAGAAAATTACCCATCCTCTAGAAAAAATGAAGGCTGTGCAGGCATACCAAAGGTGCCATACCTACACAGTGCCCCTACAGAAAGCTTTGTACATCAATTGTCTGAGATTATAGGAACAATCAGTTCGTTACAAAAGATGGGCTTGCTTTGGCACTTCATTATTTCTGAGGTAATTTGTTAAAATAAGGAAATATCTGTAAATTATCTTTTTTCTGCAAGGAATAATGGATAAAGCTCAAATGGATGTGGTACTGTTGATGTACACCTTATTATAATTTTAAGACAATGCCTTATCCAATCTAAAAGTGGAGCACCTACACCCAGTAAGCCATTGATTGAGATCTTTGGATCCAAGCCATAGATGAATAGGCACTTAAAGAAGGCTTTGTGATCTGTTGTCTTCAAGAAATGACAAATTTCTGAACAAGTGTGCTACTTCACTCCATCCTTTGATGAGTGCATGGAAATTGAATGGTACTTTGGGCTTTTTGTTGTCTTTTTATAGTATGGAAAAAGATCCAATTTGGTTTCCAACTTTATCTAGGTTTATTCTGTACCTTCCTCATTTCTTTTTGCCGCATAAATAATGTAATTTGAGATTTAAGGCGAAAATTTACAAATGACTATCCTGAGGAATTGTTGGTCCCAATAGCTGAAAGATATTTTGGGAATCACTTATGATTGGGAACTGCGAGATATGATGCCTCTCATTGCAAAATCCGTAAATAAGCAGTGATGGTTGTGCAAACTATTTATTTATTAGTGCTTTTGTCAACTTACATACAGCCCCTTGTCCCTTATAACATTTTCTGAAAGGATTCTGGATATTGTGTTGTTTGCAACTGCTACACAATATTCAACAACTAATAAAGTTTTGCAGTCAAACAGAACTGGCTGAATTGCCCCTATTTTTTTTTTTCATCTTAACAAACATATTTCCTATTGCTTATCCAAACTAGTGACACAGATATTGGCTCACTTTAATCAGATTTTAGCTTAAATATCATTTAGTGGAATGATTGGTTAAACTGTCTACACTGAACAGATTTTTCACTTTGCATTGCCTTAATTATTATATTGGATGTTGTATGCAAGTATGTTCAACTGAAATTCCTCTTGTAAACATGGAGGACTGTTGGCTGTCATTTGCAAATAGAAAAAAATTTTGATTGGGTATTTGAAAAGATTCTTTGCTCTTTTTTTTTTTATTCTTTTTAAGTTTGTCTCTTATTCAATGTACAGATCAGAAACTTGTGGTCTGAAGGAGAACCTATTCCTGGAATCCCACCAGACGAACAGCCAGATTTGAATTGTTGTCTATTATACCAACAACTCCAAGCGATAAACTGCTGCATTGCAAGAAAAAAGAGGAGAGAAATTGCCAGACATTCTCTTGAAGAGGTGCTAAAGGAAATTGAAAGCCTTGATAAGGAAGGGAAGCTGTTGGATAGTAAGCTTTATGCTAAGAGTGCAGATGGAGAGTATGTTTTGAGGCTGGGTGCAAGTTCTATCTCACAAGACCTAACCATGTTAGAGACTGGTGAGCCTGTATATTCTCCTGTGATGCAGGTAGGTGGCAATTTATTTTTATTTTCATCTTATTTATTTATTTATTATTGTTTTTTTTATTGTCTGAGATGTTCTCTACACCTTGCGCCCGTCCTGCTTTATTGATTCTGTAAGAATGTCTAAATTGTACACTTACACAGAGAGAGGAGATTGGAATGGATTTTTTCGTTAATAAAGCAGGAGATAGTTGTGATTTGGTTATTGTTTAAATGAAATTTTGTGGTCTGTCTGATTGCTGTCTATTTCATGCAAATTGTTTCTCAAAAGTTTTTAAAACTGCTAAAAACTATTGATTATTGCACTGTCAGTTCAAGCTAAATGATGGCTGGTAATTTATTTGCAACTGTAAACGAATATATTGAAATACAAACTTACAAATAAAATGTTGTTATTTCCCTAAGATTGTAGTAGCTTAATTTGGTTCATGTTTAGTTCACAAAAATATTGCAATTAACATCTAAATCTGCAGAATTAAATTGATTTCAACTATGGGTTTTAAAACAAAAAATTCATTGTATTAAATCTCCAAAGTGGTTTTTGTTCTTTGAGAATTTTTGGACATTCTATTGTACTGTTTAAAAGCACTTTATCCTTTGCCTTGGGCACAAAAGGATCTTTACTTTTCTGGTAGTTCTTAAGTTGATTTATACATTTTGTTACTGTAGGAGGGGCCCATTTTAACAGAAGATCTTATAAAAGAAACTGAAGAGTTTGTGCTACGAACAGGAAGGTAATCAAGATGCTCATGTAATCTTTTCAAATTTGTATATGTATACTATCAAAGATGAGGTTCCCTCACTGGTAGGCTCACTAGATGGTATGCCTCTATTGGTTTTATCTTTCGCTTTTAAAGGGCAGAGAAAATGTAATTTATACTTTCATCTCTGGAAACATCATATTTTATCTTTCTGACACATCTGCATTCTTTTATTTAATTCGTATTATAATCCCTAACAGTGTCGGTGCAGGGTGTTCTCAACTCCTATCTGACATGCAAGCTTTCAAGGCAAGTCTCTTTGCAAATTGGCAGTTAAACCTTATTTGTAGATTAGGAATATTTTGTTGGTTTATATCGAAGAAGCATCAAAGGTTTTGTTTAACAGGCTGCAAATCCTGGTTGTGTGTTAGAGGATTTCATTAGATGGCACTCACCACCAGATTGGAGTGAGTATTGTCAGGAGAGGACCAATGTTGATAAAGAAGGCTCATCTAGGCGTGGTCGACTCAGTGACCGAATGCAAAACAAAGGTAACAGATCTGCTCGGTAAAAATATGAATTAACAATATTAGCATTTACCAATTTACTCGAGCTTTTAATGCATCTGAATGTTCACATGGTATTGTCCCACCAGCCCCTTGTTATCAATATGTTTTGATTTGATAAGTGTATCCACAAACCTTGTTATCAATAGTATAGTTTGGAAAAGTACTAACTTTTACCATTTACTAATTACGTATGACTGAAATGTTCAAATTTACATCCATCTTCAAATTGAAGAAGGAATATTCTCATTTCCCATAGACTTCAAAACTGTTGCTTTACAACAAATGTCCTTTTGATTGATTTCTGCATGCAAATCAATTAATGCTTTTTAAATACCTTGAATTAAGGATGATGATGATATATATATATATATATATATATATATATATACTTTTTTTCCCTACAAAAGATTCATGCAAATGTATTCTTTAATTATTTTTAAGTTATCCATCTGCATATCTTAAACTCCAAATGTCTCACTTTTATGGAGGTGATGACTATATATTAGTATTGCAATTCCTGTATGCAAATGCAAAACCTATGAGTACTGTAATACTTGCTTTTAGGTTGCTTTATATCAAATTGGTGACTGTATTGTACTTTCTCTTTCTTACTTTTTGTGCTTTATGGATAATCGTAGGTAATTTGTGGCATGAATTGTGGGAAACTGCAAAACCTCTGCCGGCTGTTGAGCAAGCTCCACTCTTTGATGAGGATCTAGCTGTGTAAGAATTTTTTGTTCTTTTAATTACTTAAACATTTTTTTTAAAGTACCTGCTGCAAATTAAGTATCTGCTATATGTATTGCCATTTGAAATACCTGATTTCATGTCTTAGCCTACAAGTATTGAGTTTTTGTGAACAATTCAAGAAAGAGTTTGTTTGAACTATTCAAGAAAGAGTTTAACAAAGTGCCCTTACCTATTATTCAAATAAATAACTGTTATAGCATTAACTTGCAAATATGTTTGCTTGCCAGGGCTTTAAACTGAAGAGGGTCATTGCTTAATAGAGCTACATTATTAAATAATTATTATCTTTGTATGCAGGGAAGGCATATTCACCTCTTTTGAAGACATGAAACCATCAAAACTGTTTGAAGAACTACTTGCAACAATGGTAAGTTATAATTTACATTCTACGATCTCTCTTTTTTCAAAGTTATGTAGTGTATGCATATCTTCTGCGTTAGAACTTATATAGAGACAATTATTTTGGAGAAAACCAGCTTTCAGTCAGCTTTGTGGCAGCAGAGGCAACCATAAATTTGGAGAACAAAACTTTGGCAAAGTTGTATCACGAGTGCAAAGACTACATAATTGCAATGTACAGAAGAGATCTCTCAAAGGAGAACTTGAATGACATTTTCCAGGTAATTTTGCATTTCCGCATTAACACACACGGGCACATGTTTACTTCCTGCCTTGTTTGAACATTGGGGCTATACCTGAATAAGATTAGCATACTAACTAGTATTTGTGAGTAATAAGTAGTTTAGTACTGCTTGGTTTGCAACACCATACTTTCAGACCAACATTAGTGGTGTGGTTATGAAATGGAATGGAAAAGAAAATGCCAATAAAGTAGGATGTTTCTCTGTTCCCAAAAGTAAAATATTAATAATAATAACTTTGAGAGGGAAGGGAATTTTGGTGAAAAACAAGGTAATAGGTATGGACCTGAAATTTTAACTTGGTGAATAATATTATTTGTGTTGTATTAGGTATATGAAACTTTGGAAGCCATTGCCATGAACCCTCAAGAAGCTGTAACAGTTGTGTCGTCACCTGGCAGAAAAAATGAGGAATCAAAACGCAGTTTTAAAACAATGAGCTTAAACTTCATTACAAAAGATAGGGGGTCTTTGTGGAAAAAAGGTGCGAAAGAAGACAAGAAAGAAAAGGATGAGAAGAGACCAGATCAGAAGCAGAATTCCAATGTATTATCTAGTCTACTAGAAAAGAAGAACGCCATGTTTGCAAGGAAACCCTCAAAGTCCAAGAAATCAGAAGACGCCTCAACTGAAGATTCATTGGTGGATGGAGAGTGGACAGTTCTGCAATGGCGGAGTTTGAGTTAAAACTAATAGTATACTAGCCCAGGCACCAATCAGGAAGAACCCAATAGTATACTGGCTCATTCTCTCTCAACTATTTCTATTTATTTTATTTATTTTTCTATGATTGGGTGCTAGAGGGGGTAGCGGCTGGGCCAAGGAATTGTCCTAAATGATCCTCCCAACAATTTTGTGTGAATGGCGTCAAAACAATTTATTTTTTCTTTTCTTTTCCTCTGTAAATTGTAGAATGCTTGGGGAATAACTTGTAAATACTTAATCCCATTCGTTTAGTCGTTCAATAGAAATAAAAATTTAAATGTCCAATGTAATCTTCTTCTCAAGAGTCCAACAATCTTATCATTTTTTTTTTCTGCTACTATTGAGGTTGGCAATGGTCACTGGTTCACAGTGTCTCCTTGTATTGGGAATTGCTCAGCGCACGCCCATCTTGCTCATTCACTCCCCTACTTTTTTATAAAATGACGAACATACCCTCTCTTTTCTATATTATTTTCTCAGCTTTCAGCACAGAACGGAGGGTATTGTGGTCATTTTGTAAAAAATAGGGGAGTGAATTAGTAAGATAGACGTGTCCTGAGCAATTCCCCCTTGTATTGCCATTCCAGCATGCTGGTTTTCAATCCGGATCTTTTGTTACAAACTCCGTACGTATATTGTTACAAGCCACTGATTTGTGGATCCTCTAATCCCTGACGGTGTATCCTTATTTGATCGTTGGGCTTGACATCAGAGCCTAAATCATGCACCTAATAGCCCATGCTAGACAATACAACAACAATGATGAAATTAAAGAAGACCAAGTAAACATCGTTCAAAAAAAAAAAAAAAAAAAAGAAAACTAAGTAAACGGCAATCAACTGCCACCAAACTATGGTACTCAAAACTCATTAGTCCTGCAGTAAGTACCCTTTGACTATCTGACTGTAATTAATGAATTAGTTAGGAATGGATTGCTTGAGCATAGACTTGCAAATCCTAACATACTAATTCGCCGTAATGGATGACAATTTCATACGAAATTAATGTCGACAGCTAAATGACATGATAAGTCTTAGCTTAAGGGAGATGCCGACAATGCAATATAGCCTTTCAGATATAGATCAATATAATAATTTAAGTACATCTCAATTAAAATTGGAGTAGATATGTTTGGTTCACATTCCCATCGTGTCATTTTCTGTACAGTTATCCATTATATTGCTTACTAGCTAATTGACCTTATTTCGTAAATCTCTGCAACGTGTGTGTTTACACACTTCATGTTTTGTCGTGCTTAATACATTTCTTTATCCCCTGCCATGCATGCAAAGCATTATAGAATCACAAGAAAAGAAATTGTAAATGGGGGAGAAGGGGTGCTGATAGATTGAGAAATGTTCATGATGGAAAATGAAAATTACTTTTCCCAATATAAACTACTTTGAAAGGGCTACTTCAAGCATTTGGAGAATCAACAAGTACTATATATACCATGGATTAAATGGTAATAAACTTGGACACGTGAAACATCTTGAATAAGAAATATAGCCGAGGAGGAACAGTCAGTTGACTAAGCATTGACCAAATTCATCGGCATTGTTATCGACTTATCGTGTTAAGACTTAAAAGAATTATATATGGACATAAATTTTACTATGATTGGTTTGACAAACAGTATATAGCGATATATAGTCAGGGTTAGTAACTATTTTAAAAAATGCTATATCTCGTTTAGATGAGTGATCACTAGTTATTTTAGATTAGAATAGTAATTAATCTTTCTTCCTATTCTTACCAATAATTTTGATATGTTAGTACATTGTTCTGTTATACCGACTCTTCGTCCAAACACACTGACACACATCATGCTCCAATACTACCTATCGAGTCAAAAAAAAAAAAAAATAGAGGGGGGGGGGGGGGATGCACATTAAATGGTTGGACATTTGGTAGTGATTAGTGAATGGCTAATATTTGTTTGGGGTCACTAGTGCCTTGAGTGCCCATTTTGAATATTTTCTAATTATTTAATTAATAATCATATTCCACAATTTGACTAACAAAAATAACAAAGTATGACCGATCGAGGGAGATGCACGTACGTGAGTTAGAAGGATGCGTTGATGAGAACGAAAGAAAACTTATCTCTTATGTTTATAAGTAGACAGCTATTAAAGGAGATAAGTTTCTTAATTTCTTGTTTTTTATTTATTTTAAACATAGAGATATATATGAGAGGGAGGAGGTGGTTGAGAGAGGCAATTAAGAGGGAAGAAAATTGAGGATTGCATGGGTTTTAGGGTAGTGAAGTCAAATTGTAATTTGATTAATTAGGGAGAATATATATTTTATCATTAACGTCTCAAGTCTCAACATTTAACAATAGCTTCAACATATATCCATTGTTAGCATGCATTTTGATGCGTGTTTATTAATTGTATATCATGCTAATATTTTCAACGTATAAAATAATTATAATTGTGAATTGTGTATAAATTGAGAACCGAAATATATTATTATTTTTTACTATGAATGTCTGAATAGAACTGATGCCCGTTAATATGCACAGTGGGCACTTTTTTTTTTCTCCCATATTATTTGTCATCCTTTTAAAAATTACACGCGGTCCACTCTTAAAAAATATAAATATATTTGAATTTTTCTGTACAGATATTTTTTTGTTGCACAAGTTCAAATTTATACAGAATTTTGAAATAAGAACTAGAAGGTAGACAATCATGTTTTTAGTTAAAATCTATTAATTACTAATTTAATTATAAAAAAATTCTGCACATAAAAAAATACAGTTAATGCATTAAAATTTATGGACGTCCAATAAAAAAATTGTTCTATCTGTTTACTCCATGTATATGTTATATTTTTGGACTTGAGATTTGATCAAGCTTATCCATCGAAAGGACCAAACTGAACAGGAATATTGGCTGGGACTGGGAGCAAAGTTTTGGAGCTCCTAGCTAATCCTCCTGACTTATGAGTTCTGAGTACCGCTTTAATCTAACTGTAAACATAATAAATAAGGACAGGAACAAATCACTTGCCCATAGATTTTGGATGTGATTGATTGCAAAATTTTTTATGTATATAAGAAATTCTAACAACTAAATAATACGATTTATTGGTAAATATATATTACAGATGATATTTGCAAGAGCTAGAATTTTTAAAGTTCTTGCACTTGAATTTTAGGACTAAAGAGCTAGCATTGGTTTAAGATATGGCACGAGGAAGATGCGAAATAATACATCCAAATTTGGAATGATAATAATAATTTAATTTATTTTTTTGACAACAAACCCGTAGGCAAAAATAGAATATAATAATTTAATTAAATCTCACGAAAAATGTGTATTAGATTAGATATCTTGCTGTAAACTAAAGCAATCACAGCACAGAACACGAAGATTTAACGTGGTTCAGTACGAAATCGTACCTACATCCACACGCACACACACCATCACTTTTTTATTTCTTTCCAATAATAATGGAATACAAGAGAGAATTGGGGAAGAAGATAGGTCAGAAAGGAAGAGAGAGGCGCCTCCTTTATAATAGGTAGGCTACTATTTCTTTTTATTACATTTCCATATATGCATAAATCATAAAAAGGAAAGTCAGACGGTCCAACTCGGACCGAGTTCTGGCCATCTCGGACCGAGCCAAAGATGTGTGGTTCAACTCGGTCCGAGTTCAAGCCATCTCGGACCGAGCCAAACACCCCTTTTCTCCACACTCCCCCTCAAGTTGGCAGGTAGATATCTTGCATGCCCAACTTGCAAATCACTCCCTGAAAAATGGTACATGATACCCCTTTGGTTAGTATATCTGCCAATTGCTCATCAGTTCTCACGTGAGGAATGCTAATGACTCTATCTTCTAAATTCTGTCGAATAAAGTGCCTATCCACTTCAATATGCTTGGTCCTATCATGTTGCACCGGATTGTGAGATATTGCGATAGCTGCCTTGTTGTCACAGAACAACTTCATCTCCCTGTTATCATAGAGACCAAGATCCTTGAGTACTCTCTTTATCCACAGTAATTCTTGCAAACCTTTAGCAATTCCTCTGAACTCTGCCTCTGCACTTGACAAAGCTACCACCTTTTGCTTTTTGCTCCTCCAAGTAACCAAGTTACCTCCAACAAAAGTGAAGTATCCAGACGTGGATTTTCTATCAGTCACATCTCCAGCCCAGTCAGAATCTGTATATCCCTCAACCTGAAGATGACCATTCCTTTTGAAGAAGATACCTCGTCCTGGGGATCCCTTAAGATACCTTAAAATCCACATGACAGCTTCCATATGTTGTTCACTGGGAGCATGCATAAATTGACTCACCACAGACACAGCATAAGCGATATTAGGCCGAGTATGTGACAAGTAAATGAGTCTCCCTACCAATCTCTGGTATTGATCCTTATTTGCAGGTGCCTGATCAGAAAATACACCCAACTTGGTGTTCTGTTTGGTTGGTGTGTCAACTGGTTTGCAGTCCAACATACCTGTTTCAGCAAGTAAGTCAAGCACATACTTCTTTGAGACAAAGAAATACCTTCCTTATTGCGTGCAACTTCGATTCCAAGAAAGTATTTTAAGCCTCCCAGATTCTTCATTTCAAACTCTCTAGACAATTTTCCTTCCAAATCATGGATTCCTTCTGAGTCATTACCTGTAATTATCATGTCATCAACATAGATTATCAAGATTACAATTTTCTCTTTATCCTTAAGAAAGAACAAAGTGTGGTCAGTATCACTCTGAGTATATCCATATCCCTTCATAGCACTACAGAATCTTCCAAACCAAGCCCTAGGAGATTGCTTCAAACCATACAATGCCTTTTTCAGTCTGCACACGAGAGGTTGACTGCTTAAGTGACCATATCCTGGCGGTATGTCCATGTAAATCTCCTCATCAATGTCACCATGCAAAAAAGCATTCTTCACATCAAATTGGTGTAGTGGCCAGTCTTGATTTGCTGCAATGGACAGTAAAATTCTAACAGTATTCAGCTTTGCTACTGGTGAGAAAGTTTCTTGATAATCCACTCCATATGTCTGAGAGTAGCCTTTTGCCACCAGTCTCGCCTTATATCTGTCTATCTCTCCAGTGGGCCCATACTTGACTGTAAATACCCATTTGCAGCCTACTGTCTTTCTGTTGTTTGGTCTTGTTACTAATTCCCAAGTATCATTCTTCTCCAGTGCATCCATTTCCGTCTTTATTGCCTCCACCCATTTTGAATCACTGAGAGCTTCACTTAGGTTAGTTGGAATGTGAACTGATGCAAGAGTTCTATCAAACACCTTCACAGGTTCTGGCATATGAGACAAGGTCATGAAATTTGCCATTGCATACCTGCCCTCACCACTTTCATCTGGTCTGTACCTCTTAGGTGGTTTTCCTCTGTTGATCCTGAAAGGTAACTGATAAATTGGATTAGTAGTAATAGGCTCAGAATTACTTACCTCTGACTCAGGAGATTGATCATGTGGTGAAGTAGGAGACTGTATCATTTCTTCATCTTCACTTTCCACATTTTCTTCTGATGGACCCGAGATAATCAGTGGGTCCATTTCTGGATTTGAATTCTCTCCTTCAGCTTCAAATCTCGGACCAAACTGGTCTGAATTCGGATCGAGAAGGTTATGGTTCGGACCGAAATGACTTGAGTTCGGACCGAACTGGTCACAACTCGGACCGAGATAGTTGGAATTCGGACCGAGTTGATCGGATTCGTCTGGACAGAGACTAGATTTCGGACCGAAATGGTCTGAATTCGGACCGAAATGCACATGTTCAGGGCTGAAACTTTTACTTCTTACTGTATCAAACCAGAGCTCATTGTCTATCACATTCTCCCCCTGAGAATGAGTCGGGTTTGTGCCAAAATATCCTTCATTTTCAATAAATGTTACATCCATGGTAGTATAGACCCGTTTTGAGATTGGATTCAAACACCTATAACCCTTTTGTCGTTGACCATACCCTATGAACACACACTTTTCAGCACATGGGTCAAGTTTAGAGCGTTGATGTTTTTGTATGTGAACATAAGCTATGCAACCAAATACTTTAGGTGGGATGTTTAGGACAGAAGGGATCACAGTATAGGTTGAGAGTTTCTGTAAAGGTGTTTGAAATTTAATTGGTGCAGAAGGTAGTCTATTCATCAAATACACTGCTGAGGTAACTGCATATCCCAATAAGAATTGGGAACATTGTTTTCAAGCATCATTGCTCTGGTCATTTCCAAAATTTGTCTGTTCTTACGTTCTGCCTTACCATTTTGCTGAGGAGTACCAACACAACTGGTCTCATGGATAATTCCATTGGTTTGAAAAAACTCGCCTAGTATTTTATTGACAAATTTCCTACCATTATCGCTTCTGAATACTTTGACATTTCTATCAAATTGAGTTTTGACCATGGTAATGAAGGATCTAATGGCAAGTGGTACTTCAGATTTATGTTTCACTACATTAATCCAAGTCATTCTAGTGCAGTCATCAACAAACAAGACAAACCATTTATTTCCTACTAGGGAGTCAACCGGGGAAGGTCCCCAAACATCAGAATGAACCAAATCAAATGGAGCTCTATTATTACTATCATTTTCTAGGTTTCTAGCAAAATGAGCTCGATGGCTCTTAGATTTGATACACACATCACAATCAAAACTATCATTCTCAAAACCAGAAAACAGACTTGGATAAAGTTTTCTTAGGTACCCAAAGGATAGATGCCCTAAGCGTCTATGCCATATCCAAATAGAAGACTTCCTTTTCAGCATCGAACCCGCAGTCATGTGAGTCTGTCCAACAGCCAAGTCCTCTAAATGATACAACCCTCCTCTTCTAGTACCACGACCAATGATCTCCTTCGTCAAGAGGTCCTGAAAAAGACAAAATCTGGGATACATGAGCACAACACAGTTATGTTCCTCACATAATTGCCCTACAGATAGAAGTTTGGATGAAAGAGAAGGGACCAAGAGAGTGTTAGGAAGAGTAAGAGAGGATGAAAATTGAACTTCGCCAGCCCCTGTGACTGGATAGATCTCCCCATTTGCATTGATGATCTCAGTTCTCCTTGGTATAGATTCTCTTACCAAATCATCTTTATCATAAGTCATATGATCTGTTGCCCCTGAATCAATAATCCAAGATTTATCAGTGCTACATGTATTTAGAACAAAGATTTTACCTTGATTACTCTCAACAGAGGGTAAAATTGTGAGTTTCTCTGCTGATTTCGGACCGAAATTCTCACAGTTCGGTCCGAAATGCTTACTGACTGAACCCGAAACAGTCACATTTGCAACTGCTAGGGCCTTTTCATCTGATACAGCTCCTTCTGCCATTCGTGCCTTTCCCTGCTTCTTCCTTTTATTCTCCTCCCACCAGTCTGGATATCCGATTAACTTAAAGCATTGTTCTACAGAGTGTTTTGGATTTTTGCAGTGGGTGCACCCTCCGGGTGGAACTGGTTTTTTATTGTTCGGTTTTGGAGGATAGCTGGATTTCTGAAGGTTTAAGGTTTGGGTCTTTGCTAGCATGGCCAAGGAATTATCCCCAACCTCTCCCCCAGTCAACATAACCATCTGTCGCCTTTCCTCCTTCCTCACCAAGGCAAACGCCTCTTCCACTGTAGGGAGGGGGTTAATTTGGAGTACACTAGCCCTAACCTGGTCCAATTTATCATCTAAACCATCCAAAAAAGTCAGCACCCTATCTTCCTGTACCAATTTCTGGTATTTTTCAATATCATGTGGGCATTCCATGGGATTTGGTCTACGAGTGTCTAATTCCTTCCACAACCCTTGGAGTGTACTATAAAAATTTTGGACTAAGTCTCCATTTTGTTTGATTTTACCAATTTTTCTTTTTAGGTCCAAGATTTGAGACAAATCACTACCATCAAAGTAAGATGTTTTAACTGCATCCCATACCTCCTTGGCAGTAGAGTAAGGTAAGAAGGTACCTATCAGTGATGAGTCCATAGAGTTGATCATGAAATCTTTGACCTGAGAATCCAGTACCAACCAACGCTTATAAGCTTCCTCGTCCGAAGGCTTTGGCCGAGTCGATCCATCAAGATGACCCAATCTATCGCGGCCGTTGAGCTTCATCTCCAGCATCTGCGACCACAGATAAAAGTTCGTCCCGTCTAGCTTGATTGACATCGCTGAGGTGAATCCTTCTTGGCTTTGGGTTTTTGATGGAGGTCTCGGTTGTGTAAGTAATTGGGACAAGGTGTTATTCAGATTCTGGATGAGAGTAATAGCATCTATTGAATTAGGATCAGGAATATGTGGTTTAGGGTTCGAATCATTAGGGGTACTCATGGTTTAAAGGTAGTTTCGGTCCGAAACAGAGGAATTTCGGTCCGAAACAGTGGTTCTGGTCGAGGTTTCGGTGGGATCTGGCTGAGAAGAAAGGATCGATGATGCAGTAACTCGCACCAAGAAGAAACCCTCTATGCAGTAACTCGCACCAAGACGAAACCCTCTATGCAGTAACTCGCACGAGGACGGGAAAAATAGCTGTGCAGTAACTCGCACAGAGATAGAGCCGTACAGATCTCAGAACCTACTGCTCTGATACCATGTAAACTAAAGCAATCACAGCACAGAACACGAAGATTTAACGTGGTTCAGTACGAAATCGTACCTACATCCACACGCACACACACCATCACTTTTTTATTTCTTTTCAATAATAATGGAATACAAGAGAGAATTGGGGAAGAAGATAGGTCAGAAAGGAAGAGAGAGGCGCCTCCTTTATAATAGGTAGGCTACTATTTCTTTTTATTACATTTCCATATATGCATAAATCATAAAAAGGAAAGTCAGACGGTCCAACTCGGACCGAGTTCTGGCCATCTCGGACCGAGCCAAAGATATGTGGTTCAACTCGGTCCGAGTTCAAGCCATCTCGGACCGAGCCAAACACCCCTTTCCATATCATATGTGATTCATATCTCCTTGTATCATTTTCGGTACAGTTATCCATTAAATTGCTCATAAGTTGACCTTTGACAAATCTTTCCTCTGAAGTCTACGTACCCTCTTTAATTTTCTCTATCTTCTTCGTTTACTGCCACTCGTTTCCTTGCCAACCTGCCATGCAAAGCTCTATATAAACCCCTCAAAACACTCCTCAAAGTAGCAACCAAAAACAAGTGCTCTTTGAAATTAAAGAAGAAAAAAAAAAAAACAAAACAAA
Organism: Rhynchospora pubera; assembly: GCA_028095005.1. Lineage (NCBI taxonomy): Eukaryota > Viridiplantae > Streptophyta > Magnoliopsida > Poales > Cyperaceae > Rhynchospora > Rhynchospora pubera. The sequence continues at coordinate 345,932,838 of CM051460.1, read as the reverse complement.
GAAGCATAGTTAGCTTAGCAAAATGGCTTCTAGGCTATTCTTGCTTGCTCTGCTCGGTGTTCTTGTTTGCACCACAACTGCAAGAATGCTTTTAGATATTGAAGCCAAAGAGACTGACGAGTCCAAGCGAATGCTGCTTACTAGTGGTGGAGGAAGTGGTGGAGGTGGAGGTGGTGGCGGCGGTGGAGGTGGAGGAGGTGGTGGGGGAGGCGGTGGAGGTGCCAATGGAGGTGGCGGTGGTGGTGGAGGAGGTGGCGGAGGAAGCAATGGAGGTGGCGGCGGCGGAGGTGGAGGCGGTGGTGGTGCTAGTGGTGGTGGAGGCGGAGGAGGTGGTGGAGGAGGCGGTGGAAGCAATGGAGGAGGTGGAGGTGGTGGAGGAGGCGGTGGAAGCAATGGAGGAGGTGGAGGTGGTGGCGGCGGTGGCGGATCAAGGGGAGGTGGAAGTTTTGGAGGAGGTGGACGCGGAGGTGGTGGCGGAAGAGGTGGCGGTTTTGGAGAAGGTGGCGGTCGAGGTGGTGGAAGAGGTGGCGGTTTCGGAGGAGGTGGTGGCAGAGGTGGCGGTTTCGGAGGAGGTGGTGGTCGAGGAGGCGGCAGAGGTGGCGGTTTCGGAGGAGGCGGCGGTCGTGGCGGTGGCGGCCGTGGCGGTCATGGTGGCTTTGGAGGGGGTTTTCCTTAAATATTATGGAGTAAACTTATGTAGAAAATTTTCCAAGCACATGCATGTTCTTGATCGGCTGGTGTTTTTCATATAAACTTGTGATGTGATATATATATATTTGCAATTATGTTTAAGATATCAGATATGTGTAATAAGTTGCAGAGTTGCTGTAAGAATATTACCTATAATTATATGAAATAAAGATTCCAACAGTATAATATACAACTTTAGTTAGACCTGGTTAACGTTCGAAACGGCAACGGAATGGGCCATTCCGTTTGCCGTTCCGTTCCAGAAACGGTATGCACTGAAACGATTCGTTATTCGTTCCGTTTGCAACGGAATGGACGGAACGTAGCGGAACGACTCAATTTACACTGTATTTCATACCAACGTATGCTGAAATCCGTTCCGTTTACCGTTCCGTTTAAAAAACGAATACCGAAATCTGTTCCGCCACTCGTTCCGTTTGGACGGAACGTGCACGGAACGAGTAGGACGGTATACCGTCGGCAGGCCTAACTTTAGTTTATATGTTGGAACTACAAACCTACAAAGGAAATTTTGTATTCTCTCATGATGCTATTCAATCCAACTCTGAAATTGTGTTTTCGTGGGTTGGATTGACTGATACAGAACAATCAAAATAAGGACAGTAGCGATAGGCGATAGCTACTTAGCTAGCGAGTAAGTGTGGAGTCAGACATTATCTTTTGAACGTTGATCAACCAAGTCAGCAACAGCAACGCATATATGGCACTGTTTCTACTTGGGTCAAATGATAAGCACCTGTGAATGATGTTTCTATTTTTGCGATATTTTATTTTTTATTATTATTATTATTATTTGCAAACTCAGTTATGAGTTCTATTTTAAATGGTGTTTTTGATCCAACTCTGCTAGCTAGTATTTCAATTTTAATTAACCCTGCAACTATCAATTAACCCAAAGTTGCAAAAAAAGCAACAAAATATGGATTAAATGTTGCTTACATAATGGCATATTTTTATTTGCCATGACCAGTTAACCATCTCGAAACCCAAGTATCTATCCGCTAAGTGCAAAAGTAAATCAGCCGTAGAATTTGTTTAACTACATAAAAAATATTATTCTGCTGGCGTTGATCAATTTCATTCCCCTCTGTTCACTGTTGGGTCTGATTTGACTGGCCTACTTATTAAATCAAGGTTCAGAAAAATAAAATAATAATAAATTAATATAATATATTAAAAATAATATCAATATAATAATATTTTCTTAAATAGTATCACAAGATGGGAATTTGGAATTTCGACCGCAATTACGGAATTCCGGATTCCGATCTTAGCTAAAAATAAAATTTAAATATTAGAAATAATATTTAAAAACAATATTTAATTAATTTATTTAATTAAAAAATGAATAATTAAGTTATAAATTTTTAATTAATTTATATTAAAATTATAAATTTTGGAAGATAATAACGAATGAACAAGAGCATACATGCGTGAGAAGGGCCGGAGACTTCACGCATGATAATTTAACGGCTGAAGTTATTGCCAACTGTATTAGAAATGCAGCAAAGAGAGATGTCGGTATTTTCTTACCGTGCGTGAAATCTCTATTGGAGAAAGAATACCCGAATGTGGTTCTCACTTATAACAAGATTTGGCATGGGCGAGAGAGAGAGCAATCGAACATCTTTTCGGATCGTGGGAAGATTCGTACAACAAACTCCAGAGTCTTTTTTTTGGCTATATAGAGGACGACACCCGAGACACAGATCAAATGGTTGTTTAAAAATTTATAATTTTAATGAAAATTAATTAAAAATTTGTAACTTAATTATTCATTTTTTAATTAAATAAAATAATTATTTATATTTTAATTAAATAAAAAAATTAATTTTATATTTAATTAAATAAATTAATTAAATATTATTTTTAAATATTAGTTCTAATATTTAAATTTTATTTTTAGCTAAGATAGGAATCCGGAATTCCGTTATTGCGGTCGGAATCCCAAATTCCGATCTTGTGATACTATTTAAAAAAATATTATTATATTAATATTATTTTTAATATATTATATTAATTTAATATTATTTTAAAATTTTTCGGAGCAAGGTTTATCTTTAAATTGAAACGGGCCAATATGCTTTAATCCAAGAAAAGAGAGAAAAATATAAGAGGCAAGCTAAAGAAATTGAGGTGGAGGACAAAAAAATGTCGATGATGAGAAAATAAAAATTATTATGAATTTATAATGTGTTATATATATAATGATTTCTTCAAGGAATTGAATAAACATAAAATACTACTAATGTTTCTTTTTTCCGGGATCGATTGTACTTTGAAGATTAAACGAATAACTTGGACATGGGTAAGAAAATAAAGTTTAGCCACAATTGCAATGTACATTAATACCAAATTAATTTGAAACAAATCTGGATGATTATCATGTTGAGAAAATTATCCATTACGGCATTACCCAATAATTACTGAAAACATATTGAAATTGAGCACCAATGAATGCTATCCGAGTTGGTGGGTTGACTGCCTACTTTGAACATTAGCTTATCATAATTTAATTTTTTTTTTGAAGAAACTTATCATATTTTAATTAGAGGGGTAGATTAATAGGTTGTTTGACGGTGAAATAAACCCTATCGAGCTCATATATATGGTTCATAATTAGAGAGTTGTTAGAGGGAGAATTTTCAATACATAATAAAAATATATAGAGATATTAGAAGAAAGATCAGGTGGTTGAGAGAGGCAATTAAGAGGGATGAAAATTGAATGAAAAGAGAGACGGACCGATTCATGAATGGGTTTTGGCCTTTTTGGGGCTACCTCGAAGAGTTGACAAATTGTACTTTGAATTAAAGAAAATATTTTATCACCAGTGTCGACAAAGATATAAATTACTCCAAACATTTATCTATTGTAAGCATGTATTTTGAAGCGTTTATGAAATTAGCCAATATATATGATGCATGGAATACTGAGAGTATAAACCGCATGCATATACAAATTTACTATTTGTTTTGTCTAATTTAGATGTATTTCTTGTTATCATGAATTTTGTTAGAAAATAAAATTTCACGCACGCAAAACCTATAACTGTTTATATTTTATGCATAAAAAAGTTTGTTATAAATGTTTGTTCGATGGATGTACTGTTTACCCTGCATGACAGCCCGACGCGCTGCGCAGAGCAAAAAGGCTCCATAAACAGAAGACCTAGTTGAACTCTCTTAATTAATCTGATCTAATTGTCAAGTGAGTACATGTACCACTTAATTAATCTAATCTAATTGTAAAAATAATTTAATACAGTGATATATATGGCTATGTTTGGATGGGCGTGAGAATAAGAGAAGATAGAAAGATTGGAAATAAATTTATTATTAAACAATTCAAACTTTTCACAAAGTTACACACTTCTCAATACTTCTTTCATTAATTCTCTTATTCCCGCATCATCCAAACGGAGCCTATATGTTTATATCACTTGAGCATACAGAGTGGATAAGATTTGTTGCAAAATTTAGAAGAAATTATCACAATTAATTAATATAACTTACTGGAAAATATTACATTACAGTACAGGTTAATACCTGGAAGCTAGAATTGTTTTACGGAACATTAGGAGCTAATATTAATTTAAGACATTGCACGATCCAGGAATTAAGATGCCGACAATATCAAATAGGTATATTTCAAAATTTGGAAAAATAATAATTTAATGAAATCTAACATAAATGCGTACATATGTAAATATTTCTCCTTGTATCATTTTCGGTACAGTTACACATTAAATTGCTTATAAGTTGACTTTTGACAAATCTCTGCTTTGAAGTTTGAAGTCTACCCACCCTCTTTAATTTCTCTCTATTTTCTTCATTTACTACCGTCACTCGTGTAGACCTGTCAAACGTTAACATTGTCTACGGAAACGACATGTTACGTTCAATGTTCCGTATAGATAACGAAAATTTGTTCTTGTTACGTTTAATGTTATGTTTATTGAACGTAACAATTTTTTCTTCCGCTTAATGTTACGTTTGATTAAGCGTTAAAAACGTTATAATGTTGCTTCCGTTTTTTCCAGTGATTTTGTAACATAACAAAGAGCATATTATAAGTCAAACAACATATTAGAAGTTAAGCAATTTTGTGAGCAGATTACAAATTGTTACATAAGTGCATAACAAAGATATTACAACATAAATACATAATCCATCCAGCAATTAAACAAGCCAAACAACATATTAGAACTTAAGAAATTACAACACTACACTACAAAAATTAAAGTTCAAAATTATCAAATCACATCCTGAGTTCCTGACATTCAATCATCCTAGAAATTTGACAGATTGAAATTACATAAAGTAGGGCATGTTAACTACTTGGAACTGAAATCAAATCTCAAGCTACTTTCTCAAATTTTACCAATCTCAGAGAAATTGGCTAAATAGAAAAATATAAAACAGAATGAACACATAATTGATCACTGAAAGTCACTTCTTGAGATCTAAGGAGCCAAAAAGTTAACACAACTCCAGTCTTCAACCATGCAATTACATTACCAACTATCTCAAATGCCAAAATGTCAAGCATACACTAACACAATTACACAAAGAGCCAAAGAGTTAACAGCACTCTAGACTTCAACTGTTCCAACTTCCAAATGCCAACAGAAACCTGAAGCATGTATATTGAAGCTAATTCAATTCAGAAAATGAAACCTCAAGCATGTATATGCTAATATGCATGTAAACTTCAATTTTAAGCATGTGACAGCTAATTCAACTCAAATAAACATCAATTGCAAGCATGCATATGCTATTTCAGTTCAATTGCAAGCATGCATATACCAGAATAAATGTACCAGGAATTGTGCCTTGATTCCACCTCGGTTTGCTTCCAGACTCCAACTAGTTGTATTGTATAGCAACTTAGCAAGCAGCCAAGCAAGCAATGAGGCAAGCACACCTCAAAACACACCTCGTCTTGTAACACAAATTTGAACAATTTTGCAAAAAACGTGTACCGCAATTCAGATCTGTTTCTATTTTTCAAAAAAATGTACCCCAATTTCAACAAAAAAGAGGCAAAGGAGAGAAATAGGGTTTAATTTTGTACCGGAAAGTGGCAAAGAAGAGGAGGAGTCCGGCCAGCCACACCTCGCTTTGCCTTGCCATCGTCACACTAGCTCATCAATTTGTCATGAGATGTGTGTTTGTGAGAGAGCGAGAGGGGGAGAAAGAGAAAGAAAGAGGAGATTGGCTGATCTGCTCCTGAGCAGGCGTGCGAGAGAGAGAAGAAGGCGAGTAGCGGCGCATTAGATCATTATTGACCTCTATCTAGTCTGCAGCCTTGTTGTCTCCGCTTAATCTCCTCTACAATTCACCCTATTCTATACCACTAGGAATATAAACGTTAAAACGGAATAAAACGTAAACGTAAATTGGGCCTTACGTTTACGTTACGTTTAAAAACGTAAATAGCGGCCCAATTCCGTGTGACGTTACGCCGGCCCAACGTAATAAAAAATTCATACGTTTAACGTTCCGTGACCAAAAACAAAACGTTAAAACATCTATGTTTTGACAGGTCTAGTCACTCGTTGCGTTGCTACCTGCCAACATGCAAATTAGGCCCTATATATACCCCTCGATACACTTCTCAAAACCACAACTAGAAACAAGAGCTCTCTGAGAAAAAATAACAAAGAAACATAGTTAACAAAATGGCTTCTAAGCTATTAGTGTTTGCTCTGCTTGGTGTCCTTGTTTGCACCACAACCGCCAGAATGCTTTTAGATACTGAAGACAAAAATACAGAAGAGTCCAAGCGAATGCTGCTTGCTAGTGACGGAGGTGGAGGTGGAGGAGGAGGAGGCGGTGCTGCTGGGGGTGGTGGAGGCGGCGGCGGCGGTGGTGGAAGTGGAGGAGGAGGCGGTGGAGGGGGAGGTGGTGGAAGCAATGGAGGAGGTGGTGGTGGAGGCGGAGGTGGTGGAAGCAATGGAGGAGGTGGTGGTGGAGGTGGAGGTGGTGGCAGTGCTGGTGGTGGAGGTGGAGGAGGAGGAGGTGGTGGATCCAGAGGAGGTGGAGGTGGAGGTGGAGGCGGAGGAGGAAGTGGTGGATCCAGAGGAGGTGGAGGCGGAGGTGGAGGAGGTGGTGGTGGTTCTAGGGGAGGTGGAGGTGGAGGAGGAGGCGGTGGAGGAGGAGGCGGTGGAGGCAGCAACGGTGGCCGTTTTGGAGGACGTGGTGGCGGTGGCTTTGGTGGGGGATTTCCTTAACTATGGAGTAAACAAAAATATCTTGAAACAGATCATATATACATATATGATACATGTATACTTTTTGAGTTCTCGATCGGCCGTTGATTGACATGCAAACATGTGAGTTGCGACTTGTGAATTGTGATGTGATATATCATATATTTGTAATGTGAAATAAATGCAACACGTTGCAGAATTGTTGTACATACCTACGGGTATATATGTACCTATAGTTATATCTAAAATTAAATAAAAATCCGAACAGTTACCTTGATATAAGTCTGTAATATGTGAACTTGTGATGTGATATATCATACATTTGTAATGTGAGATAAATGCAACACGTTGCAGAATTTTTGTACATACCTACGGGTATGTACCTATAGTTATATCTAAAATTAAATAAAGATCCGAACAGTTACTTTGATATACGTCTGTAATATGGGGGAAGAAAAGTTTGATAGATATACTGTTGACTATACTCTTGTTCCTCAAATAGTTTTAAATTAAACACGGAATTAAAGATCTACATATCAACCAAGCAACTAGAAATAATATAGGCTTTGATCAATTACCGCCATAGATTACTATTATTATATAAAGTGTTACATAGGAAAGGACTTCTTCAAGCAAGTGGAAAAACATCGAGTACTACTAATGTTTTTTTTTGGGGGATCAAATGCAATTCTAGGATTAAACGAGAAACTTGAACTTTAAGAAAATAAAATTGGCAAAAATTGCATTTAATTACGTGAATGCCGACCAAAATAATTTGAAAAAAAAATCAGGATGATTATCATGTTGAGAAAATTATGCATTACCACGTAATTACTGAAAACATGTTGACATCGCGCACCAATTAATACTATCCGAGTCAGTGGCTTGACTGCCAATTTTGAATATTTGCATATCATATTTTGAGAGGGTAAATGCGTTGTTTGAGAGAGAAATAAATCCTATCTCACGTGGCTCATAATTAGAGAGTTACTGGAGAGAGAATTTTCTATCTATACTTAATAAAAGATTAAGTATATACTGGAGAGAGAATTTTCTATCTGTATATACTTAATAAAAGTATATACAGATATTATAGGGAGGAGGTGGTTGAGAGTTGGAATTAGGAGCGATTATAAAACTTCAAATATCCAATATATTTTGACGCCTGGAATAGTGAGAAGTATGAACCATAGAAATTATTAATTTTTGTCTAAATGTATTTTTTTATGAGCAAGTTACCGGTGCCATATTTTTTGGTGCCACAAATGCCACATTTTATTTTTTTATTTTAAATTAAAAAAAATTGAGATATAATTGTCCAATCCAAACCATTGATCTTGTTCATTTTAATGACGGATGCGTTGTCGTAAGATTTCATAATGTTTTAAATTTATTTGATACTTGATCGAGAGGTTGAAAAATGGACATATTAGAATTATTTTATTTTAGTTATTTTGGTCCGTTCATTTTTGATCTTTTGATCATGCATTAACTAAAGTTCAAAAATTATAAAATTTTATGACAACGCATCCGTCGTTAAAATGAACAAGATCAACGGTTTGGATCGGAACCAGAACCTTACTCTTCTTTTTCCAAGAGATTTCCTCATCCCTTCCCAATGTTTCTCTTCTTCTCATCTCCATTCCTTCCTTGTGTTTCTATTCTTCCATTTCATGGGGTTTCTCTTCTTCGCACTAATTGCCGAATTTCAAAATATAGTTTCAGAACGAAAAAAAGCTAATTGTCTTAGTTGTAGAATATAAATGTTACGTTAAAAAAAACTAATTGCCTTAGTTATAACATATAATTTAAATGTAAATAAAAAAATTAATTGTTTTAGTTTCAGAATATAATTGTTCTAGAAAAAAAGCTAATTGTCTTAGTTATAGAATATAATTGTTCTGTAAAAGAAAAAAATTAATTGTTCTAGTTTCATAATATAATTGTTCTGAAAAAAAATTAATTGTTTTTATTTCATAATATAATTGTTCTGAAAAAAAAACTAATTGTGTTAATTTTATATACAAATGTTTTGAAAAAATTATTCTGAAAAATTTCTGTGAGGTGGGAGGAGGAGAAATGCAGATAGAGAGGAGACTGGAATAATTAGCGTTGGTGGGGATGATATCAGGAGATTATGTGTTTCTTTATTAATGACATATTTTTTAATTAATAATGCAGATTTCCAGAAGATGAGGGAATGATCTTTATCAGCTCTGGATTAAATTAATATTTGTATCAAAAGGTGTACGAATATGATTTATGCTTGCTAACTAGGTAGTAACTACGCATTTTTCTTTTTTCTATTTTTCATCAACATCAACATGTACGCACTTGGTTCACTATTAACAAATGTCAAATTTGAATAGTGCACAAAAAAATTATTGCTTCCACAAGTTCAAATTTATTAACAATTAAAAAAAAAACTACTTTCAAACTTACATTTCCGCACGTTTAAAAAATACAGTTGATGCATCAAAATTCACGCATGACGGTTTGAGCCGATATCAATAAGAACAATCATTTTGAAACAAAAAGTAAGGGTATCTGCGTGGAACAATGATAGAATCGAAGAGTTAATAATTGTGAAGGATAATTTCAACTTGAAAATAACAAATTCGTTGTACATATAGCTTGACCAGAGTTGTAATTCATAAATCAGAGTTTGAATCCAATATTTAATTATTTAGAAGCTCGACGATTAACAAAATAGATAACGAAACAAACATTAACCTGATCAAGACATTTGTTATGGTTAATTGACCACACCAGCAGATGAGCACTAATTGTCTGTCGCTAGATCAAAGTTGCAAAGCTTGATCACCAGATGTAGAGATATCTGATCAATCGAGGATAAGATGTCGATTAGGATGCGGTTTTGAGTATTGGCAAAATATTTCGATCTTGGAAGAGTAGAGAATAGATGAAATATTTGAGAGAAATTACAGAGAATTTAGACCTTATTTGTTGAATCTGATCGCCACTGAAATACAAGAGATCGTCATTGGAAGATCTGATCGAGAGAAAGAGGAGAGAAGTGAATTAAAAAAATGAAAACAACCGTCTTACGTGATATCTCGTGACAAGATTGAAAGCCGAAGAAGCGACTGGATGATGGACGTCGATGATACTAATATAGTAATATGGATGGTAAGTTTGGTAACTGGTAAGAAGCAATTTTCAACCACGTGGCGCTGAGATAGCGGATCCCCGTGGCAAGCAGCCGGCACACGGCACGGTCACGATCCTCAAACGGAACTTTGATGTCGTTCCGTCAACCACGTGCCGTTGGCTGCCAACTGGATCTGTAAGTGGGACCACTTCTCACGACGCCTCTATAGATAGCCTTCAGGAGACTGATCTTGTACCACACGATAGGGGCACACCAAACAGGTCACAGAAACGCCTTTCCTCTATCGATCTAGAAGAGCTGCAAGCGTCAGTGCGCACAGCTAGAAGGGGAGAAACAGACAATCCCCAGCTATCTTTAACAGATGACTCAGCTCAGGTTCTTTTTCCTTCCCAATCGCCATTGACCGAGTTGGTTTTGGCTGATAGCACGGAATGTTTATCCGTTAACAATCTGTTCCCAGAGACAATTTTAACTGCACCAGCATTAAATGTTGATGGGGGCTTTTCTATTAGTGCGTCCAAACAAAAAGCAAAACCTGCCACTTCAAGGACATACTCTAGGAAAAGTTCATTAATTGCCGACAAAAAGGCCCCGCAAATAACCCCCTTAATTGAGTCTTTGGAACCTGACCAATTTGTTAATATACCCTTGACTTATGCTGAATCTATAGACTTAACCGCCTTAATTGGGGTAAGCACTAACCAGTTGGTGCCTTTTGAGGCCAACACAGTCCAACAAGAACTGGCCCAGCCGTCTAGGATTTCTACTAGACCTGCTAATTTAACAGATTGTTATCAGGTTGTGAGCCCACCAAAGCCTAGAGGCAGGCCTAGTAAGAAAGGAAAATTAGCACCTTCTAACTCCAAAGCAGCCCCTTCCTCTCAACCTGTTTCGCTTGGTGCCCAGGCAGCAGGCGTTAAGGTGGCTAAGGCGTTGGTTCCTTTCAACAATGAGCAGTGCCTCCAGCTAGATGCTAGCTCAGAGGACGACTTCTCATCTTAATTGCAATATCACTTTAGCTAGCTTTAAGCTATTTTTGTTGAGGCTTTTTTTGTTATTATGAACCGTAAGCCTTTTAATCTTTTGACTTGGAATGTAAGAGGTTTAGGTGACCTAGCAAAGCGTAGAGTCATCTCAGATGGTTTGAGAACCGCGAGATGTGATGTTGCTTGTCTGCAGGAGACAAAATTACAACAACCTGATTTTTCTTGTCTTCGCTCTCTCCTTCCTTCTTTCTTTGACATGAATATCGTTACTCTAGATGCTATTGGCACTAGAGGTGGTTGCTTAATTTGTTGGAAACGTGCTTATTCTCTACTCAATTCCTAGTCGACACGCTATTCATGTTCAGCTCTTTTATTGGACAGCAGGTCTAACTGCCAGCTGTTAATCACCTGCGTGTATGGCCCCCACTCTGCAACGCAGAAATCTGACTGCTTCCATCAGCTGCTTCATATCTCTGGCTTGTCGCCGGGGTTATGGGAGGTTTTGGGTGACTTCAATGCAGTCAGATGGATGGTAGAGAGATCATCTATGTGCACAGATTTTTCTGCTATGCAGGCCTTGAATGGCTTTATTGATGCGGCCCAATTGATGGATGTCCCCATTCAAAATAGGAATTTCACCTGGTCCAACATGCAGCCCACTCCGACTCTCTCAAGGCTAGATAGGGTGCTGTTATCTCTTAATTGGCAAACTGAATTTCCAAATATCACCCTTCAGGCCTTACCTATCGTGGTTTCGGATCACTCGCCTCTCTTATTGCGTTGCAGGCAGCTAGAGACTAAACCAAAGCCCTTCAGAATTGAGAAATTTTGGTTGCATAATAAACATGCTACTGAGCTGACAGAACAAGTTTGGTGTTCAACTCAGCAAACTGACCAACCTATGGCTAGTATTAATGCACGATTTAGCACAGTACACCAAACTTTAAGAGAGTGGCATAAAAATAACTACTCTTACATTTCCATTTTTCTGTCAAATGCCAAAGCCTGTGTTGCATGCTTGGATAGGTTGGAGGAGAGGAGAAACTTGACAGAGTTGGAAAGGAAAGTGCGGAGTATTGCCCGTAAACGTGCGTTTGAGCTTGCTAACATTCTGGAAATAAGATGGCATCAACGCTCACGCACAAAATGGCTTGCTTGTGGGGACAGAAACACTTCCTACTTCCATGCAATTGCAACAAGCAAAAAAAGAGCAAAGTTTATCTCTTCAGTTGAGGATGGTGACCAAGTTTTTACCAACACTGTGGATATCTCGACGGCCTTTACGTCCTTTTACAAGTGTTTGATGGGGTCAGAGGTGGTCACATCTCATTTTTCACCGTCAGCTCTTTACACAGACCAAGCGGTGCAACTTTCGGATCTGACTCTTCCTTTTACTGAAGCAGAAGTGCACCATGCTGTCATGGGAATGTCAAATAACAAGTCATGTGGGCCTGATGGTCTACCAAATGAGTTTTTCAAATTGCATTGGCAGCTTCTAAAGCATGACTTGATGATGGTTTTTGACTCCTTTTTTAGGGGTACTCTGGACTTAACATCTTTTAATACAGCACATTTAATACTGCTACCAAAGGAAGAAAATGCGCTTAAACTCACTTCTTTCAGACCCATAAGTCTCATTTGCTATGTGCCCAAGTTAATCTCTAAAGTTTTGACCAATCGGTTAGCACCCCACATGCCATCCCTCATCCCCAATTCTCAAACAGGCTTTGTCAAAGAAAGGCTTTTGACTGAAAATTTCATCTCAGCAAGAGAAATAAGTGCAGAGCTAGCGAAGAGCAAAGATCCTGCTTTCCTTCTGAAGCTAGACTTTCAAAAAGCTTTTGATTCTGTAGCCTGGCCTTTCCTCTTTAAAACCTTGGCCTGTAGAGGCTTCCCCGATCAGTTCATAGCTTGGATCAAATCCCTTTTTCACTCGTCAACCTCGGCTGTCGTAATCAATGATGTTGTTGGCTCTCCTTTTGCTCACAGACGAGGACTCAGACAGGGTGACCCCCTGTCTCCCTTCCTCTTCCTTTTGGCAGGAGATGTTTTGAGTAAAATGGTACAAGCTGCTTCTATTTCAGTCAACTACAACCTCACTTCTAAGCTTTCAAACCCCTTCTACTTGCTCCAATACGCCGATGACACTTTAATTTTTGGCACCGCAAAGGGACCGGCACCTGCTACTCTTCAGTTTGTGCTCAGGAATTTTTCTGAAGTTTCGGGTATTTCTATAAACTTGTGCAAAAGTGCATTTCTACCGTTCAACCTTTCTGTGCAACAATGCAACTCCTTACAGAGTACACTTTCATGTGCATTGTCTGACTTTCCTCTCACGTATTTGGGGCTGCCGTTGAGTGTGGTTAAGCCTGGAAGGCAAGCCTTCCAGGCTTTGGTTGATAAGGTGCAAAAAAAGTTAGAAAGTTGGAAAGGTACGTTACTGACAAGGGCGGGGAGAATCGTTCTGGCAGGATCAGTTCTCTCTTCAATCCCTGTCTTTTTTATGTCTGTTTTCAGACTAACTACTTGGGTGATCAAAGCCATTGATCGAATAAGACGTAATTTTGTGTGGGGAAATAGCAGGTCCACAACCAGAGGGATACCTCTCCTTTCTTGGGACAGAATGTGTGCACCGAAGGTGGTGGCGGGTTTTGGTTTAATGAATTTGAAAATACAAAACCTTGCTTTGCTCTTACGGTGGTGGTGGAGGCTGTACAACGCTACAGACTCTTACTGGTACTTCATCACCCACTCTCTCTATAGGAAAAATGATGTCAATACTCCACCTTTGGGATGGAAACAACAAGGGTCCTTTTTTTTGGAAAGAACTGATGGCCTTGAGATTTTATTTCCAGCTTTCGACTCATACGATTGTAAACTCAGGAAGGCAATCACTTTTTTGGTTTGATAAATGGGGCGGTCGCCGCCTATCTTTCTTTGGTTATGATGGGGGCACGCTATTAAGGAAGTTCATCTCTCTGTCAAACGCTCTTCCTATCTTACGGCAACTCCTGCCTTCTCCTTTAAATTGGAGCCAAGTGGATTTGGTAGAATATGCATCTCATTTAAACACTTCCACTGGCCGCGACCAGACGATTTGGAGATGGACTTCAAACGGTGTCTACTCAGCTGCTTCTTTCTATCATGCCTTCATTATGGCTGGTAGACATAAGTTCTCACTTTACTCCATCTGTAAATTAAAGGTCAAACCAACAGTTAAGTGCTTCCTCATCTTACTGGCACATGACAGGATCTTAACTCAAGATCAGCTACACAAGAGGAAGATGCCAGTGCAATTTGGGTGCGTTCTCTGTGGTGATCAAAGCTGTGAAACAACAGTTCATCTTTTCAGCTCTTGTCCTTTTACCACTGAGCTTTGGAATCGCATGTCTCAGAGCTTGGGTTTTGCTCCCCTCGGCCAACACAGTAGCTGTCTAGAGCTGCTCTTACATGCTTTCCATGTTTTGAGCTTAACAGTTTTCCAAAAAGTTTCAATTGCAACAGCTTTGTGGGGTATCTGGCTTGAACGCAACAACCGAATTTTCAGACATGAATCTCGTTTGCTTGGTGCGATACATGATTGGATCATCGGGGAAGCAACGCTGTTTTTGAATCACTGCTAAGGCGCTAGAGAGGAGTCTGGTTTAGTTTCAGAAGCTGTGCTCATCTTGCTTTTCACTTTTCTTTTTTTACCTTTTGCTTTTTCTTTGTACCTGGTAGCCGCTACCTGGTTTGTCCAAAAAAAAAAGAAGCAATTTTCAAATTAAATTATCCTCTGTTCAATTCCCGCCAAATTGGGCCAATCATAGTTGTAATCAATTAGTGAGGCCGAAGCCCAGTGAACTTCCGATTTCTTCAGGGTCTTTTAATTTTTTTTTGGGCCATAATTCAATCAATCCAGATCGTTACTATATTATATGTTCTGTGTGTACTTTTTATTTGTAGATTATACATTTTTATTTGATAAACCATTTCTATATATTATTTTTAAGTTTTAACATCAACATTTTTTTAATATATCTAGTTAGTAAGTAGATTGCAATTTTCCTTAAAAAATCTTGAACTCACGATCTGCATTTCTTGGTACAATAAATAAAAACTAATTACGAAGCATGCAAATAAGATCTCCCATATATTTAACCAATATTAACCGCTAAAAATTATAACTGTCTAACATGCTTCGAATGCGAAAGATCCCAAACTCTGTCCAGTACTGACATGCCCGGGCTGCAGAGTAAAATCTTTTTAATTCCTTTTAAGAAAGGTGGTACTGGTACCAAGGTGGTTAATTAGTAACTTTCAAAAAAAAAAAGGTGGTTAATTAGTAGTGTTGCATAATCTGTGTTTCTGTAAATTGTTAGTGGAAAAAGGTAGCCAATTTTAAGAATACTTAAAATGAAAACAAATTCTTCCACATTATTATTTGCTTACAAAAATGAAATGAGATTTTTAATAAGTAGTGTATAAGGTTCTTAAAAATTAGATTGAGCTCATTAGTCTGTGGGCTCAGATATGCCATTCAATACATCATCTCATGCACAAATAACACATCAACATGAAGAAATTTCTCTAGCTTAGAGATACAAGTTCCAATATACGGATTGTTAATTTATACCAAAAGCATGACATGTTTTGTTTTCTTTGCAAACTAGCCAGTGAACATGAAGACACTAGACGCCCCAAACTGTATCTAAAATTAAATTAAATGTACATAAATTCGGAAAAATGCAGCAAAGTATATATATATTTAGCAATTCAGCCCGTAGGCAAGCAGCATACTATTTCGAAATAAATCCAAATTAACAATCTTTTGAGCAGCACAAACAATATAATATAAGTATAAAGTATAAAGTAGCTTGAATTATGTACGTTCAACTTTTAAAATCCACCACCTCCTCCTCCACCACCACCGCCGCCGCCTCCAAATCCACCAGCACTGCCTCCGACACCAACACCACCACCAAATCCACTACCAGACCCGCCACCGACTCCTCCTCCTCCGCCACCACCTCCACCAAAACCGCCACCTCCCCCTACTCCACCACCTGATCCGACACCACCACCAGCACCAAAACCACCACCACTTCCACTTCCTCCACCGACACCACCACCTCCCCCACCACCAAAACCGCCTCCTCCACCAACACCACCACCACCACTTACACCACCCCCAGCACCAAAACCTCCACCACTTCCACTGCCTCCACCGATACCACCACCACCGCCACCACCAAAGCCGCCACCTCCTCCTACACCACCGCCTACACCTACACCTACACCTACACCAACACCAACTCCAAACCCACTGCCACTTCCACCACCAGTGCCACCACCTCCACCACCACCAAAGCCGCCGCCTCCACCAACACCACCGCCGACTCCTCCACCTGCCCCAAATCCACCACCTGATCCAGCCCCTCCACCAATACCACCACCTCCACCTCCCCCGAAACCACCACCACCACCACCAACTCCTCCACCTACTCCACCGCCAGCTCCGAATCCTCCTCCGGATCCATAACCTCTACCACCTCCGAAACGACCTCCTCGTCTGCATCCTTGGTAGCCATAACGACAGTCACCGCCAAACCGACGGCCACCATCAAAATCTGCAAGCACTACAGTAGCTATACCAATGAGAAGTAGAAGCAATGCTACTTGCCCCTTCACAGAGAAATCCATATTGACTAATTACTTTAGTTTGTGAGAGATATGCTTGTGTTTGATCGATGCTATGAACACACACACCCCGTTGATATTATATAGTCTACATCGAACTAGCATGATCGATTGAGCGGAAGGAAATTAATATGAGTAGTTGGGGGGTGGCGGGAAGAGCTGAAGGTTTGAAAAAGAAAGGATTTGTTTACTTGTCAATTTTGAAAAAAGTCAAAAAGGGGAAGACCATAGCCCACAGCCACAGGCAAGGGAAGTCAGCGCTGACTGGTTTAAATTAAAGGGTACAATAATATTGGTTAGCTGTCAATACGTTGAATTATAATTTTAAATTTAATGGATCCTTTTCTATTGATTTATTACGAAGCAATCCAGATTGGACCCATATGAAGTCGCTACCTTTTAGTGAAGCTTCATGCAATAAATTCTGTGGCCCATGAGACTGGTGGCTAATGGGCGATCATATCCATTGACCGCTATTACATCACAACTAGTGGGTTCTCGCGCGTTGCGCGAACTATCTTTCTTTGTTATTTTTTCCTAAAAGATTATGCCAGCTATGTTTAAAGATATTATCGATCAAGAAATAATGAAATATATACACAATACAAATAGGAAAGTTTTAATGCTCACATGGTCTCTAAAATTATAAATAGAGTACTATTTCAATACTGGATAAGTTGTCAGCCATAAATACACATCTTGATACATATAGTTGCAAATAAAAAAAACTATCAAAATATAACCAAACAATCTAATTAATTAGCCAATCACCTAATAGTGAATCAGTGTATACTTACCAACAGAAATATTATTCTGTAGATGTGTAAGACACCTTTTGAGTTGTTTCAAATTGTACTGCATGAACATTCAAAATAGAACCGGTGTCCACATAATCAATTTTTTGCACAATTTATTGCGATCAAATATGAAAAGAGCTTGTTATAGATATTATCTTTGTGTTGTGCTGGATTACTACACAGTGTGTTATGGGTTGCTTCGCACAATTAGTCCTCCGACTAAACATAATGTCAGCTGTAAATAAGGCACCCATAAAAGAAAAAAAAGGAAAAAGTAAATTCCTAATTGCAAGCAAATATATACGAAATTTTTTTTATATGTTTCCAAATTATTAATTGAAAGTTTTTGATGGTAACACAGTCAAAATAGTCAATCACTTAAAAAAAGGAAATCAATCTAATCAAGATTTCTAATATACATGTAGCATTTCTAGAGCCTAATTCTAAATAGCATTTGATAGATCTGACAAATTAATCAAATTAATAATTAATTAATTGAACGCTAACTAAAATAAAAAAATGGTGCAATGATGCACCAATTCAATACTGAGTGAAAATGAACCTAGAAACTATATAAAAATAACACTGCTGAAGTATAAACTAACAATCTGTCATAAAAATTAGGCACACTTTTTTCAAAACAATATAGATTGAAGGGTTTACAATTGCATCCAAATATAGATTGTTCGAATGGAATTTAAGCTGACAACTATAATGAATTAGTAATATTCAGCAATAAAAGTTCATATTGAACTTTCTTTTAATTGGAGAAATTGAGATGCTTTACCAGCACTTGTAACAATTAGAGATTATAGTATGAGATAAATTATCAAACAGAAAAAGATAACACCAATCGAAATCACTTGCTTGTCCCAGATTCTGAAAATTCCAAGCCTTATAATAGATACCTTCTCAAAGAGGCAACGTAGGGGGGAGGAGAGCAGGAGGTCGTCAACCGTACTCTTGAGATGCTGAGAACATGCAGACGAAATCAGCAAGATAAAGAACAAATTTACTCAATAAGCACAAAATTGTTTCGACCTATATTCATTACTAATTAAATTAAAAGGCTTCACTGGTTACAATTAAGAAATTAAGAGTGAAATTATAACAACGAAGATAATCTTTGCAAAGGTAGGGGCTCTTACTCCCCAATTTTATTTCAAAGGGAAAAATTTGATGTTTATTTATAAAAAATTGACAGAGCACTGATCATGCATAGTATAACCTCAATCTTAGTTCCATCATTAGGAAGTCATATTCTATTATTATTGTATTACAAACATAGAAAATAATGTACGTTTAAGAACTTACTGGTATAGCAACCACTTAGCATAGCTCCAAGTACCACCTGAAGCTAAACCACCTGTTTACAATCACAAAGGATGTTCATAGCAAATTAGCTTTGACATGGAATGCATGAAGTTACTTTCTTAATGCCATAACGCCACCACATTAACCAAATTATGCAATGATAGAGAAATTAACCATTGATGTTGCCAAGTAAATTTTTTAACAAAATATTTTTGTTATTTCTGCAAGTAAGTGGCACAAATATGAATAAAAATAGTTTCTCGAAGGCAAATAATACCGGCAACCTAACATTAGGTCCAAAACCTGAAAACATGAATAGGCACAAAACAATAATTTCACTATGATACTTAATTAAGAGGCAGATGTTATCATACAGTAACCTGACTTCTCTGTACCATACAGGATATCAACATTATCTAAAGGGTTAGGTAATCAATCTGGTTATAATACTTGAAAGCTAACCATAGATCTTGAATTATTTAATAGCAAAGTATAAGATCTAGCAAATGCTAATCATACCATGTAAGCAAGCAAGAAATAACAAAATAGGACATCAACCATATTATAAATGAACATCTAAACAAAATTAAATTTATCGCCTAAAAGAATGAACTGACAACCACCCACCAGACATAACATTTATATAGTTCAGTTAACTTTGATATCACAACTGAGTATATTAAATTATTAACATATATAAAAAGAAATTTGAAATTGCTCAAAGAGCCTTCTATATAGATTGCATATCTTAATAAGAAGAATAATGGATCATAAGTTGAATGAAATTCATTTCTGATGCTATGGTCATATGAAAGCATTCATAGCCAATTTGAATATCTACTTCAAAACACAAAGTATCTATAATCTATTGAAGAAATAGGATAAGAACTAACATTAGTAAGATGGAAGACTAAGAGTGGTCAATGTAACTTCAGGGATTATTAATTCACAATGTAAGCTTACTGCTGCACGTAGTATAGTGTTAGAATTAGATTGGACATTTTATTGCGCACCATTTACTTGGCACACAGAATCAGTAAAATTATGAACTTAAATCATCATCCTAGCAGTGCTCAAATCTCACACACAATCTTAACTTGGGCATTTCATGAAGCACATGAAGAGTTAGAAATAATTTACCTTGATTTTGCTTTTTCTACCTTTCCATAGCAATCTAAACAAAGCTCCCACATCTTGCACAACCTTAGCCTAATAGAAATTGGGGTTGAGGACCACAATCAGAAATTTTGAAATTAAAACGAAGATCGATGAAATAAAACTATACATATATCAGATAAAAAATGAATGACAGAGAAATTTTTAGAGGCCTTCTATTTTAAAGAATGATGCTTAAACCTATGACCTTTTTCTTACTACTTTAACTATTCTAAATAAACAGAGCATAACAAATCTTAAGGAAAATTTTAGATACCTTTTATGTCAGACATTTCTTTTTTTTATATACCTCATGCAAGGAATCAGGAAATGCTTCCACAAATTGAACTTGTGACCTTTTTCTTACTAATTCACCTATAGTAAAAAAAATAGAAAATAGCAAATGTTAAGGAAATTTTTAGATACATTCTATGCAAGGCATAATTTTATGTTATTTTATTTTAATTTATTTTATTGCGCTGGTCTTCTTTCATCCGGCATGGCATCACCACTATAAAAAGAATACAAATAAATACAAAGTCACTAAAAAAAACAAAACTAATAATGAGCAAAGTATAGAATCTAAATGAAAAATAAGGTAGAATGAACTTGACCTGGTACTGCTGCTTAACCTCATGCTGCTCCATCCAGAGGACCTGCAATAGAGAAGGAAACAGAATGAAGTAAAATTATGATGAAATTTAAACAATAAAAAGGGAAATCTGAAAAAAAATACTATACGGAAGAAATGAAAGAAAAGGCAACAAAGCATAGACATACAATAGAAGAAGAACGAAACTAAGAGGAAAAAAAACCTAAAATTATAAAGCACTAACCGCAATTCTACTTTCAAATTGAGAATTATTGGCCATGGCTGAGAAACTTTAATGTATTTTTATTCATACATTAATTAAGCCTTGGCCATGGCGCATTTGAAATTGCATCGAGATGAATCTCTAAACGTAGATCTGAAGATTCTAAATGAAACTATAGCACTTGTATAATGAGAGATGACCGGAGTTGAAAGAAAACTTAGCGCAGAGGAAAAGAGAAGATCAGTTTTTATCTTTGCGTAGGTAATCGTGTTGAGTGACGGAGAATGGAGATAGTCAGGAGAGTTGGTGAGAGAATCAAGGAACAAAGAGAAAGAATCTCACAACCCCTACTTTGAAGTTGAGCCAGGAGCACTGGATCGATAGGTGTGTTTTAGGGAGAATTTTTGGATGGCTCAGAGAACCAAGATCATTTAATACTGTGCTATGCTCACATGGACATTTGAATAGACAAAGCCAGTGGGAGAGAACGAACAATCCAGAAGGAAACAAATCGACGGATAAGATGCCACGAATCTAAGGGAGAGGATTGAGTGAAACACAACGAATGGCCAGGATCAAAACACTGTCGGGAGAACTGTGGATCAGCAGTACTTTCGGATGCGGATGTATTTGTGCGGATTTATGTATTGTCTATTGATTGGCCAATCTGTAATCTGCAAATGCAGAGTTTGATGAAACCGGTTTAGCTCCTTACAACTTTCCACTGTTGAATTGATTATGTCAAAGACATCCTTAGAGAACATTATGATCTTGATAAATTAAATTAATCCCTCTTAGCCTCATTTATGCACCACTTCCCTAATTTAAGGTTCCGTTTGGATAGGTGTAGGAAGAAGGGAAGAAGAGAAAAAATTGGAAGAAATATTGAAAAGTATGTAACTTTGTGAAGAGTTTGGATTGTTTATAATTTTTTTTTCTTTTTCTTCTTCTTTCTTCCAATGATCCAAACGCACCCTAAGAGGTTTGGCCTCCTTAGTTTCGTAGGTTAATAACTTAAGAGTAAAATGACACAATAAATTACTTTTTTTAAAATTTGAACACTAAACATATTTTACCTGAAATTATTATCAAATTAAAGCCAATGCATCTACAAATGATCTATACATTTTCTGCTACAACTTATTAACATAATTTAAAACATATACTAAGATTGGTATCATTAACTTAATAATTAAACAGGAGGCTAATGAGTAATATATTATTGCTAATCTTATTGCCGAGCTCATACTAAACACTACATTCTTAGCCTAGCAATAGCATCATATACGAGTTCATTTACAAAGAGAGAAGTATTGTATTAACTGTTGCCCAACGGCACCATATATAAATATGCGGTAGACTTGACCCCCCATTTTTTATTTAAAAAAAAAAATGAAGTAGACTAAAATCAGTCGCGACTGACTAATGAGTCCGTCAGCTGCGATTAAATTTCAATTTTCGAGATTTTAGCAGTCGATCCGAACAGTTCTGAAGCAGTTCCAAAATTTCAGTTCTGAAGATGCATTGGCTTTAATCTAATCTAAATTTCAGTTCGACGATGAGGAGTTCCGCACCGTGCTCGACGAGGACTGATCTCAGGTCCCCTACTCGTCTCATGTCTGATTCTCCCCTTCCGCCCCCTTTCTCTGGATCCATCCCGATGCACCTCCTCCTCTGCCACCCCGCCCTACCACCAACCCGTCCAATGGAAAAGAAGAAGAAGTTCAGGAAGCAACGAGCACTTGAAAGTCTTCAATTTATCAGAAGCCAATCTCAAGCTCTTAAAGAGAATAGGTACTTGAGTAAATCCAATCGTCCATACTGGAATTCTAGGTTTTTATGAACATTTCAATATGTTTGCATTTTAATTTTATTTTTTAATCTACTAAAGTTATATTTAAAATCTTTCTAGAGAAATTGCTTATCTGGACTAGAAGCAACAATGATATTTACATAATCGACAAGAGCAACTAAACCAACATCATGATCGCTGAGTTCAAGTTTAATTGCAATATTAGCTGCTCAGGTACATCTCATTTGTTTTTTGGTATATAATGTATATTGAGTAATTATCATACAAGGAACACATCTGCTAGCTCTCTTCCTCTTTTGTCCTCTTCCTCTGGCTCAATTTCGATCTGTCGCCTCCTCCTCTGCCGCCATCCCGCTCCTTCCCAAACCCCTTCCTTTTAGTTTCGAAAGGGTTTAGATGTGGTGTCGAAAGGGTTTAGATATCATTTTCTATTTTCTGTGATTTTGTTGTAAGGATTCGAATGGGTATCTTCAGTATTTCAGTACCATTGACTTTCTTTGCCAGTTATTTTGGCATTCTTTTTCTTCCCTTTACTTTATAGTTTATATATATTATAACAATTGAATCAGTACCAATGGATCCAAATATACTGTAATTTCTATAACTATTATTAGATTTTATGTTGAGATGATTTACATAGTTATTTTTTATTTTTGTATAATTATTTAAATTTGCAGAAGCTGACACAACTTATGTTCCGAAGGTTATTGATGATATAGTAATTAGTAAATGATTCTCTAGATGTGATATTCATCTTTATAAAGTCTTATCTTCCAGTATGATGTCATGCATTATCTATTTCTAATGTACTTTTCATGCTTTACTGACGGGTATTTTGGTCTTTGGTGGATAAGATAGGGTTGATCGTTTTATTTTAAATGAAACAGTTACATGAATTGTTACAATGGTAGTTTAGTTTACGTATTTATCAGAACTTCCAATCTGTCATTCGACATGGCAATGGATTTTTTTGAAGATAGACATGGCAATGGATTGTTTCGAAGGTAAAATAATATATTAATTTTTCTGAAGTGATCATGATTGTAGCCACAACTTATAAAAAAAAACTTTATATAATGCATCTTTCATCTCCTAAGCTATATATTAATAAAGAGGTCTGAATATTGTTAAATATAAAAGTTCCACATTGATCTTTTGTTTCCATTTATTTGCTATGTTTTTTTTTTATTTATTTGAGATTTTGTAGTAGTTCTCACTAAAAAAAAAACTATCTTTTTGAGCTGAGTAATACAACAGCTAAAAATCATACCATATCAGTATGGTTTTTGAGTTTGTGTTGATTGCAGTGAAAATGTTCTCTGGTCAATGTGGCTGTTTTAATTTATGCTTACTTTCTTTGCATTAGTACATGTGAGAACATTAAAGTATTAACACTTCAGGATTTTTTTTACAAAGAGTGTTCCCATATAAGCTTGCTTAAAATATGTCAAGGACATAATTGAAAAGGATCCTTGCTGAGAAGAACTCACTTTTAAAAAGTCTACATCATTATTCTGAAAATTAAGAATTTTTTTTCCATTTCTCCATTTCTGCATCATCATTATGCTTAAAGGATCTAATGATGCAATGTAGGTAATGATGTCTACTATCATTGAAATATTGTAGGAGAGCTCAATGAAGCAAATTGAGGCCCCAACACCCTGCACCTCATTTTTAATTGAAGGTTCTTTTTTATCTCTCAATCTTTCGTTTCTCTATCTATTTTATATGTATATTAATCTTTATCATGACAAGGTACAATACAATTCTGTAATGTTGTTTGTCATTTCTATTGGTCTCAAGTTTTAATTAGAAATTATTTTTTTACCGCTTTCATAGGTGACTAAGTGCAACAATGAACAAAAATTGTTCACTGAAAAATATATTGATATATTAGAATACTTCTTTAAGTTTACGGTTTCAAAATATAGAGAGACCACTGCCAGTAATTATGGAAATTAGTTCATTTTAATAGTTAATTTGGTGGGCATGGTTGGAGGTCTTTGACATCACATAGTGGAGGGGCACTGGTACCAGTTGTAATGGCATTTTATTCTTTTCAAATTCAGATATGCAGTTGTAATGGCTTGAAAAGAATATTAGAATACCAGATATTGGATTTGCCTGATTTGTAATGGCAATTAAACCAAATCAGGCAATTTGTTTTCTAAAAAGCAATTAATTTAAGTTAAAAACTTCACAGGAGACCAGATATAGATACAATTACGTGACGTTTAGCAGATACACATCTTTTTATGTAAGTTACTTTTTATACACAATAAGCAAGCAATATTTTTTTTATCAAGTTTTTTATAGGCGTAATTTGAGTTTTTATCTTACAATTTTCTTTTACTAATATTGATCACTTTAGCCTCCAAGGAAAAGCTAATTCTATACACACATTTTTTAACAAATTAACGTATGCCTTTTAGGAGCCATCTAAATTGCAATTCTAACTTACTATATATGATACAGACATAATGTTGCATGTTTTTTATATTAATAATAATAAGTAATCTAAGATATACTTATTATATATACTTAATGTTGCCTTTAATAAATCTCAATATGTCAACGCTAAATTATGATAGTAAGCACTTATAGTTTACTAATTATAAAAAAATATAAAAAAAATCACATTCGTTAATTATCAATTCACCGCGCTTCCCCACCTAGTTGAGATTAAATCTATACTGAAGCAATCCGAAACCTTTAATTGAGATTAAGTCTATACTGAAGCAGTTCTGAAGATGCATTGGCTTTAATTGAGATTAAATCTTCAAATGATCTATATATACTGAGGTATCAAAGCACTCCGAAACCTTTAATTGAGATTAAATCTATGCTGGAGCAGTTCTAAAAAACCGTTCTGAAGCAGTTTCGAAAATTGAGATATATTTTATTTCTTCATGTCCCTCCTAATTGGATTTATGTCTATCACAACTCACAAGTTTACAACAATCCACCATTATCTGAAGCAGTTCTAAAATTTCAGCAGTAACAAAAGTTACAACAGGAATTCTGCTTGTACCTATAAATTTAGCTGGCTTGTAAGAAGCAACTTTCATTTTAAATTATCTTCTATTTTTTTCCCGCCAAATTGGACCAATCATATTAGTAGTCAATTAGTGAGGCCGTAGCCCAGTGAACTTCCGACTTCTTCGTAGTCTTTCAATTTTTATAGGGCCATAATTCAATCTATCCAGATCGTAACTATATGTCATTCATATCATCATATGTTCTCTGTATACTTCTTAATTATTTGATAAATTATTTCTATATATTACTTTTTAAGTTTTAACATCAACATTTTTTTAATATATATAGCTATTAGCAAGTAAGCAGATTACAATTTTCCTTAAAAAATCTTGAACTCACGATCTGCATTCCTTGGTACAATAAAGTAAAAACAATTACGAACCTTAAATAAGATCTCCAATATATTTAACCAATATTAACTGCTAAAAGTTATTACTATCTAACATGCTTCAAATGCGAAAGATCCCAAACTCTGTCCAGTAGTGACATGCCCGGGCTGCAGAGTAAAATCTTTTTAATTCCTTTTGGCTCCGTTTGGATACGAGTGGAAAGAAGAAAGAAGAAAAGAAGGGAAGAAAATTTATTATAAACAATCCAAACTCTTCACAAAGTTGCACACTTCCCAATATTTATTTCCACTTCTTCCTTTCTTTTCTTCTTCCCACACCTATCCAAACGGAGCCTTTATGAAAGGTGGTACTGGTAGCAAGGTGGTTAATTAGTAGTGCTTCATAATCTGTGTTCCTGTAAATTGTTAGTGAAAAAAGGTAGCCAATTTTAAGAATACTTAAAATGCAAATAAAAATTCTTCCACATTATTATTTGCTTACAAAAATGAAATGAGATATTTAATATAAGTTCAGTGTATAAGGTTCTTAAAAATTAGATTGAGGTAATTAGTCTGTGTGCTCAGATATACCATTCAATACATCATCTCATGCACAAATAACACATCAACGGCTCCGTTTGGATAATGTGTGGAAAGAAGGAAAGAAGTATTGGAAAGTGTGTAATTTTGTGAAAATTTTGGATTGTTTATAATAAATTTATTCTTTTATTTTTTTTCTTTCCTTCTTTCCAAATTGAATCCAAACGGAGCCAAAAATCGAAGAAATTTCACTAGCTTAGAGATACGAGTTCCAATATACGGATTTTTAATTTATAACAAAAGCATGACATGTTTGGTTTATTTTATTTATTATTATTTTTTTTTTTTGCAAACTAGCCAGTGAACATGAAGACACTAGACGTCCAAAACTATATCTTAAATTAAATTAAATGTACAAAAATTCGGAAATGCAGCAAACTATATATATATTTAGCAATTCAGCCCGTAGGCAAGCAGCATACTATTTCGAAATAAATCCAAATTAACAATCTTTTGAGCAGCACAAACAATATAATATAAAGTATAAAGTATAAAGTAGCTTGAATTATGTACGTTCAACTTTTAAAATCCACCACCTCCTCCACCACCACCGCCGCCGCCGCCTCCAAATCCACCAGCACCGCCTCCGACACCAACACCACCACCAAATCCACTACCAGACCCGCCACCGACTCCTCCTCCTTCGCCACCACCTCCACCAAAGCCGCCACCTCCCCCTACTCCCCCACCTGATCCGACACCACCACCAGCACCAAAACCACCACCACTTCCACTTCCTCCACCAACACCACCACCTCCCCCGCCACCAAAACCACCACCTCCACCAACACCACCACCACCACCTACACCACCCCCAGCACCAAAACCTCCACCACTTCCACTGCCTCCACCGATACCACCATCGCCGCCGCCACCAAAGCCGCCGCCTCCTCCTACACCTACACCTACACCAACACCAACTCCAAACCTACTGCCACTTCCACCACCAGTCCCACCACCTCCACCACCACCAAAGTCGCCGCCTCCACCAACACCACCGCCAGCACCACCGCCGACACCTCCACCTGCCCCAAATCCACCACCTGATCCAGCCCCTCCACCAATGCCTCCACCTCCACCTCCTCCGAAACCACCACCACCACCAACTCCTCCACCTACTCCACCGCCAGCTCCGAATCCTCCTCCGGATCCATAACCTCTACCACCTCCGAAACGACCTCCTCGTCTGCATCCTTGGTAGCCATAACGACAGTCACCGCCAAACCGACGTGCACCATCAAAATCTGCAAGCACTACAGTAGCTATACCAATGAAAAGTAGAAGCAATGCTACTTGCCCCTTAACAGAGGAATCCATATTGACTAATTACTTTAATTAGTTTGTGAGAGATATGCTAGCTTGTGTTTGATCGATGCTATGAACACACACACACCGTTGATGTTATATAGTCTACATCAAACTTAGCATGATCCATTGAGCGGAAGGAAATAAATATGAGTAGTTGGAGGATGGCGGGAAGAGCTGAAGGTTTGAAAAAGAAAGGATCTGTTTACTTGTCAATTTTGAAAAAAAAAAAGTCAAAAAGGGAAGACCAAAGGCAAGGTAAGATACGTCAGCGCTGACTAGTTTTCATTAAAAGGATACAATTGGTTAGCTGTCAACTGTCATACGTTGGATTCTAATTTTAAATTTAATGGATCTTTTTTATTAATTTATTACGAAGAAATCTGGACCGATATATATGAAAGTTGCTTCCGTTTAGTGAAGCTTCACGCAATAAATTATGTGGCCCATGGGCCATGACTCCATGAGACTGGTGGGCAATGGCCGATCATACCCATTGACCACTATTACCTATCATTTCGCCAATCTGTAATCTGCGACCGCAATTGCACAGGTATGGTGAAGAAATCGGTTTAGGTCTCCTTTACAACTTTCTCACTATTGCCAAAGACATCAATAAAATTAATCCTTCTTAGCCTCATTTATGCTTACATAAATTCCATAATTTAAGGGATTTGGTCTCCATATTTTTCATATATTAATAATTTAGATTAAAGTGCCACAATTACTTTAATTTTAAGATTTTGTAATGCAACTTATTTTACTTCAAGTTATTATCAAATTAAAGCAAAGTGCAAACGCATCTACAAACAACCTATATATACTAAGGTATCATATTACTATATTTGTTGAGCTACATTTTCTGCTACAATTTTATATACGAAATTTCAATCCTTTACTAAGATTTGTATCAATTATTAAGTTAATAATTAAACAAGGGGCTAATTAGTCCGTAGTTTTTGCTAATCTAGTTGCGGAGCTCATACTCAGGGGCGGATTTACAGGTGGGACGGCTGGGGCTAGAGCCCCACCTACCATGGTTTATATGTACATATATGGACTATGAACAAATTCAAATTGTAATTTTTCTTTTATGTATTTGAGTGGCTCATCAATTTTTTTTTATATAATATGGTTTTAAACTATATTTTTAGTATTGTATGAGATGGATATATGATGAACTTATGTTGGTCCAATGTTTTTATAAACTCAGTCCCACCTAAATATTTTTCCTAGATCTGCCACTGCATACTTAACCCTACATTCTTCGTCTCACATAGGGGTGTACAAGAAAAAAAGAAATATGTCCAACCCAACCTGTATTTTAACGGGTTCGAGCATTATTCGGATTGGGTCGGATTAATATTATTAATCCGGTTGTACAGGATTGGATTATATTTTTACTCTTAATAACCCGATTTTTACCCCCCACCCGGTTAGTTAATTAAAATCTTTATAGATCTCATCCAATATATAGCATTTATTCTTCCACAGCACATACAAGTGACGCCACACAAAACTAGCTGGGTTGTTTTAAAGGCAAGTACCTTTTATTTATAAATCCATCGATCACTTGATTAGTCATGATCAAAGATGACGGTACATCTTCTGTGACAAATAAATACAATTAACCGTATAGCATTCATAAAAAAGATCGGTCCAACTTCTAAGAACCGAGAACCAAAAATCAAATATCAGTAATAAAAAAAAAACAAATTTGCTACTTTTTATTTGTCTTTTTTGTTGATCCTAACGAGACAATGTATTAAATTCAATAAAATAAATATAACGCGACAACGAATCTTTGAGATAACCCTTAATGCTCCAACTAGAATGTGTTTTATTTGTAATATATGATAACAAGTAGTTTATTTCTAATATTCTTAATACTCAATAGTTGATCGGTCTTTTGTTTCTGAATTAATATTCTAATTTTTTGGCTTTTGTCAAAAATATTATTTGTTAAGTTATTTTTATTTAATTAATATTGTCAATTTTATTTATATACCATTTAAATTATAACCCGTCTAATTTGAAAATCCGTAAAAATTCGTAAATAAAAATTTATACGGGTTGGATTGATTGATATATTAATAAAATATTGCAAATCCGCCCGTTGTACAGCCACATTATACGAGTTCTTTAATTTGCAAAAATAAAAGTATTTTATTCTTAATTATTACCGGTGTTGCCCAACGGCATTACGGCACCATAAATATTCTAGGATCTAGTCCGAACAACTTATCCGAGCCTAAAGTAGAAGTATGTATTTCTAATTTTCTATATTTTTCTTCCAGGAAAGAGAGAATATTTAGATGTTCTAAATGAACCATCAATTTTATTATAACAAAATAATTAATTAAAAATTATGTTTTGTTTTAAAGATGACAATATTACCTCCATTTTTTTAATTATTTTTATTTTATCGCTAAACAAGATATCGTCTACATTTTTGTTGCAGCAGCATCAATTTTCAGTTTATGAAAGTTTTAAAATATATGGCACCGTTTGGATATAGGAAGAAGGAAGAAAAAAGAAGATCCAAATTTATTATAAACAATCTAAATTCTTCAAAAAGTTATACACTTTCTAATACTTCTTCTCACTTATTTTCTTCTTCCATTCTTCCCACACCTATCCAAACTGAGAGTGCCCAAATTATCACTGAGAGCAACGTAATTTTCTCCAAATGACAAAATTGCTCTTGGGCTGTCCAACCTATTTTGGAAACCAGATCAAGCGTCCATCTCCCAGATCAACCAGCGGTCCCACTACCTCTCTCATCTCTAGGCCTCTCAACGGAAACCGTTTCACCGTTATATCGTGACGTGAAACGATAACGGAATGGTTAATGGCAGTACGAATCGTGGTGTTTCAATAATAGAACGGTAAATAAAATGGATAGTGAAACGGAATAGCACATGTCGTTTATTGAAATCGTGTATTTTGTACATATTTTTTAATAAAACGGTTAATGGAACGTAAAAATTGTGCCGTTTTGTTGTTGCCACTTATCAAGTTTGACAGCCCTACTAGTCATCTCCATCGAGGCGGCAAATGCGAGGCTGGAAAAAAAAAAACCATCTCTCCACTCACTTGAGCGCAATCCTCTGTCCTACTGCCTCTCCCCCACACTCCCACTCATCGCCCCCTCCTTTCTCCTTCCCCTCCCACGTCCACCCCTCCATCTCCATCTGAGCTCAGATGGCAGCTCGTGATTTCTCTCTCGCATCTCTTAATTCACTCGCTCGCCCTTTACTTTGGTCCCCCACTCCTTACATATTTCAATTTGAAGATCAACATATTAAGTTTGTATCCGGTATTCTGAAAGCACGCTACCCAATAAAACCTTTCAAAAACAATATAGCTGTTTCGACAAAGAAACAAAAATCTTATTCATTTAACCAAAGGTTTAAATAGCGGATAGCGAACTCGTAGCGGACATACTAATATTATAGCGGATAGCGGATAGCGGGTATTTAGCGGCCGCTATCGGACCATAGCGGATTTGCACACACAAGTGTATTTTGAAGGTCTAGTTTAGTCTAAAATAAAAAATTAAAATAATTTCAAGCAACTAATAAACGCTAATTAAAATTATATTTATTTTCTATGCATATTTGACCATTAAATTTTAAGAATTTGAAAATGTTCAAAACATAAAAATTATGGCCAGTTTTGTAAACTTTCTATAGAACTTTGAATCATATCAATCGGAGTTCGTATGCGAAAGTTATGTCCAAAATACTACTGCTATATCAGCAAATTATAAACTGCACCGCTATTTCCGCTATTTCACCGCTATATCACCCGCTATTTTCCGCTATTTCACCGCTATACCCCGCTATTTTCCGCTATAGATCGCGCTATCGGACAGGCCGCTAAATCTGTAGCGTTGTAGCGGTGAACCAAATAGCACCGCTATAGCGCCGCTATTGCGGCCGCTACGGCCGCTATTTAAACCTATGCATTTAACGAAACGATTTTGTTGTTCTGTTTCTATTCTGTTCTCAATTTTTCATTGATTTCATTCTATTTTTTACTGATTTCAGCCCGGTTTTCGATAAATGAAACAGTAACGTTTATCATTTTCAGTTTCGTTTCAAAAAAGAAACCAATTTCTCCTTCCATTTTCGGTCTGAAACGGAACGAAAACGTGCGAAACGGATTTTGTTTGACATCCAATATTCTAGCTTGAAATTATTTTTTATCACAAGCATTATTAAGCATGTCTAAAGAACACTTTTGGATCATGTTTAGGTGACGTTAAAATCAAAATCATAAAATCAATGCCATTGATGATTTATTGATTATTGTTTAATCCTGT
The DNA here is from genome assembly GCA_028095005.1 of Rhynchospora pubera. Classification (NCBI taxonomy): domain Eukaryota; kingdom Viridiplantae; phylum Streptophyta; class Magnoliopsida; order Poales; family Cyperaceae; genus Rhynchospora; species Rhynchospora pubera. Next base: position 345,900,622 of record CM051460.1, on the reverse strand, counting down.
TTCCTGTCAAATTAAAGATGCTTATCAACAATATGATGAAGCTTTTGCCTTTGCAGCTGACTGAGGTGGTTATCTTATGTAGTTATGTACTCTTGATGCCTACCAAATTAAAGATGCTGATCAACAAAGATCTCTTTTCCTAACATTGATTATTGAACATTTCTGTTTCCTGCCAACTTGGTGATTATGTAGTCTAGCTTGATGCTTTATTTATTTATTTTTTGTGATTCTATTTGTTTGTTAAGAATTTATGTAACCAGTACTGTGGTGCATTTTGTTTTTGGTTTGGTTTGAAACTATTATTGCTTCATGGTAGATGTGATCAGTAGCGTATTGATTTGATTGTGGGTTACAATAAACAATCCTATATCTCAAGGTATTGGGTTCTGATTTCATTTATCAATTTAATGAAAAAGGTGGAGTCATTGTTTACTATGTTATAATTAATGTGAAAATATATATCGGAATAAAATAGAAGAGAAAAGTACGATTCTCTATGTGGAGGATATAATGAAGATCACTAAATTTGTGCCACAAAAATTTGAGTCTTTAAAGTGAATTGTTAAGAATATTGACGTTGCTCTTCAACATGGCGGCCATGAAATTTACGTAAGAATTTGTTATACTGTTGACTGTTGTCCAGGAGATAAATCTGTGATATAATTACAGGGAATAATTAGCGAAACTTACGGAGCTGCTTGCTTTATTTTAACAGGGACAATTTTATTATTTGGACGCTGCTCCCAAATAATTTGGGCACCCCAGTCCCCACATTCCACTACGGGAAAAAGGACCTTCTGTAACGGCACTTCTGTAACGGTTATTGAAATAACCGTTACAGAATAGTGAGGCATTAGGCGGAAAAATAGACGCCACAAATCTGTAACGGTTATTATGAAACAACCGTAATAACATTTCCGTCATGGTCAGGGAAAAAAATGCATCAACCTTCTGTAACGGTTGTTGGATAATAACCGTTACAGATTTATTATATTCTGTAACGGTTATTATCCAACAACCGTTACATAGAGGCAAATAATTTTATTTTTATTTTTTTAGTGATTCTGTAACGGTTATTTGGAAATAACCGTTACAGAAAGGTTATGTATAAATAAAATATCATCCTCACTCATCTAACTCTCAGTCGCGCGCACTTTTCAACATTCAAACGGATCAGAAGTTCAAAGTATATTTTCATGAACTCCTCTTTATTTAAATTATTTTGCATTTCGTTAATAATTTGAATATATATAGGCATCAATTTCGTTCATATAGTAAACGTCATCAAGTAGTAGCTAGCAATAATACACAGATCAGGTGAGAAAAGGAAGAGAGTGAAGGCAAAGTAAAGAAGAATGCTCTTTGTTGATATTCCAAGAAGAAAATTTAAGGATTACATCCATAAAGCATACAGAGCTAAACAAAAAATTTAAGACAAAGAGAAGAAGCACTTAGAACTGCTGTACATTAAAGGAGGCATTAATAGCATTAAAGAACCAAGGCAGAAAACTTGAAGAGGCAATGGCTAAAAAGGGATCACCAGTAGCACAATGTACTGGCAAGGAGACACCAGAAGCTGATCCAGTAGGAGGAGCAACAGAAGCTGATTCAGTAGAAGTTGAATCGGTGTCAGTCGATGGTGGTGGAGGAGGTGGTGGAGGAGGTGGAGGAGGCACCCAAGGCCTGCCGGGGCCTACAAAAGGTGGTTCAGTGGGCCCTCCAACTTGTTCAAAACCTTCAATATGTACCCTAGCTCTGGCAGCTCGAGGGTCTGCAGAGATAACCAAATGATGAGGGATCTCTGAGGGATGAGCTCCTTTAATAAGCAAACGCAAATGAAGGAAGATCCCATCAGAGAAGTGAGGAGCAGTGAAAATTGGATAACCAAACCCAGACACCAGCATGTTAATGGCACTTCTATTCCAGAGATGAAGAGGGGGACCAGTAATTCTGATTCTGGTACGATAAAGAGGAGGTTCATAAACTGTACCAGCACGCTCAGTCCACCTTGTTAGAACCAATCTAACATTCTGCAGGTAAATGACACCTAGGCTGCAGATTTCATTCCTGACCCCTTGATTTGGGCAAACCAGAAGAAAATCTCCAGAGGTTGGGTGCACTGGAGAGAGACGATACTGGTGAACTGCAAAACCAAACTGACGTGCAAGTCTGAATCCCAAGCGGTGCTCAAGATCAGGCGGAAGTAATCCTTCTGCTTGGAATGTAACAATCGCCGCTCTGTGCAGAACTTCATTTTCAGGGTCAAGATCTTGTATAGGAGAGTAAAACACATTTAAATGATCAGGTCTGAGATCTTCAAACTCAGCAGCACTGTTCATAGGCACAAATTGCCAATCATGAAGGTTTGCCATATCTGAAGAAAGAACTAAAAAGGAGGAGAAGTGGAAGAGGCAGCAAGAGGGGATTGAGTATTAATAGATGGGGGAGGGAGAGGAGAAGGCAAAGAGATTAAAGGAAGAATTGAAGAAGTTCTCTGACAATTATGACCAAATTTAAGACAAACCAAGCACCTCTTCGGAAGACTACAACTTGATTCAGGTGTTCTGATATTGAGATTCTGATATTGATGATTCAGGTATGTTCTGACCAAATTTAAGACAAACCAAGCACTTCTATCTAAGCTATTAATGATATTGAGATTCTGATATTGTACGATTCTGATATTGAGATTCTGATTTGATTGATACTTGTGAGGCAAACTAAATACTTTGTTTATTGTTTGTGTAATATGCATGATTATATATATGTTTGATATATGTGTGATATGCTGCATGTGTTTAATGTAAATTGGGTACCAATCTGGTACCAATTCGGCTAGCAAATTGGGCTAGCCAATCAAACAGGCGAAACACAAAAAAAAGGACCTTCTGTAACGGTTATTAAGGAATAACCGTTACAGAATATTATAATTTCATTTTTTTTATTATAAACATTATCTGTATCGGTTATTACCTAATAATCGTTACAGAAGCCAATCTTCTGTAATAAGTCTTCTGTAACGGTTTGTTTAAATAACCGTTACAGAAAGGTTATGTATTTAGGTTAAGTCTTCCCAGCCGCATTCCTTTCTCTCTTCTTTTCATTTTATTCAAAGAAATACCTCTCTTATCCCTTCTGTTTCACTCCAAAAAATAGCAAAAAATTTATAAAAATTCTGAAAAAAGAGAACAAAAAGGAGAGCAGATTTGAGGTAAAAAAACAAAAAATTTGTATCGTATTTTTTCATATTTTTTCCTTATTTATTTCGGTTTTTTCATGAGAACGAGAGCAGATTCAACGGATCGATCGAAAGAACGAGAAGGAGAGCAGATTCAACGGATCGATCGAAAGAACGACAAGGAGAAGGAGAGCAGATTCAACGAATCGATCGAAAACTGGATAATTTTATATTTCTTCGGTACTTTCATAAACTCCTCTTTTTTCATATATATGCGATTTAGGGTTAACTGCTTTTTTTCCTTTTGCTTTTAAGTTGTAATTGACAAATAATTGAGCTTAATAATTGAGCTGAATTACGGTTGACAAACAATGCAATTTACATAGGCTGACAAACAATGCTATGGTCAATAGTGTCTGCCAATTGCATACCAGAGGTGTACATGAAGAAATTTTGTGTGTTAAGTTTTGAATTTCTCCTTGCATATGTATTATTGACCTCTGGTATGCGCATGAATCAAATTGCCTGTTGGCCACAAATGTCAAATGTCAATAGAAACCTTTCTACTAAAGAGCAATTTATATTGTTTCAAGCTTGATTCTGTATCTAAACATCACAAACATACATCTAAACATCACACAATTCTTGCCATTAACAGTACAATACAACAATAAATAACTGAGAAGTAAAAAAAAAAGGGCAGCTTCTAGGTAGAGGATGTGTCATCAGTGGAGCCATTGCTCTTCTTTGCTGCTTCCTGCTTCTTTGCCAAATCCATGAAGGTTTTTTCCATGTCTGTTTTCAAGTCAGTGCAATTATTGAAAAAGTTAAATGTATATTTATGTAGAGCTATTCTCTAAACTAGGATTTATGTAGAGCTATTCTCTAAACTAGGATTTATGTATTCTCTAAACTAGGATTTATGTATTCTCTAAACTAGGATTTATGTAGGATTTAAACTATAGAAGTTATTTAGGGCTTTTGAACATATTGTCTAGAAAGAAGCTATTCTCTAAACTAGGATTTATGTAGAGCTATTCTCTAAACTAGGATTTATGTATTCTCTAAACTAGGATTTATGTATTCTCTAAACTAGGATTTATGTAGGATTTAAACTATAGAAGTTATTTAGGGCTTTTGAACATATTGTCTAGAAAGAAGCTATTCTCTAAACTAGGATTTATGTAGAGCTATTCTCTAAACTAGGATTTATGTATTCTCTAAACTAGGATTTATGTATTCTCTAAACTAGGATTTATGTAGGATTTAAACTATAGAAGTTATTTAGGGCTTTTGAACATATTGTCTAGAAAGAAACTATTCTCTAAGCTATTTAGGACTTCTGCACATATTGTTACTAGAAAGAAATGTAGAGTTACCTTCTGTGGAGAATGACATCTTGCTGGGCTCCTCTGAGGGTGTCTTCATGAGTTCATCGACTGATTGGTCCTCAGTAGGAGTTGTATTGTCACTCTCTGTGTCAGTTTTTTCATCCTCATCAGTATCAGTCTCCTGAGAGCTTAGGTTGAACCCAGGGGGTACACTGGGCCCACTGGTGTGCCCTGGGCCCTCATGTTGAGCTCTGTGGCTCTCTTTCCTAGCCTGTTTCATCTCCTTCCTGAACTGTGCCTCAAGATCTTCTTGTACTCCTTTTCCTTTAGAAGTAGAGCTTGTAGGTTTGATTATCCTGGTGTCTCCAATGAGAACTCCTGTCTCCTTAGTTCTGCTTCCTCCCTTGGTTTGTGATCTAGTAATCATTGAGGGGATGACCTCATCTATCTTCCTTTTTTTTGCTTGAGTATTATTGGGGGTTGTGGTTTTTGCAGCCTTTTTCTTTGCTTTTCTCTTGCTCTGTCGCATGGTTGTAGTACTGCCAGAATCAACCCTATCAGGTGGATTGATACTTTGCAGTCTTGCCTCATCAGCAGGGGACCATTCAATCCTAGGCAAAGCTTTGATGTATTCATGACGTGGGTTTCTGATTTGTGGTTCCTCAACTACGTACTGAACACGAAGTAGGTCAATTTTTCCATTTCTTCTGTGTAATTCAAATGCACGAGAGGCTGGTATTCTATCCCTATGTTCAACCAATACTTCTACTCTAGCAAATCTGGCATCTGTACCCATGTATGTTGGTGCATCAGCATGTAAAACTGTACCAAAAGGGAAAAAGATGTTTGCTCCATACCATGAGCACCATCCAAATGGAAGATCAGCAATTCTTACCCATAGCCTCACACTATCTGCTCTGGGGTCTAGTTCCCTTGGAGGATCAATGAGGATGGGAAATGGCCGCCTCATGTTGTTTCCATATGTGATTTCAATAGTGCCTTTTCTAAACATCTCATCGCGCCATTGCTCAGAGGGGCCGATGATGAGAAATCGGTTTTCTAGGAGTGTTGTCACTCTGTGTTGTCCTGCAGGGAGGCGTCTTCTCATCTCTATCATGACATCAAGCAAAGTTACACCTTTCATGGTTTGGATGACAATGGATTTGGTGATCTCTGCACTGGCCGGAGCAGTGATGTCGTCTTCATCAACTCTGATGGGATCAAGGTTTTCCATGGTTGGTTTTTGAGTAGAGAGATAGGAGGGAGAAGTGAGAAATTAGTTTGAAACTGAAAAGGCGTGGGGTTCTACAGTTTGGTCATTTATAGTAGAAATGAGTTTGAAACTGAAAATATGAAGAGTTGCGTGCTTTAATTTGAATTGTAATCATATGAAGAGTTGCGTGCTTTAATGAGTGTTCAGATAAGCATCTCTTGGAGTACTGGATTGAATTGTAACAGTATGCTGCATGTGTTATCTAATGTAAATTGGGTACCAATTTGGTACCAATTCGGCTAGCAAATTGGGCTAGCCAAATCAAAAAAAGCGAAACAAAAAAAAAGGACCTTCTGTAACGGTTATTAAGGAATAACCGTTACAGAATAATATAATTTCATTTTTTTTATTATAAACATTATCTGTAACGGTTATTAAGGAATAACCGTTACAGAATATTATAATTTCATTTTTTTTATTATAAACATTATCTGTAACGGTTATTAGAGAATAACCGTTACAGAAGAGTGGCTTCTGTAACGGTTATTAGAGAATAACCGTTACACATGTTCTCCAAAAAGCTGTACCAGATTTCCCTTGCATAATACTATAACGGTTATTAGATAATAACCGTTACAGAAGAGTGGCTTCTGTAACGGTTATTAGAGAATAACCGTTACACATGTTCTCCAAAAAGCTATACCAGATTTCCCTTGCATAATACTATAACGGTTATTAGATAATAACCGTTACAGAAGATTGGCTACTGTAACGGTTATTGTCTAATAACCGTTATAGATCTGTAACGGTTATTAGACATTCTGTAATGGGGGCTACAGTAACGTTTCGTGTACCGTTACAGAAGTCTTTTATTAACCGTTACAGAAGCCAAAATTTCGCGTAGTGTTCTATTCGGAATAATTTCGGACTGAAGCTGACTTTTAGTCGATCAAAATATAGGAATAAATTATCGTTTTGGATACTATCAGAATGTTGTATGGTGTACTAAAAATAGTAAAATTCCATGTAAAGATGGATTTTGTATCAAAGACTTTTTTTTTTCTCTTCTCAAAAAACAAACAAAAGTCTTAACACTAGAGACGCGTTCAGTCTTGTAAGAAACAGCATTACGGAAAGATATCATGTGGGTAGATGGAAGTTAGAAAGGTATTGAATGACACATAAGGAAAATTTGCTGAATACATTAATTGTGTCGACCCACTAATAAATAATGTATCGAAATACCACTATATTTAAGAAACAAAGAAAAAAAGAAATCAGTGGGCATGTCTGGATCAGATGGCTTTATTAGACAATTAAAGGAGCGATAACATTGGTACTCGTAACATTCTATTATTTTTTTCAATAACGCTCATGCTAATTTCAATGCTAAATTTCTAGTAAGATGGACGAAAATTTTACACTTTTTTGCAGCATTAATTTGCTAAGATTTAGAAAGCTTAAGGACCAAAATGATAGATAAGTGATCATGATCTGTGATTTAATGAGTGCTTTCTCGTTTGAAATGTCAAGCATATAACACAGTTTGATTGCAGTAGTATTCTATAAAATTAGAGGCATATATGTATTGAATGTAGGGCTGTATACGAGCCGAGTTCGAGCGAGTTAGCCTCAACTCGAACTCGAACTCGTCACAACTCGAGCCAACTCGTAACTCGACAGCAAAGCAGTTCCGAGCTATTCGAGCTAACTCGAACTCGGCTCATTTTAACTCGAGCCAACTCGTGACTCGGCAACGAGCTCGTGAGAAGGTGTTGAGGTACTAGTCGTCTTAGAATTTTGCTCGAAAATAGAAAAAGATGAGCAGTCATGAGGGTGTTGAGGTACTAGTCGTCTTAGTGAACGAATTATTATGTTGCAAATCAGTAAAATTATTGGGCTGTATATTAATAAGATAACATTTTATTTTTTTTGCAGCCAGTATATTCTGACTCGAGTTGAGCCGAGTCGAGTTGGGCCCAACTCGAACTCGGTTCGTAAAATTAACGAGTTGGGATAACTCGAGTTGTTATAACTCGAGTTCTTCTAACTCGAGTTTTCATCGAGCTTTTTTCGAGTCAAGTTCGAGTAACTCACGAGTTACGAGTTTTTTGCTCACCCCTAATTGAATGTACGTGTCCAAAACTAAAATCAAGTGAGACGTATATTTTATATAATTACTAATCGTGTCGGCCCTTCCAAAAAAAAAAAAGCAGTAATTTTATGTGTCAATTGTTCGGGAAAAAAATTCTATATATAGAAACTTAATTATATGTAGATTTTGTTTTGTAAAAAGTAGAATATTGAAATAGCATGCATGTGCGAGCGAGAGTTTGATCAAGATACCATGCATAAGCAATTTAATTGGTACAGTACAACCTATACGGTGGACCTCTTATAGTCGGATTTTTTTTTTTTTTTGGGGGGACAGTTATAGGTACGTTCGTTTTATGTACTTCAATTTATAAAATCTCATAAAAAGCAGGCGTATTTATTTTTCATATTTTTTTATAATTTTTTAATTATCTGATCTAATTAAAATGAATTTTTCAATTTTATACATAGTAAACATCATAACTACCACAGTACGTCTTACTAAACATTGCATAATTAATTAATTGTTTTAACTTTTTTGTACTGATAAGACAATTAAACAACCCAGAAATATGCATGAAGTACAATTGTAATATCGAGAACTTTATACTTGTCTTCAATTAAATTTGATCTTTACTTAGTTGTTCACCACTACTTTTGTTTCTTGTTAAAACAAGTAGCACGCTGTCTCAAAAGGACTTGTGCTCTTTAACTTTGTTTTTAATTACAAGTTATACGTACAGCGATGACTCTTAAAAGACATTCCGAAGATTACATATAATTTGATCCATGATCCTTCATAGTGATAATACTGAATATAGTTGTTTTCTGTTGAGAACTTGAGATCATGACACACATCTAATTAAGATACATCTCAATAACAAATTCAATATGAGCGCAACATCAACGTCTTTACAGAATTGAAAAACTTAACTAATGGAGTAAATAAAATTATGGAGATTATAAAAACTTTTTGCACCATTTAGGCCCTTATCAAAATATTATTTACACGAGATTTTATTTCAAGTGATTTTACAAGATTTGATTTAATCTAATTACATGGAAATTCCTATCAAATGACATCAAATTCGTTCGTTTTGATCAAAAATTTTCTAATGAAATGAAATTCAATGCTAAAAAAATGGGATTGTGATAAGGGCCTAATTGTTTTCTTTCTTATGCCTTCATGATCAGTTATATATTAACAGTTAATGCATGCTAATCGTCTGTTCAAAATTATCTTTTTAAGTCAACTCACAATCTCAACATCTTTACAAACGTGCTTTATTATATTCCACTCTCTAGTACTATTTAAGCTGATTGGATATTCAATGCCTTCTCCAACCACTCAACTGCTTAAACGCGGAGGGCAAGATCTCTCATTTAATGCATATCCATTCAACTCTCACACAAGTGGAGAGGACTCAGAGGGTTTGCACAGTCTCCATGGTTAAGCTTGGTTGCCTATATAAAGAGGCCATTTGCATTGGCTTCAACACACAGTGAAGTGAGTGAGGAAGTAAGATATGGGTCCTCCAAAGATGAAGAGTTCTTTTTTGTTGTTTCTTCTTTTCGTGGGAGTTGCACTCCAGTTGAGTGCAGTTGCAAGGGCTGATTTTGGTCGAGGTGGTTTTGAACGCGGACCAGGATTTGGTCGGGGACCATTCGGGCGGGATTGCCGGTTTGGAAGGTGTAGAGGTGGTGGGTTTGGAGGTGGTGGTGGTTTTGGAGGTGGTGGTGGTGGAGGGTTAGGTGGAGGCGCTGGTCATGGTGGAGGTTTTGGAGGTGGAGCTGGTGGTGGTGCAGGTGGTGGACTTGGTGGAGGTGGAGGGTTTGGTGGAGGAGGTGGTGGAGGACTTGGTGGAGGCCATGGTGGTGGGTTCGGAGCTGGAGGTGGTGTAGGAGGTGGGGCAGGTGGTGGTGTTGGTGGTGGCGGTGGTTTTGGTGGTGGAGGTGGTGGAGGACTTGGCGGTGGTCATGGTGGTGGATTTGGAGCTGGTGGTGGTGTAGGAGGTGGTGCTGGTGGTGGTGTAGGAGGTGGTGGTGGTTTTGGCGGTGGAGGTGGTGGTGGTGCTGGGGGCGGTCAAGGTGGAGGCTTTGGAGCTGGAGGCGGAGTAGGAGGTGGTGCTGGTGGCGGTGTTGGTGGTGGAGGTGGCGGCGGTGGTGGAGGCGGTGGTGGTGCTGGTGGTGGGCATGGTGGAGGGTTTGGGGCTGGTGGTGGCGTAGGTGGTGGTGGTGCAGGGGGAGTCGGTGGTGGTGGTGGTTTTGGAGGAGGTGGCGGTGGCGGTGTTGGTGGTGGCCACGGTAGTGGGTTTGGTGCTGGAGGTGGTGTAGGTGGTGGTGCCGGAGGCGGTGTTGGTGGCGGTGGTGGTTTTGGTGGAGGTGGCGGTGGTGGACTTGGTGGCGGGCATGGGGGTGGTTTTGGAGCCGGTGGTGGTGTAGGCGGTGGTGCAGGAGGTGGAGGTGGTCTCGGAGGCGGCGGTGGTCTTGGTGGTGGTCATGGCGGAGGCCTTGGTGGTGGTGGCGGTGTTGGAGTAGGAATCGGGGTTGGTGTAGGTGTTGGATTTGGAGCTGGTGGCGGCGCCGGTGCCGGTGGTGGTGCCGGAGGTGGAAATTAGATTTTCTGATTGTGATATGGAGCATTGATGTATATCAATTAAAGTGATAAGAAACAAAATGCTGTGTGATATGCCGTAGTTATTTGTCACGTTACCAGAGATATTAAAAATTTTTAATGTTGATGTTTGAAGGTTAAGGTTAGTTTTGTAACCTAAAGAAGTGTGTATTAAGTGTTAACTATTTTATTTTTTATTTTGCATAAATAAATCTCACAGAGCTGCTGTTTTATGATGAACCATGGTGATCGATCTTCCACAGCTTGTCATATAATGCAAGAATTTTATGGTATAAATTCTAGTTTTGAGCTTTTTTGATTGAATATATCCTGCAACTTGGCTCGAGCAAAATGAATCTATTATATTTTTAATTATTAAAGGGACAATATTATTACAACAAAATAAAAATAAAAAAAATGAGATGTATTCAGCAATAATGCACACATAGTTAGCATAGAATGTTGTGTATACATTATTATATTTGAAATAGAAAACGTTAAGCACGTCAAATGTTTTGTTTAGTTAGTTTCAGCACAAAACTACTGTTGCAATAGGGAAATTTTGCTGGATTGCTGGACACACAACTACACAAGGGAACATAGATCAGCGAATTTGGCTAGGACAAGTTTTTCTAGTGACGCAGGTTTTTCTTTCCCTTATTTTTAGGAATTGTTTAGCTCTTTTTTTCCCTTTTTTTTTTAGCTTTGTTAGCCTTTGATTACTGTGTGCTGCAACTCTTTAAGTAGACCTTTAATATGGGACAGCCACAATTTATGCTCTGCAAAGACTTAAATATTTTTATTAAAGAAGAATGTATCCGTTACAACAATTCTACATCAATACTAAGCCCAAAATATGACACAAAAATAAGCAATAATTTAACTGGAGATAACTTCTGACGCGAATCAACGTGAAGTATAATAACTAAAGTTGTCACCCTCTCGTGACAAAACAATCTAATGATGGCATAACTTTCTATGCCTTTCTATACTCGAAGTGGTCTGGTGTGACGGCCAGATGCCCGGCCGCATAGGAGAGCATTGCGGGGAATTGGGTACTCGTCCCGCCATGAAGTGGAAGTGGTGTAAACCTGGAGGTAGAACTGCTGGCCGAGGTATTGTCTGACCCAATTCTCTGACCTTACATTCCACATTCCAACATTGTCTACTGGCATGTATATCGCGCTCCATGATTTGGGGTAGACCTGAAAGTAATAAAAATTTCAAGTATTTTTCAACATCTTGGCTTAAATTTTTGTTTAAACCTTTCTACTGATCTTGTAATTTATTACTAGGTATATTTTTGTACCTGAACAGTGTATCGAGCAACTGCATCCCTCAAGTTGTAGTTGTTTCGGCTAGCTGATGACCACTGCCCCCCATCCATTCTGTCAAAAATAAAATGGTACGTTAATGAGATGGTACAATCATTTAAGAGAGAAAGCCAGAGTAAGATACAATTTAGAGAAAGACATTTACCCCACAACCCAGAACTGATATCCATCGATATGCCAAGATTGAACTGTATCTTCATAATTTTCAAACACTATCTCAATATAGTCCCTATAATTCACTCTCATAACCGAAGTTGCCAAATAACCACCACCAAATGTTGGGTTGTCAGGTATGCTTCCAACTGAAAATACACCGCCTATCTTGAAATAATCTGCCAACTTTAGAGGCGTATCAGCAGGGGTGAAGGATACACTGTTCACTGCATATCTCTGTTTTCCATTTATTACTGGTGCTGAGTTGGCAAGTCTGATAGTTTTGACAGTAGGTACCAACCCATAGTGGTATGAACCTTGAGGGTTGGGTCTTGGGCCACTTGCTGTCAGATTCCATCTGTAAATTTATTTAAGAAAGAGAAAGCACTTGTAAGATTATATGAATCATAAATAAGGCTTGTTGAAGGATTTGCTTTCTCTGTCAATATATATTTGGGCAGAAAGAATGAATAAACAACAAAAGAATGACTATAAATAATAGAGTTTTTTTTATTTTGTAAAATTGTACAAACATGGGAAATTTCATTGTCTCCACATTTTTTAATTTTTATAAGTAACATTTGGTGTTTTGACTGCAGTACAGCACCTCTGAAATTGTGTATGAATGGAACTTTCCTTGTGCTAACTTTCACAATAAGAAAAATAATTTTCAAGTTTTTGTCCTGTAAAAATTATAAAGGCCAATATTAAATCCAAAATGCACACTTCTCACCTAATTGACCGGGCTTGATTAAGGGACCAATCAATCTGAATTGTGGGCCCACCAGGTAGTGCACTAGGAGATTTCCCACCAGAGTTGCTGTAATGTAGCACAGCAGAAGTTGAGAGAATAGTGCTAGTGAAGCGGGTCGAGATGACAATGCTATAATCAAAGGCTGGTTGGTCGGCTGTGACCAAAACTGAATATGATTGCCCCAAATGTACATCAAGGGATGAATACACACTTTGCATGGTGTGGGACCCCTCGACCTCCACCAGCTTCATCGTATGACCTTGAAACCTTATGTTTAGTGAGGTCGTCAGACCAACATTTGATATACGGAACCGGTATGTCCTCCCTGTGTACATACAGTAGTAAAATTTTGATGTCAGTACGAATAATCAAAGGCAATTTAATGAATACAAAATTTCGTATAATGCCGAGACGGTATTCTTTTGTTCCACTGTACCAGGATCAACTGTGAAAGTGTTGCCATTCCATCCACGTCCATTTATTAGCAGTCCATCTGGGAAGCCGAGAGCTCGGCCACTATCTAGTATGTATCTAAGATCCTATAAACAGAAAAAAAAAATATATATACTTCAGTTTCAATGTTTCAAAATAATTATTGGAAAACAAAAGAATCTTCAACAAGGTGCTTTCAATTCATCATACCGTGTGGTTAGCCTTGAACCAATCACCGATCAGAAGAGTGTAATCAGCAGCAGGGGGTGGGAAAGGCACTGGTATCATAGGCCGGCTCAGGACCCGGATTCCACCAAACCCACCAGCTGCCTTGTGGAAGCCAAGAGAAGGGAAATAATAGTAGGTGCCAATCTGATCCTTGACTTGAAGTATGTATGTGAAGTTACCACCAGGTGGAATGGGGCATGTTGTGCCGTATACACCATCTTCAAATGAGTTCCTCCTTTGTTGGATGCCATTCCTGAAATGGTGATGTAAAAAGTTATTTTTTTTTTGGGTCAAAATGTAATGTAAAAAGTTATTTTTAAATGTACTTCATTGTGGTAAATGAGAATTGAATAGGTAACCAAATCGACAACGACAACAAGAAAAAATAAAAACAAACAAATGTCAATTCCAAGAACTTGAGTGTGCCTTTATGGGCCAGGGCCCATGGGCTGGCTATAAATACAAAGACAGCCTGTAATACTGACAAGAGCAGTGTATCAGTTGACTAAGTTAGGTGCATGTCACGTGATTCCTATCATGATTCTAGATAGAAAGTTCCAAATATTGGAAGAAATAGTACATATGCTTCCTTCCTCCCAAAGGAAGATCGATGAATAATACCAACATCTATTAATCCAGAAAGGCGAGTAGATTTCCTTTCGGCGCGAATGTGTAATGCAGATATGCTATTGCTTTGCTTTTGACAAAAAAGAGATGCTTGAGTTATAATTATAAACTATAGTATGCTTGTTACTAGTTAGCCATAATTAATAAGATGCATTTGACAAGAAAAATGAAATAAAATAATCATTTAGAAAAATAAGTGTATGCTGGTAAATAAAAAAATATATATTTTTTTCATATACTATGTTAGGAAGTAAATAATAAAAAAAGTGTCAAAATTTAAAGAAATTTGATGTATTAACTTTACTTGTTAAAGTATCTTTATTCTCACTAATATTTGATGTATTAAGATATGAACAAGAAACTAGGTAGAAACATCAAACGTGTGATAGAAGTTAATTGCTACATTTGGTACAGTAAGTGACAAATTAATAGAACAGAGCTGATTCCAAAAATATTACTTTCCTACAATATGTTCTTTTTTTATTGTAGAGATATTCAGTTTTAAAAAAGCCATTTTTTAAATAACTAATCTTTTGATATTCTAAAATCTTAACCTATACGGTACAAAATAGAAAAAATATAGTCATGCCAAAAGTGTGGTCAAATAGGATCACAGAACCTATTACTTGTCGCTTTCACCAGTTTTTGATATGACCCCATATCATGAAGGCCAAGATTCTTTCACTAAGTACGAAAGTTAGTAGTAAAAACTTGTTGGTAAAAATTTGGAAAAAGGAACCAGATTTCCTCCACCGACACAATTTATCAATATTTTAATATTCCAAATAATTGATTGCACAGTTTTCGGATGCAAACTAAAAGCGAATTTAATTCAGATTTAACCACTATCCATCCGAGGGTCCGTGAACAGCTGCATTTCTGCGTTTTGAACCGACAACTTTTAAAAATATTATAAATTTCCGAAAAGGACAAGGATTTATCTCGAATTTCGGTTCACTCCCTGGAACCCAAAAGGCAAGCGCAGTGCCAGCTTTCACAAAATCAGAACCATGTCATGGATTGTACTCCTTTCTCCACCAATCCCCATTCATCACATGGGACCTATCTATTAGTCTAATAACTATGATACACAACTCCAGTTTATTCAACCTTACTTGACAAACTAATCCATAAAACGGTTCATATAAAACTAAAAATTGTATGGGTTAACATTAACAATTCTAATAAAATTTTAAAGTTTTTTAATTACATTTACAATAATTATTAAAGGCTAGTAATGCAGAAATTACTAATTTCTAACATAATTAAACAATACGATTTTACCCCAAGAAAAAAATTAGTATTCATGAATGGGTCCATGCTTTATTAGCTTTATAGCTTACTACATAGCTAACAGAATATTATGTAACACTAATAAGGGTGCAAGTTGGGTACACATAAGAAAAGGAAACTAGAACTAAGAATTAAATACTTGACCGTGGATCACGGAAGTACTTAAAGGGCCTTAATGACGCTAGATCTTGATCCCTACAACCATTACTAGAATAGTAGAATGTCTGCAGGCTGTACCGCCAACCCAAAACCAATTAATTAACATATCTAAAACTTAGATCCATAATTAATATACTCTCTCTAAAACTGAACACGAGTAAAAACTAAAACATCAATTTACTAAACGCATATCTTTCAGTTCCATCTCGTATATGTAACTACCACTCTCCCTAAAAAAGCAATTAAGCGCCACTAAGTGAAACAACAACTCAAATTAAAAGACAAATTCTTTAATATGACTTTCCATTCAATTTCAGAAAAATGCAGGGGGTTAATTGAATAGAACAAATTACCAGGAAATAAGAAAGGGTTCATTGAGGCTGTTGTATACATTGATGATCAGATTATCGTTGGTTACAGCCTCGATTTGCGGTCCCGGAAACTGCCCATTTATCAAAATACCCTGCATTTTTCATAAAATGTCGAATAAAGAACAGTTCAAGATTAATTTCCGAACCAAGAATCAATTTACTCTTTGCATACATACATTCTCACATAATGAACATATGTACCTGTTGTTTTACGCCGAGAGGCCAGATGTCGCCATAGGTGACATTCCACGTGAAGAACCGGTACGGGTCGTCGGCGCGTACCGAAATGGAGATGAATGTGGTTGCAACAATGGCGAGAAGAATAGAGGAAGCGAGAAGAGAGAACGAGTGGTTGGTTCTCATTCTCGCGCTCGCTTTATTGGTCGAATTGTATCTATGGTTGGTTTGTTTTTGGTTGATTTCGTATGTGTACTTTGAGTTGCTTTTAGAGCTGTATTTGGAAAAAGGAAACGTGGGTAGTTGGAGAAGAAGTAGAAGTAGAAAAGAGATGAGAGATCTGATCTATGGATGCATTTGGGGTTTTAGAGAGAGAGAGAGTGAAGAGTGAGCTGTCACGGGATGATGGAGGAAACGAATAAAAAGAGGATTTTTGGAGGAATTATTTGTAAAAAGAAGATTTTCTCTTGTCATGTGGGAAGGGAGGTGGTGGATTGGATCGTCTGTGTCGGAGTTTCGGATTGAGAGATTATGAGAGAGGGATTTGGGTTTTGTGATGGGATGGTTGTAGGTTGGGTTGTAAGGAATTGGGCACGGAGGATCAGGGTTAGTGGGTTGAATAAGAGGATTTTGGATTTTGGGACTTTGGATTCGGCCATTAGTTGACGCGGAGTTGAACTCGGTTTTGATAGGTGTGGGAAGAAGGGAAGAAGGGAAGAAGTGAGAAGAAATATTGGGAATTGTATAATTTTGTGAAGAATTTGGATTGTTTATAATTTTTTTTCTTCCTTCTTTCTTCTTCTTTTTTTTTCTTCTCTCATCCAAACGTAGGCGTGGATTCTCAATGAATTTCGGTTTTGTGCGTATATCAAAATAAAATTTGGTGCAAAGGGGGCATTTATGAAAAGCGGTGAATAATTATGAATTTTTTTTTAAAAAAAAAAGAGAAAGAAAAATTGATTGCAATTGTGGCATTGCTTTTAGTCAAGTCCGAAACAAATTTTAAAAAGAAAAGAAAATTTAGAAAATTGAACTTAATTTACGGACGTGGAATTTTGCTGACAATTTTATATGTAATTTTAGAAACTTTAACTCAAATTAAAATCGAATGCCTACAGGCCAATATGAAAAATAATACACTAATAATAAAATCAAAATTAAGTTGATTTTGTGAAAATGGGTTAATATATCTGTTACTGTAGTAAGTTCAGTATAAATTTCATTAGATAAAATTAATGTAGAAAATTGAACTTAATTTTAGATTGGTACAAATCTGTTGCTAATTTGATGATGGGGGCTGACCATGGCGATGGCGATAAGGTTAAATTCTCTAGCTATCTTTCATGTAGTGGCTTACAGGCAAACTATACAGTCATCGTTTACATTTTTGGTGAGAACAAACCCACATGCCAAATTGTGCACGCAAATTTTTTTTCCAATTTAAATCTTTTAGTTGATTTCTACTTTTCTAGTCTAGATCTCCTTCGGCACTAGATTCTCTGCCAATTGTAGTATATTTTTCATTTTTTAATTTAATATAAAAAGAATAGTACACTAATGGCAGCTTATAAGTTATAACTGTCAAGAAGGTGCTTAACGGATGCCACTAAATGTTACTTAGGATAACAGTATTAACATTAAAACCGGGAAACCAAAATGTAATTTTTTTTTTTTAGCAATGGGCATGGGACTAATTTTGAATTTATAGGTCAGAATTATAGTTATTTTCTTAGTTTTTCTCATGGTCTTTTGACTTTAAAGTGTTCAAAGGAATTATTCTTTGTTGGTTTAGTCTAATGTTTGAAGCAAAGAACATAGCAGGTTATTATTTTAACGATACTTTTTTAACTAATTATTACAAAGATAAAATAGCACCCAACATCCAACATATTATTATATTATTAATAAATTAAAGGAATTAACAAATAGGGTATAAATTTATGAGATAATAAAATTATTTTTCAAAAGATGTTTTTGTACTTATGGGATATAATATATTGAAAATAATTTATTTGGTAATTGTGACAATCAGAATGAAAAAAATTATTGGAAAGGATGTATGTTTGTTTTATACATTAGCAACTTGTGCAAATGTCCCTAAAACAATATAATATCGTCTTTATTTCCACAATTCGTCTAAAAAAATAATTTATGAGAATCATCTATTGTTTAATAATTTTGCGTATATTCTTAGGATTGACAATTGCAAATAATAACGACAATTACAAACTATTTCTAAATAAGTAAATTTACTTATTAGTAATTGTTCTTTATTTTTACGGAATTGCTTAGGACCATCCCTAAGATTCTATCATTCCCATCATCCTCACGCGTATGCTGCAACTAACTCATCTCTCCTCACGCGTACGCTGTCCCCCGCCCCCTCCCCCTTCCTCCCTTTCCCACATACGCTGTCCCCCTTCCCCATTCTCCCTCCACGTACGTTGTCCCCTCTCCCCCCTTCTCCCTTCCACATACGCTGTCCTCCCCTCTCCCTCCTCCCTCCCAAATACATCGTTCCCTCATACACCCTTCGCCCTCCTCATCATACACACTTCATAACTATTGAAGTTAATATATTTAAATATTGAAGGTAAATATTGTAACTGTTGAAGTTAATATATATATATCTGTTATACTAAATTTGTTGCAGAGATGGAATAGAACCAAGGTTTATCTTTCTGATATTAATTTTAACAGTTACGATATTACCTTCAATATTTAAATATATTAACTTCAACATTTACGATATTAATTCCAACAGTTATCTATTTAATTTTAACAATTACAATATTAACTTCAACAGCTATCTATTTAATTTCAACAATTACGTTATTAACTTCAATATTTATGTATAATAATTAATTCCAACAGTTATGAAGTGTTAGGGAGGAGGGTGAGGGGAAAGGGGGGAGGGGGAAGGGGTGGGAGGACAGTGTATGTGGAAGGGCAAGGGGGAGGGGGTTAGGGGGGAAGCGTACGTGGGAAGGAGGAAACAGAGTGACGAAGGGAGAAAGGGATGAGCGTACACTGAGGGATGATAGAATAATTTCCAAAAATAAAAAATACGTTATGGGAATGATGGGGATGATTGATATTGGGGATGATCCTTATCAGTCCCGTTATCTTTATAATGGATTTCAGGATTAACGCATTAATATCTTCAATTTAAATGCACATCTTCGTAAACTAAAAACTAAAATAAATAAAGTTTCCTCTACATTTAAACAGTTTTTTTTTTCATATAGGGATCAATGAAGATTTTCATTTATAAATTAACAAAGCTATTTTAAATAGTACCATTAGTACTGTTTTCTTAATAGTTAGCTGATAATCAAAGTCTTTGAAATATATCATATTTAATGCACTATTACAAAAAAACATATCGTGAACATTTTATAATTTACTAATATATTCTTAAAGAACATTTTATAATTTTTTATATGTTGTAAAATAAATTTGCTTTTCAGTATGTCATTTTCCTCGAAGGAATTTTTTGCGATGGGTCCAAACTGATCCAAGAAAATTCAAGTGAAATAAAATTAACGTATTTTAAATTTAAAAATAACGCATTTCAAACTAAAATTAACGTCCATCCGATCTATAATCAACTACCTAGATCTTCCGAAATCATCCAATAGCCTTACAGTGTTGGGAAGAAGGGAAGAAGAGAAGAAGTATTGGGAAGTGTGTAATTTTGTGAAAAGTTTAGATTGTTTATAATTTTTTTTCTTCTTCTTTCTTCTTCTTCTTCTTTCTTCCAACGATCCAAACGCCCCCAAAGAAGAGGCGAAAGCGACAAAAAAATGGTACAGGAACAAAGCGCGTCGGTTTAGTGGCGTATATATCAGCCTGTGCTTGAGTCTGAGTGGCGCTGCGTCGTATTATCTGGCACGCACCGCAATAGGATTTGATTATTGGGCTCTTAAATGATAAATTACTCTCTATTTTTCTAATCACATACGGGATGGTATCATGGGAGGGACCAGCATGGATGACGATTTGTGGCGGGAAAAAATAATGGGGTCATCACTCATCAGTCATGTATATAAATGGCATTGTGGTTCACATCTAATCTAATTCAAGCTTTATCTGCTTGACCTACTGCGGTACTTCACTCATACTGATGTTTATTTGTGGGTTGGATTGGATGGGGCATCTCTTTTATAGTTCTTTAATGTTGCGTCATTCTTGTCATGTTTTGGCATGAGTGATATTTTACAAAACCAAATGCGGCAATTTAGAATATTCACCGCAAGAAAGATGATGTTTATATAAATTTTTATGAATATTTTTTTATTTATGTTGAACTTTATTTTATTATTAGATTTATTTGATGCACTAAATCTAACAATCTTTTAGCAAGATTTAATGTTTTATTAAGATGTCCTTAAAATCTAGCAACTTATTTTTGATAGATATTTTTTTAATTTTGAAATGTTTAATATAGCAATCTTTGTAGCAAAGATTGCTATATTAAACATTTCAAGTTTCAAAAATATCTATCAAAAATAAATTGCTAGATTTTTAAGGAGAGCAAAGATTGTTACATTAAATATTTCAAGACTAAAAAATATCTATAAAAAATAAATTGCTAGATTTTTAAGAACCTATTAATAAAAAATTGAGTCTTGCTTAAAAATTTGTTAGATTTAGTGCATCAAGTAAATCTAGTAATAAAACAAGATCCAACATAAATAAAAAAAAGTCTATCTATAAAAATCTATGTAAAAACCATCTTTCTTACCATGTTATGTTTACTCTCTTATTGCGAACTTGTAAAATTCTTCTCACTTTGTGATTATTTTGGTGTCCTGTCTTTTTGGTTGACTCTCGTGAACGGATTGTGATAACCTTAAAAAAAAAAAAAAAAAAAAAAAAAAAAAAAAAAAAAAATCGGAAAATAAAAAGGTGACCTTTCTCTCTTTCTTCCTGTGCGCAAAACAAACCAGAGAGACACCTCTCTTTCGAAACAAAACCGAAGCCCCCCCCCCCCCCAAATCCATCCACCTCTATTTCTCCACCGTTTCACCGGATTGAGGTACCCACGCGTTAGCCTCACCACCCTCTCGCACTATCTACCTTCGGATCGTCGATTGATGGCCTCTCCTCGTCGTATTTCTCGACGGAAGTTTTTCGGGAAATGGAGCGAACTCGTCGGTTTTGGCCGCCGTTCGACCTGGAGCACTATGGGGTCCTCTCCATCGATTTCCAAGTGGACTTGCAAGGTTTTGTCGGGGATAAGTGGTGAAAATCGAGAAATAGCGATTTCGGCTCGTTTTCTCGCGTCATCGGTCTTTGGCCGAAATTAAGTAAGTATTTTCTTTGATTTGTGGTATATATATAGCTATCTTTGCAATTTTCTTGTCAATTGCATGTGTGTTGGATTTCTAGGGTTTATCGAGAAGTTCACGAAATCTAATTAGTATGTGTAATTTGAGTAATGGGAATTTGTGTTGGATTGAATACTTGTGTTATTATGTCACCAATTGATGAATGGATTGATTGCTTTGATAAATGTTGGACATTTGGGAATTTTATGCATGATAGGAATTATTAAGCATATGGCATGGATTTAATTATTGCATTTATTGTTGGTATAAATAGTTGCATGTATATAAGGGTAAATATGAGATTTTCCATGTCATGCTTTGCATTGAATAATTATTGATTAGGTAACAATATAGATTTTATGAGTACAAGGGGTTGAATTGGTAATAATGATATTATATTGGGTTGGGTTAGGATTTAGTCATAAACTCTAAATTATGATCTATCATGTGTGCATGTATACATTAAAGATAGAAATGGATTTCAAAAATAATTAGTGATACTTATTGCAATTGAATTAGAAACCTAAATAAATTTGTTCTACTAAATATTATGTTATTATTTACATGAGTGTTGTATGCAAGGTTAGATGTGTATTTAGTACTCAATGGTACTAATCAAATGGCATGTCATATCATGATCATTTTTACGTATCTAAATTTAGAAGATAACTATTAAATAAGACTAATGCGAATTTAACTATTGCATTCCATACTGTCATGCATGTAAGAAAAGTTTATTAAAGTAGCTTGCTTGTTATTGGTTTAATCTTCTAAAAACATGATTCTTTTATTTGATATATATATATTGGCACATGGCATATTAGGATGCATAAACCATTTACTTTGGCATACATGATCATTAATGTAGAGATGACATAGTGTGAATTGTATGACTTATGATTATTGAGTCTAGTAAATGCATGGCATAATTATGATGCATGGTAGTATAGTTTCTAATCTAATTTATAAAAATTATAAGTAGCATAGATTAGTTGTTATAAACATTAAAAGGAGATTTATATTTGTTTTAGAGTTGGGTGGTTATGTGTCGGAATTAGGAGCAGCTGACTTGACAGAGCCACTGTAGAATTATTTTGCTTGCTTACTTGCTTATGCTTTGGATTTTGCTTGCAGTATAAGGTACGGATTTCACTTGAGTTTTAATTATATGTGATATGTATTTTGATTATTGTTATTATTGTTATTATTATTATTATTATTATTATTATTATTATTATCATTATGCATTCTGAATTCATAATTGGAATTTTGTTCATGAGATCATTTTGTGAAATTGTATATTGATGCATGATTGGAAAGTGGCATATTGAATGGTATCCGATTGAAATGTTGGAAAATGACATATTGAATGGTATCCGATTGAAATGTGATTTGATTGAGGTAAGTACAACTTGTGTGGTTGAGATAGACACTCGTAATGTTTGGAGGTGGAGTCATGACCCATCCTACCAAGCACCGTGTAATAAGCGCTTATGTACCGGGACTCAGTAGGTCTAGTCTGGAATGGACCGGAGTGTGAGTGTTCCCAGCTTGTTTGTACATTTTGATGATTTAATTGATTGAATTATGTATGAATTGAATTGGCCGTTGGCATCCATCTATAGGGTGGTTCGCGGTATCTGAAGGAAATGACTGAAATGATTGACTTGTGATAAACCAGACTTGCATATTAGGTAATTGCCCAACCAAATGAGTCGGCTTTTGCTATACATTGATATTTGAATTGTTATGGAATTGATGCCGAGCTCACATTTCATATTGCATTGATTGAATTGATTTGACCTTGCTATTCTTATTGGAAACAAGTTGTAAGGGTTGCTTTTAATTTGCACGTTAGTTATTACATGTTATTAATTATTTGTTCAAGTAATTGAAATGCTAATTGTCATACTTTGAATTTTAAGAAAGGAAAATTGATTTTGAATAATACTGAATTTATTTGTCTAATTGCATTGCTTGATCGAAAGTCTAGTTTTAATGTTATTTGAAATAAAATGAAATGGAAATTTGATATGGAATTTATTTGACTCAGTCTTGTATTTAGTTCCAACACATGATAATCAAAACTCAAGTGGCTGGAACTGAATACCGTACTGAGATAAATTTTATTTATCTCATTCCGTGCTTTTTGCATTGTTTTCCACTATTGGTTGTGGGTTCCAGGTTTCAGAGCAAGTGCTGGACAGCAAGATGAGTAGCAGACCATTGGATATTGTGGTTAGTAATCCAAAATACCAGGCCTTTATAGGATTTACTTTATATTTAAGTAATTAATTATAAATTTCTAATTAATCGGTATATTATTTGAGCAGAATCAGTATTAATTGGTAAATTAAGTATTAGTAAGCCTTGCGGGTGCAGTAGGCATCCGCGGCGGGCACTCCGTCGCGTGTTGTCATGTTACAGTATTCGACGGGGTGTCACAGATGGTATCAGAGAATGGTTTAACAACCAAACCAGACCAATAGATTGCGTGAGAATGGGTACGTCTTAAGGGTTGTTTTGTAGGTAAGTTGATTTCTTACTATTTGTGCTAGCAAAATAATATTTGTCTAGCTAAGTTATTAGTATTATAGGATACAGATGCTTTGTATTTGTATATATCTAATATATTAATTGTTTATAGTTGCTTGATTATTTTATATATGTGTTGTAATTTAAAAGTTATGTTTAATAGGTCGTAACAATTTTTGTGGATGAAATTAATAGAGCTTATTTTCTAATGTTTGAAATGTAAAGTGATTTTGATAAGTGCACAAAAAAAAAAGAGTTGGTATGGCAAGTTAAAGGATTTTGGTTATTATAGTAAGCATGTTCTATGTTATATTAATGCTTGGTTGGAATATTAAGGATTTCTGAATTTACTATAGTATGCACAAACTTTTGGAACTTATTTGAGTAAAGATTTTCTTATCTTTGGTTGGCACAAGGATCAAACAAGCTGACTGATCATCTGACTTGTTAATTGAATCTCAATAATATCAGAATTATTTTTACTTCCTTGACTGATCACCAAGGCAGCCAAGAATAATTTTGATATTACTGTGCTTCCTAAAAGATAAGAAAATAACTGGACATTTCAAAATGTTACTAGTTATAAGAATTGAAAGATTTGTTTTTTAAATGATAACGTAAGAAGTGGTAGTATTTTCTGCTTGTAGTACTTTGTTATTTGAATTGTTATAATGTTATGATATGGAATTGTCTGAATTGTAAAGGGAATTGAATTGACCGTTGGCAACCCTCTTTAGAGGTGATTCACGGTATCCGAATATCTGTAATCGCTGGTTTCTCTCTGAGAAAGAGACTCGCGATATCTGACTTTGAATTGATTGATCTTTGATTGTGACTTAGGATTGTCATGCTTGCATTTAAGTACCGAGATTGGGCCGACATTCTTGTATTATCATTAGTATTTTAATTTTGTATTGAATAAAATGTCGGGCTGAGTTGCATTACATAAATCGATAATTGTTGCATAATATGTTTGTACTATTTGATTGTATTATGGATTGTATGATTGCTATGTATTTCGATAAATTTCGAGGTCGAAATTTTTTTATAAGGAGGGAAGAATGTGATAACCTTAAAAAAAAAAAAAAAAAAAAAAAAAAAAAAAAAAAAAAAAAAAAAAAAAAAAATCGGAAAATAAAAAGGTGACCTTTCTCTCTTTCTTCCTGTGCGCAAAACAAACCAGAGAGACACCTCTCTTTCGAAACAAAACCGAAGCCCCCCCCCCCCAAATCCATCCACCTCTATTTCTCCACCGTTTCACCGGATTGAGGTACCCACGCGTTAGCCTCACCACCCTCTCGCACTATCTACCTTCGGATCGTCGATTGATGGCCTCTCCTCGTCGTATTTCTCGACGGAAGTTTTTCGGGAAATGGAGCGAACTCGTCGGTTTTGGCCGCCGTTCGACCTGGAGCACTATGGGGTCCTCTCCATCGATTTCCAAGTGGACTTGCAAGGTTTTGTCGGGGATAAGTGGTGAAAATCGAGAAATAGCGATTTCGGCTCGTTTTCTCGCGTCATCGGTCTTTGGCCGAAATTAAGTAAGTATTTTCTTTGATTTGTGGTATATATATAGCTATCTTTGCAATTTTCTTGTCAATTGCATGTGTGTTGGATTTCTAGGGTTTATCGAGAAGTTCACGAAATCTAATTAGTATGTGTAATTTGAGTAATGGGAATTTGTGTTGGATTGAATACTTGTGTTATTATGTCACCAATTGATGAATGGATTGATTGCTTTGATAAATGTTGGACATTTGGGAATTTTATGCATGATAGGAATTATTAAGCATATGGCATGGATTTAATTATTGCATTTATTGTTGGTATAAATAGTTGCATGTATATAAGGGTAAATATGAGATTTTCCATGTCATGCTTTGCATTGAATAATTATTGATTAGGTAACAATATAGATTTTATGAGTACAAGGGGTTGAATTGGTAATAATGATATTATATTGGGTTGGGTTAGGATTTAGTCATAAACTCTAAATTATGATCTATCATGTGTGCATGTATACATTAAAGATAGAAATGGATTTCAAAAATAATTAGTGATACTTATTGCAATTGAATTAGAAACCTAAATAAATTTGTTCTACTAAATATTATGTTATTATTTACATGAGTGTTGTATGCAAGGTTAGATGTGTATTTAGTACTCAATGGTACTAATCAAATGGCATGTCATATCATGATCATTTTTACGTATCTAAATTTAGAAGATAACTATTAAATAAGACTAATGCGAATTTAACTATTGCATTCCATACTGTCATGCATGTAAGAAAAGTTTATTAAAGTAGCTTGCTTGTTATTGGTTTAATCTTCTAAAAACATGATTCTTTTATTTGATATATATATATTGGCACATGGCATATTAGGATGCATAAACCATTTACTTTGGCATACATGATCATTAATGTAGAGATGACATAGTGTGAATTGTATGACTTATGATTATTGAGTCTAGTAAATGCATGGCATAATTATGATGCATGGTAGTATAGTTTCTAATCTAATTTATAAAAATTATAAGTAGCATAGATTAGTTGTTATAAACATTAAAAGGAGATTTATATTTGTTTTAGAGTTGGGTGGTTATGTGTCGGAATTAGGAGCAGCTGACTTGACAGAGCCACTGTAGAATTATTTTGCTTGCTTACTTGCTTATGCTTTGGATTTTGCTTGCAGTATAAGGTACGGATTTCACTTGAGTTTTAATTATATGTGATATGTATTTTGATTATTGTTATTATTGTTATTATTATTATTATTATTATTATTATTATTATTATCATTATGCATTCTGAATTCATAATTGGAATTTTGTTCATGAGATCATTTTGTGAAATTGTATATTGATGCATGATTGGAAAGTGGCATATTGAATGGTATCCGATTGAAATGTTGGAAAATGACATATTGAATGGTATCCGATTGAAATGTGATTTGATTGAGGTAAGTACAACTTGTGTGGTTGAGATAGACACTCGTAATGTTTGGAGGTGGAGTCATGACCCATCCTACCAAGCACCGTGTAATAAGCGCTTATGTACCGGGACTCAGTAGGTCTAGTCTGGAATGGACCGGAGTGTGAGTGTTCCCAGCTTGTTTGTACATTTTGATGATTTAATTGATTGAATTATGTATGAATTGAATTGGCCGTTGGCATCCATCTATAGGGTGGTTCGCGGTATCTGAAGGAAATGACTGAAATGATTGACTTGTGATAAACCAGACTTGCATATTAGGTAATTGCCCAACCAAATGAGTCGGCTTTTGCTATACATTGATATTTGAATTGTTATGGAATTGATGCCGAGCTCACATTTCATATTGCATTGATTGAATTGATTTGACCTTGCTATTCTTATTGGAAACAAGTTGTAAGGGTTGCTTTTAATTTGCACGTTAGTTATTACATGTTATTAATTATTTGTTCAAGTAATTGAAATGCTAATTGTCATACTTTGAATTTTAAGAAAGGAAAATTGATTTTGAATAATACTGAATTTATTTGTCTAATTGCATTGCTTGATCGAAAGTCTAGTTTTAATGTTATTTGAAATAAAATGAAATGGAAATTTGATATGGAATTTATTTGACTCAGTCTTGTATTTAGTTCCAACACATGATAATCAAAACTCAAGTGGCTGGAACTGAATACCGTACTGAGATAAATTTTATTTATCTCATTCCGTGCTTTTTGCATTGTTTTCCACTATTGGTTGTGGGTTCCAGGTTTCAGAGCAAGTGCTGGACAGCAAGATGAGTAGCAGACCATTGGATATTGTGGTTAGTAATCCAAAATACCAGGCCTTTATAGGATTTACTTTATATTTAAGTAATTAATTATAAATTTCTAATTAATCGGTATATTATTTGAGCAGAATCAGTATTAATTGGTAAATTAAGTATTAGTAAGCCTTGCGGGTGCAGTAGGCATCCGCGGCGGGCACTCCGTCGCGTGTTGTCATGTTACAGTATTCGACGGGGTGTCACACGGATAGTTTAATTAAAAATTTGGGTGTTCTTAATTGAATTTATGGTCTTGATTATAGTTTACTTATAAATTAATTTTCTGTCCGGCTGATTTGGTGTGCTCATATTGCTTAATTTAATCTCGATTTTCTGTGCAAAATAGAACTTGAATACCCAACACTCCATTTATTTTACTTCTGTATTGAATAAAATAAAAAGTTTGACATCACTAAATTCAGAGTTTTGACTAATAAAATAAAATATGATTGTAAAAAGTTTGCTAAATATTTTTAACATCTAACATATTATAATTTGGTACCATTGGATTCTTATAATATTTTGAGCATCCATATAAAATTTGTTGTAAAAAAATGTAGAAAAGCCTTGAAGAATTTTGTCAAATTAATTTTAAACGTTAAAATCATAAAAAGCATCACCTAAATTCTTTTCTTTACTATATATATATATATATATATATATAGTTATAAAAGCACCCATAAAAAAAAAGTAAACTATTCAGATAAAAGGTGTATTCAGATAAGGATGTCTAAGTATTTATGTAGTGTTATGTAATAGATGTTTGGTTGTGTAGTAAGGATGAGTAACTTTGTCATACCCTGAATTTCTGGTGAAATTTTACTAGGTGACTGAATTTCCAATTTGATCGATTTTATTTTCTAGAGTTTAAAAGTTTATATGTATCGTCTACTTTATTAGAATTGATTTCTAAAATCTTTGGAAATTCTATTGCTGCATTCTACAAATTGTGTTGATTTTTTTTCAGAATTTTCATTAATTTGTATTAAAACCAGTTACTTGGATTATTATTCATGGAACCATTAGTTGAAACAAAGAAATGGAATTTATCTTCCAAGACCGATATTTGTAGGCAGTGTTTCAAATACCGTACCGACGATCAAACCGGTGAGGCTGCCGGTATGGGGTTTATCGAGGTTTACCGGTATAATAATATATAAAAGTCTATTTATACCAAAAGAATAATGTGGCCTAATAGTTAAGTATGTTGTCTTTTATGCATAAAGACTAGGGTTCGATTTCCCATCTCAACAAATTTTGTATTGTTTTCAATTTAACTTACTAGTTTCTCTGGTTCAAAACAATAAACCGCCCGGTTCAGTTACTGGTTTACCCGGTTTAAACGGTTTTTTTCCGATTTTTTCCGGTTCATCAGAAATCCGGTTTTATGGGCTAAACCTACCGGACCAGGGTCCGGTTCACGGTAAACCCGGTTGAACCGGCCGGTCCGGTACGGTTTTTTAAACACAGTTTGTAGGAGATGAGAAAATCAATTACAACTCATTTGCTCCTTTATTTTGGTTCATTCCATTGTGTATTTATGACATATATGGCCTACTTATCAATTTAGTCAATAGTTTAATTATTTGGTTGTGCACCATGTCCAAATGAGCTTAAAAAAAAAACAGACTTTGGGTTAAACCCTTTTCCCTGGAATTTCGGATCTGGTCTGCCCAACCCATCCATCCTCTTTATTTCCGTTTTTGTTTCTTTTCTCTCTTCTCAAACTGAGTTGCTCCCTCTTGTGCCGTACACCAAAATCACTTCTGAAAATTTAAGTAAAAATCATAGAAAAACCAGAATTTTTCTTGGAGTGAACTACTTTGGTGCTCCCGATGGCGGAAATCGAATCCTGGAAGGTCTCTTCCGATTTTTTTTTGCACACTTCTATTTCATTGCCTATCTGAGTAAGTAAATTTGTTGAGTTGTATTAGATTTCTACCTTTTGTTATTCCTCAAATTAATTTCGAAGGGTCAAATTGAATGAGTACATTTACAATTTTATAGACCACTGTGACCTTGCTTCAGTTTTAAAGTAACTGCCACTATTATGTTTTGAATTTGGATATGAGAGTTGTTTTGTTTAAAACTAGACTTCCAGAAAAAAAATTTTGGTATCTAATATGAATTTTTCTGAGTTGATTTGGTATTTTTACAAGATTTTTTAAACCAGGGCGACTTTTGGAAATCAGTTTCTGGAACAGACAGACCCCAGTGTGGTTTTTTATTATTTATTTATTATCTGTTTGCAGTTAGGATTTGAAACTTTTAGGTCTGAAAATAGACATCCAGAGGCAACTTCTGTAAATTTTACAAAATTTTTAGAGATTTATTTGAAGGGTTTCAAGGCAGGAACTTTCAGACGTATTTGCTGGCACGATTTGCTGGAACAGATTTTCTGAAACCTGATTCTGTTTGATTTCGAAAATTCACTATAATTAATATGTAAGTCCAAACATCATGAAATTTTTACAGTAGATGAGTCCTATCATGCTTCATTCACAGTTAAATTTTCATTGGATTCCGTTCAGCCGTTCTTGAAACAAAAATGATTTTTGTAAACTGTCAAAAATACCCTTCACTGGTTGTACCAGAATTTGTCCAGCACTTTTGTTTTACTGTTGTGTGCTGATTTCTAACATTGTTAACCACTGTCTAGTCTTTGAAATCATCTACTGATACAACTAATAAGGTATACTATAATTGTATGGTATACTAAAGAACAAATCAAATCCGTAACTTTATCTACAAATTTGTTGAATGTGGATTGTTATAGTTTGCTTGCTTAAATAAGCACTTAGTCTAGTATTGTTAATGTAGAGTTGGGGCAGGTTTTCGAGCCGGATATGGCTGGTATAACTGAGGGTCTGTATGATTATTATTGGCTAGCCGATGTTTACTTTGTTATCAGGTACGGATTTCACTTGAGTTTTAATTATATGTGATATATTATTATTATTATGCATTCTTGAATATCTCTTTTCTGTATAAGTGATGCATGATTGGAAATTGACATGTTGAACTGTATTCTTACATTTTTGAATTCATAATTTAAATTTCATTCACGAGAATATTTTGTGTGTATGTTTAAATGATGCATGATTGTACAGTGGCATATTGAATGGTATCCGATTGAAATGTGATTTGATTGATGTAAGTACAGCTTGTGTGATTGAGATAGACACTCGTAATGTTTGGAGATGGAGTCATGACCCATCCTACCAAGCACCGTGTAATAAGCGCTTATGTACCGGGACTCAGTAGGTCCAGTCTAGAATGGTCCGGAGTGTGAGTGTTCCCAGCTTGCTTGTACATTTTGATGAGTTATTGTCTGAATTATATCTGAATTGAATTGGCCGTTGGTATCCATCTAAAAGGTGGTTCGCGGTATCTGAAGGAAAATGACTGAAGTGATTGACTTGTAATAAACCAGACTTGCATATTAGATAATTGTCCAACCAGATGAGTCGGCATTTGTTATAAATTCGAATTTATATGGAAGTGATTGCCGAGCTCACATTGCATAGTGCATTTGATTTAATTAATTTGACATGACATTGTTATTTCTGGTTGGAACAAGATGTGGATGTTTTTACACGATAGTTGTTGCATATGATTAATTGCTTTTCTAAGGAATTGAAATAACAATTGGCATACTTCGAATTTTAAATGATTTTGAAGAGTACTGAATTTATTTTCTAATTGCATTGCTTGATCGAAAGTTAGATTTAATGTTATTTGAAATAAATATGGAATTTGATTTGGAATTTATTTGACTCAGTCTTGTATTTAGTTCCAACGCATGATAATCAAAACTCAAGTGGCTGGAACTGAATACCGTATTGAGATAAATTTTATTTATCTCATTCCGTGCTTTTTGGCATGTTTCCACTGTTGGTTGTGGGTTCCAGATTTCAGATCAAGTGCTGGACAGCGAGACGAGTAGTTGACCTTTGGACTTTGTGGTTAGCAACTTATGGTATTTGAACCAGAATATTGAAATATTTATTTCATATTTAAGTAAATAATTATAAATTTATAATTGACATGTATATTAATTGTGTATAATTAACAATAATTTGTAAAAGGAGTGGTTCTAAGCCTTGCGGGTGCAGCAGGCATCCGCGGCGGGCACTCCGTCGCGTGTTGTCCAGTTACAGTATTCGACGGGGTGTCACAAACTTAATGCATGCATATATTCATGTAAAAGACTAAAATGCCCTTATATTCATGCCTTTAATTAATTATTATTCTTAAATCATTATTATTAATAATTAATATTACTTGTTAATTATTATTAATTATAATAATTAATCTTTATTATTAATTATGATTTTTAAATAATTATTGTTGCTTATTAAATATTATTATTCATTAATTAATATTAATTATTTGTGTTATTAATTATTAATGATAATAAGAAATCATTTTATTATTATGAAATATTATTAATTATTTAATAAGAATAAAATATTATTTATTAATTATTTTTAATTAATTATTATCATTATTATTAATAATTAATATTGCTTGTAAAAGTATTATTAATTATAATAATTAATATTTATTATTATTTATGATTCTTAATAGTTATCTTACTTGTTTAATATTATTATTTTTTAATTATTAAATATTATTATTAATTATTTCTAAGGATATTGTTGGAAAAGAAAATTAATGAGGACTATGCATAATTTATGCAACCTATTTAGGTTGCATAAGTTATGTATCCTTAAGACATCTTATATAAGATGTGTTTGGTGACTAAAAGATGCATAACTTAAATTATGCACCTTTTAAGTTACAAACAAACGGGACCTTAGTTTTTAGTTTTTATTTCATGCGCCAGCGCCCCCTCCGTCCTTTATTTCCTCTCCTCCGTACCCAACATCCCTAATCCAGAAAAGGAAATAGCTCAAAATCTAGAGTTTTGCATAAATTCTCTCGCGATCTCTCTCTCTAGCCCAATCTAATCGAAAGAAAACCCTAGATAGCGTTGTTGCCTCACTCTCTCCGATCGAGTCGCCTACTCGGAACACCTTTTCGACCTCTTACCGCCGCCACGAGCCGGCAGACCCCGTCGCCAAGCTGCTCCTATCGTCTCATTCCAACAAAGCCGCCATGTAAATTAAAAAATATATATATAATTTGGTAGGCGAGGAGATCATATTGGACAATTTTAATTGGTCATTTTGAAGTAGATCGAAGAATTTGAATCAGTATGCATCGGAGCTCTGGTACATTAGTATGGACCATAGCTTCTCTCTATGTATACATATATAAATTATAAACATTTTTTTAAATATATATCTAGCATGTATAAACAAAATTTTCTTTTCCTTGTTATATACAATTATGAAGCAATTCTCAGTTTACTGGTAAATGAATGAGAGAAGAGATGAAATGAAAATGAATGTATTGATTGTAATATCTTAATCTATTACACTGGAGAGAGTTGTACATATATATAGATAGCGCTAGATAAGTACAAGAATTAAGAGAATCAATCCTAAGCTAATTAGCTACAGTCGGATCTTCTGTGTCGTACGTGATCTTGTGTTACAGTACTCTTATATCCAATAAATTAGCATGCTGTGCTAGATATATAACACTCTGCTTACCCGTCGTACAATAAATGCATCATAAATACAATACAATCATTAATTGTTTCTTTTTCTTTTAATTCAACGTGCATGTAACGTACAATCATTACCAAAAAAAACAAAAAAAAAAAACAAATACAAGATGTAATCAATATACATGCATAAACGTTTCAGTACATTGGTTTACAATCAAGTGTGCGACATATACCAGGCATAATAATAAATTACATATATAGTGTACAACATTTCTCACAAAGGAAGAAATTAAAACAGCATGTCGGATATATATAGGGATAAGGGAAGAACTTATTTTTCTCACACGCAAGAATTGATAAAAAAAACATATAACACCACCAGAACAGAACTTAATCGGTACACCGAGTATCTTCAAATCTTATAATATTTGGCAAAGGAATTCAAAGTAGTTTTTATAATATATATTAATTCTGCATTTGTTTCATTAGGAGCATAGCTTTTTTTTTTTTTTTTTTTTGATAACAAGGAGCATAGCATGTGATTCAATTAATTGGGGTTACCCGTGAATGCCTTAAATAGTAATTCAGCGGCGGTCTTCACTGCCATTTCATTACCAACTTTACGCATGAAGCTGTTGAACCTCCCATGGCTGCTGCTCCTCTTGTTGGACTGGTCATGTTCCTTTGACACAATTGCACCATGCAGGCATTGCATATGAAGGCTTACATCGCACATGCCACACCTAAAATAAAGACGACATATATAAGTTCCCCCCCCCCCCCCCCCCGACCACAGTACAATTTCTAAATTATGTAAAGAAAATTAAAAGACCATCATCAATTTATGGACAACCTTATGTTACGAACTGTTATTCCAATGTAAATTTATGAATTATATCTGTTCACTTGTAAAATGATTTATTTATTGGTTTTCTTTTTTTGTTTCTCCCTCACAGCTCCATTTTCGTACTTGTGCATAACTCCTAAATATGCATCAATACATTGAGTTTATATTATAAAAATAATAATAAAACAAATAAATACGAGCAATGCTAGAGTTAAAATATGTTTAGTTGAGGTTCAAATCAGCCGACTAGAATATTTCTTATGGATATTCAAAATTGGAACACTTGATCATCATTCTTGGGAGTCTTCTATAAAAGTAAGTAAAATTTTTTTGGGTAATGGTCTATCAGTGCATGGCGAAAAGTGAGACGACTTCATGAATTGTTGAATAGCTTTTTTGTAACAATTTCTTAACTCAAAACAGAGCTTAACCGGAAAATTTTGCCAGATAGAGTTTTGCACAAAGCTATACTACTCTCGTTAGAGATTTTGTCGATGATGGATGGAAAGAGTTCCAAATTAATTGTATTTAATTTGCTCAATATTATATATATTTTTTATCATGTTTTGCATGCTGCTGATCGACTTGCTGAAATTGAAAACTTAGGCGCATTAGTTGGTTGGTTATTTTGGATTATTCTATGTATTTAATGTATACATTGCAACATTTACCTGTAAAGCCAGATTCTACCATCGAATTTTTTGCATGCACTGCAGATGCAAACTGAAGGGACTAGGCAAAGATTATGTTCTGGGTGCAGTTCAGTATACACGATTTGCTGCTTCTTGGCGCAATGAGGATGCACATCAAAGTTGCAAGGGATGCAACGGTAGTAAAATCCCTCCACCGGCTCCATACAAAGATCACAAAATCTGGATTCTGTACCTGCACTTAGTACTAATATTAGTACTGGTATAGCTTCACATTTCCCAGGTAGTTTTAAGGGAGTAGTAATTACTCTCAGGCGACGTCTATGTGTGAAGAAGTTTATTTTATTAAGTTGATAAATATGTACAAACCAGATCACGGCTAACAAAAGTTATACCCTATGTTGCATGGATGCGGGTACGGCGGAAAGAAAATTTTAAAAAGTTATACCCTATGTTTTACGGGTACGGTAGGGGTACGACAGTACGGTATGGGTACTTATACTTATACCAGATCTGTACGGTAGTGAGAGCCAATAGAAACTAGAGTACAGAAGGCAGAAAAAGTCACTCGTTATCATAAGTTTCTTTTGGAAGATAAATTGGGGTCAAAATTAACCTCCAAACTAACATAAACCTCCAAAATTAAATATCCATAAATACCAACCAGCTGCAACCTTTCATTAATTTGAGATGTCTTGCCATTTACTACTAGAGTAAAAATCGGTTTTCGTCACTGATCCACTGATTATCATTAGCGTCAACACTAATTGAACAACATTCAGTTTAGGATTCTATTCAAAAGATGATGATTTTTAGATGACAATGATTGCTTAGAAATTAACAAAGAATATAGATTTTGCTTAAAAATGCTTTGTAATGTAGATTTTGCTTAAAAAAATACTATGTTAAATGCTTTGTAATGTAGATAAATTGAGAGTCAAGCCTTCTAAGTTATTTTTTTTTAAATTAAATGTCTATGAAAGTTTCCCTCTAGTCGAATTTTGAAACTGCGACCTTTCACTCAAGCTGTATTGCTCTTTGCCACTAAACCAAGGGCTGGTTCTCAGCAAGGTGTCGTTTTTAAATAAAAAGATCCTTTTGTTTCTTGAAACGAGTGTTATTAAGTTTTGTAAACAAAAATAAAAATCTCTAACACTGAATGTAATATATAATCAGTGTCGAATTAATATTTTAAAAAGGACACTGAATTTTGCTGAACATTTTATGTTAGTTTTAATAAAATTCAACATTGAATATTTCACAATAAGCATGAACCTTTTTTCAAGAGCACAATATGTACGAGGGTTTAACGTTATAAGAAGAACCTAATTAAAGTTTTTCAAAGCAAAGAAAAAAAAAGTATGTTAATATTTGTATTTTAACAATGTATTGAAAATTTTGTTAATTATGCAATTTCCGTCTCATGATGTAAAACGATCGAGATTAAACGATTATATTTAAATAAACGTGTAATTAATAATATTCATTAATAGCTAATTTGGCCTCTAACTACGTAATTAGCCCCTTCAAGACAAATAAAAATAAAAAAGAAAATAAAAATAACAATCAAGGTAGAAGTACAATAACAATAAATAAATTAACAAACGTACGTGTGACATCTTTAATTGATATCGCTACTAATTATGACCCATATAACAGCATGCATGAACAAATTATATAACTTGCTCCGTTTGGATCATGTAAGAATAAAATTAGGATTAGTTATTCATACTAAAAAATATTATTTCTAAACGATCAAGAATAAGTTTTTTGATATCTATAGTGTTATTTTTAAGTGGTCTAACATCTAGATTAAATTCTTATTCCTAGGGTGTTTGAATCATCTTCTTAATGTGGATTAAGAAATAGTTGAGATCACTTTTTAATCCGGATTAAAAAGATGATCCAAACACCCTAGGAATAAAATTTTAATCTGGATATTGGACCACTTAAAAATAATACTCTAGATCACAAAAAACTTATTCTTGATTGTTTAGGATTAAAAATTTTAATCCCGAATAACTAATCCTACTCTTAATCTCATATCATCCAAACATAGCATATTAAAAATAGTATAGATTCTCCAAGCAAATGTGTAATTTTGTGAAGAGTTTGAATTATTTATAATAAATTTATGTCTCAGAATAGAAAATTCTCCAAGCAAATTCCCACTTCAATCCAAACGGCCCCATATTTTACTATTGATCAAAGATGTGAATGTGCGCGAGGAACGTAAATTTCATTTCTAAATCTGGGAAACAAACAAGTAATTCCTTAAGCGTTTTCCTGACCAAAAAAAAAGAAACATCGTAGTTCGTATTTGGGGATCATGTATGATAAGAACAATTCATAAAAAATATATATATTTTTCTATATAATAAAAATATTTGGGAATCATTTATGATAAAATTGTTTCATCTGTACTCTCTTTTCAAAATGAAAAAAATAATCATTATTTTAATCAAGAGAAATGTTAGAGTCCAATATATTGGACGGATGGGGTACGTCCAATACAATTGTTTTCAAGTTTTTAAATTTCAAATGACCAATCCGAACTGTTCAATAAGTTCTCCATATTGAAAACTTATAAGAAAGTAATTTTTATATTTTTACAAAATTTTTTACTATTTTTTTGGTATTTTAGAAAATTGTTAATATTGGACGATCCATAAAATTTATATCATGAATTTTCAAAAATACGAAAAAAATAGTAAAAATTTTCTAAAAAAAGATAAAAATTGGTTTTTTGTAAGTTTTTGATAGGGAGAACATATTGAACGGTTCGGATCGGACATTAAAAATTTAAAAATATGAAAACAATCATATTAGACGGACCCATCTGTCTAATATATTAGACACTAGCATTTCTCTTTTGATGAATGTTGTTTTCATTGTAAATGTAAAACCAAAACTTAATATCGTTTCGACCATTAATTGGCATCTAGCTACACATCAAAATCGATGAACGGTGCATCATGGATATAAAAGTTCGCCTTTTTTTTTTTACAAATCAGTAATAAGAATATTTCAAAAATAGAAAGTAGAAAAAAAAAATCAGAAAATCAGTAAAAAGATTTAAAAAAATATAAAATTTTGTTTGTTATAAGATTTCATTATGTATGTTGGATTAATTAAACTAGATTTATCAATTTGCAAAACCACCAACCATAACGATCTTAATGCACAGAAACATATATGCATCATGATTTATAATAGATATTCTCTATGTATAAATACCTAATACACTACAAGAAGGTCTTTCTTCACATAAATTTTTATAGATATATCTTTTATTTATATTGGACCTCATTCTATTGCTAGATTTACCTGATGCACTAAAATTTTTTAGTGCATCAAGTAAATCTAGCAATAGAACAAGTTCTAAAATAATTAAAAAGTCTAACTATAAAAATCTATGTAAATGTCATCTTTCTTATAATGATAATTGCAGCAACAAAAATATGTAAAGTCCATCTTTTTTACAGTGAATTAGTGATAATTGCAGCAACAGAAAGAAGTATATATGGTAAATGTACCAAAACAGTAGCTAGAGCAAAACAGCCGGCACAAAATAAAACAACAACAACAATAATAAAGGCTAGCAAATAGAATAAAATGAACCTGGCTGGAGATGGAGATTGTGCCACGGATGGGCGAAGAAGGACATCGTCTCCGGCAACTCAACACATTGCTCGTGGAGATCAAAATTACATGCATGACACCGATAACTAAAGCCACTTCCCGGCGTACGACACAGATCACACATAAATTGTCCACTCGGGATTTTAGTCTTTACTAACTTATGAACTGGATGGGAGAAGTGGGTCAAGGAGCTAGCCATCTCTCTTATCTTTTTCTGCACAAGATCGTTAGTACGTATGAATATATTTATAGAACGAAGACAACACACAGAATAGAACAATATTTGATAGGGTATAACTCGATTAGTCGCCGCTGTTTGGTTTATCTTTGACTCCCTCCCTAGGCACATATAATTAAGCTATAATAAATTCTAGTTTTTATTATATATATATATAGAGAGAGGGGCACACACAGCATAGGTTAGATAATGGGCACCCATTCATTTAATATTTAACACATAATGTACAAACATTTTATGTCTCAATGGACTCCTAGGTGGCCGGCCATAGGGTCAGACAGGTCCCATTTTAATATTTATACTATGTGCAAAATAAATTTATTATGGCACCGAACATTTTAACGGAAATGTATCAATTAATTAACACATTAGAAATAAGTTCCATTTGTTAAACATAGAGAATAGCAGCAATAACATATACAGTGAAAAGGATGGACAAGCACAGTGCATCAGAAAAGCATGAGATTCACTTGAATTTAGGGAGTCTTGGTAATGAATACCAAGAAGAGATCGATCCATTTGACTGAACCATCATTAGTTGACGAGAAGCTTGTAGGTATGGTCCTCTGCATGTGTAACTTATCGTAATGTCAACGATCTTTTTTCTTTTGGGGCTGCTAGCTATTTGTTGCTAGATAATATTTATCATCTCGTTAGTTTATTAATAAAATTTAATGGGTGATCAAGCATCTTTTTTTTTTTGAAAATACATTGATCCGGTTTAAAATAAATTGTGAATATGTGCATTTTTTTTTATTTCCAACGGATTCAATCATAATTATATTGTGTAATCATTCTCAATCGAGTATGCAAACTGTTTTTCTTTTTTTTAATAATCAACTTCAAGTTGGGGCTGATAAAGATCACCTCCAATATTCATCATCTCATCATCCCGAGTAGTTAGTAACGCATTTTCTATTTTTGTCTATCATTCCATCATGCGTTTTCCGTTTTTGAAAATCCAGCGCTCATTCTCTATTTCGCTCCACTTCCCCGCCCTTCTGTTTCGTTTCCTTCATATTCCCTCAACGTCGATTACCCATGTCCCACCTCCTCTCTCCTAATTGTTTTAGTTCTGAAAATAGTTACGATATTAACTTCAATATAGTTATATATATTAACTAGAACTGTTAATATATATAACTAAAATAGTTATATATATTAACTTCAGCAGTTATATATATAATTAGAACAATTACGATATTAATTTCAATAGTTATATATATTTACTAGAACAGTTATATATATAACTAGAACAATTATATCTAACTGTTCTAGTTAATATATATACAACTATTGAAGTTAATATCGTAACTAGAACAATTATATACATCTCTGTTTCCTCCCCTCACGCTCATCCTCTATTTTCAAATTCTATAACGCATTTTCTAAAAATAGAGGCGCTGTATAATTGTTAGAAAGTGTTCAATTTTAATTTTTCATGTCAATTGCACTTAATTAAACATCAAACACAAAGAATCTTGCCAAGCAATCAACACACAAAGTGATAATAGGAGGGAAATCGATACCTCATCCAATATAGTAATTAGATGGCTCGAACTTGGCATTGAAGTTGGTGGCGTGCCTTCTCCTCTACCATTTCGTCGCCGACGGGCCACCTCGAGTCCACCAAGGAGGATTAATCACGTTCTACAAGGTACGTGCTAGCGCATACCATAGAACAAGTCTAATCCTCATGACTTTCTCTCTTCTTACAATTAACCATTTAATTTAGAGGAGAGAATGGAGCTCAACACATGAGCAAATGAGAGAGAGAGATGAGGTGGATGGTGGCTAGGAAGGGAGGCAAGAGAGGAGAGAGAAAAGTCTTGGTGGTGACTCTCATAAGTTGTCCTTATATAGAGCACAAATTCTAATTGACCTCTTGCATAATTATAACTATGCCATCCCACCTACCACCATAAATGGCTGCCACGAAATGGGTCTTTATGGACCATTTAACCTCTTCATTTGGACCATTAATTCATATAATTAAGGCCTCTCAAGTTTGCTCTTTAATTGGGCTATATATTGTTTAACCCTATTTTATGATGCTAAAATCCCATAACCATTGAATAATTCCATGAAACATAAATTCAAAGAAGTTGGGGAAAAATCATGGAAAATGCCAAACAAGTCCCAAAAATTATAGAAAAATACCCAGAGGCTTAGAAAATTATGGAGAAAATTGTGAGACCCAAGACACATCCAAAGGATTCATGGAGAGCCCCATTTCATGCTAAAGATTCCTAAACCTTGTGAAAAATAAATAAAATAGTAAAAGGGGTATTTTTGAAAAAATCCTTGGGATTATTAAATTCTTCATATTTTTATGGATTTATGCTAAAAATTCCATGAGAAAATTCAACTAGAAAGGTGGTCAAAGAATTTATTTCAGATTCAGTAAACCATGAAAAATATGTAAAAAGCACAAATGGAGAGGAACAAAGTCAGAAAAACGGAGGGATGGCCAGCGATTCAAATCTCCCTCTGCTTAAGAGAGAGATTCCGGTGCACCTGTTCCACTCTGCACCAATGATAACCAAAGGAGAATGTATACGCGGCCCATAGAAGACCAAGTGTATCTAGGAAAAGAAAAGAGAAATGTCGCTGGGAGAATTGAATGTTGACCCCTTCGTAAATGAAGTGGATGTACACGGAGTATGTAGCACAAGTGAAAATACAAAACCCCTGAACCCACGGTGCATACTATGGTGTACTGTACTCCACGCATAACCAAGATTAAGAAAGAAGGAGAGGGAGAAAGATCGTAACAGAAATCTGTTGAGCTGCGAACTGCCGGGCTGGAGGCGATATACACCGCACCTGGACGGGATTGAAGCGAGAGCGTCGCCTATAAAAGGAGACTAGAGGAAAAGAAAAGGGGCTTCTTTTGGAATCACTTCCCAGAGTCTCCAAATCAAAAATACTCACTTAGAAAGAGAGAGGCATTCCTACAAACACTTGATAGGTTAGCATAGAAAACAGGTAGAAAAAGGCGATTTCTTGTGTAATTGAAGAATTAAGAAGGAAAAGAGAAGAAAGGTAAGTCAGGTAAGACTGTAACTGTGTCGAATTTGGGGTGTAAATGCTTGATTTTGATGAAATTCATATCTTGTATGTTCTTTGATGACTTCGATCTGTTCTTTTTAGTAATTGATCCTGTTTCTTCGACTCTTTCGCCGTGGATTGGATTAGATAGATTTTCTCTGTTATGTGGTTTCTTATCTCGAGATCTGAAAGTTTAATTCATGGATTCCATGGCCTAGACGATCAGAAATCGAGAAAATAAACGACGATTGTTCATTTGCAAGTTAGATTACGCCATAGTTTTGTTTAAAGTTTTATTCCCCGATCTGAAAGCCTAGGTTAAGGATTCCTTAGCCTAAGCAAGCAGGGACGAGAATTAAAGTTCAAACAATAAGGGATTTATCTTTATTTGCTTTATCGGATTAATGTTGTTTCCTGTGTTCGATTTTCTTTGTATAGCACGGGAGTCTAGATTACAGATTCTGTAGTTTAGACAATCAGTGATTGAGCTATGATGTTTCGCCTAAATAATTTGTGTTCCCTTTTGCTTAAACTTCTTCTTAATGCCTCTTTAAAATGTGGTTCCCCTGGGCCCCCTTTGGCTTCTCTCAATGATGGTCTAAACTGAGATCTTCTCAGAATTAGACTTGAAAGAAGCAACTTAGCTTGAGGTTTCTCTCTAGACTAAGTACATGTTGTGACTTAAATTAAAGCCTCTTTGGTTTAAGTCAGGGTTCTTTGATCTGAACTTGTATGAGTATAGGTCAAAGAATCCCCTAAATGTACATCACATTTAGGCGACATGCTGCCCAAATTTCGCTGGCTCATAGGTTAATTGTGATTATAGTAAATGCAAGGGCCTTAGAGAATGAAATGTCCCCCTTATACAGTAGCTAAAATCGATTTAATTATTACTTCTTGTTGAGAATTGTCAGAAAATGAAGAACACTCTTGCAAAATACTGTATCTAGATGTTGTAATACAGAAGCCCCACTTGATGATTCCTCCTTGCATTCTCTATTAAGTTCTGGATCATATTGAGTAATATGCCATTATTATGGTGAATACCCCAGATTATTGTTAAGGGTAATGTGTATTTATAGTTACCCTGATTGGAGTTTCTAATCATTGCAGCAGATGTGTGGTAACTGCTGATTCATTGTGAAATGTCTAATTTGGTCAAATAGATATGACCATAACAGTGTTGCTTATTGACTTCGTAAAAACGCTCATTTGGTGTGTGCATTTTGGTTTGCTGTGTAAGTCTATTATATAGCTTAGTTATTAAAGTTTCATGGACCATGCTAGAGTGAATGAACCTTCAATTAAATTATCTTGTGATCATAAATTGCATGGCCAAACCAAGTAAAGTTGTGATGTGAAGCACATAGGAATATGGGATAATGTCACATGGTTTTAGAAATGTAAATTAAATTGCAGTACTCAACAAAAATCTCTCCCATAACTACACTAACTGATATTCATCGTAGACACCCAATTAGATGAATACAAAAGCAATTGAGTGTTGAATAATCTCTCTCTCACTGCCACAATCGGAAACAAGTTTGTTCTGGTACCATCAAATGCCTCTTAGGCTAATTGGTACTAAACCATCTTCCCCCGTATCAGTGTTTGGTACCCTCACCAAATGAAGGCAGCGCGACCGAAACGGAACCCACCATTGTGTTATCCTTTCTGTCACGATTCTAGAGAGCCATCTCTTATGTCTTGCGACGGCCGGAATCTGTAGCGGATTAGAACCCGTTCTTCCCTACGAACCCGTTAGTGAGAAATCGAACCCGTCTATTTCAGAAGTTTCAGCGCCGACCCATTACTGATCTTCTGTGACGAAATGAAGATGTAGCAAACGAAGGAGTTGTCAGTGGCTCGCTACATGAGAAGGGGAAGGAATTAATCAAGTGGCACCCATTCTGCGCACCCAGAAGTATCAGGCTGACGTGGACCAATCATACAATGCCACTAAAGCAAAAAAACTTAGAAAATTCATTAAAAATAATAGGAAACTCAGAGAAATACAAACGACACATCTATAAAATTCTAAAAATCGAAATAAACCAGTTTCACTGATACTTTGATGTGAAAATATGTCAAAGTAGCGACCTTTTGTATTTTTGAAGTATTTTCGCTTTAAAAATGAATTTTAGAAAATGAAATAAACTCTTTTATAAAATGCTAGGTATTTTCAAAACTAAGATTCCAAATATACTACTTTCAAAAGCTAAATATAATATACTCAAATATAAAAAAGTATTTTTAAAAGTCTAAAAGCTTTCAAGTATCTAGTATACTCGATTATGGATATTTTCAAAAAAACTAAATGATTTCGAAAATAATATCTTCCAAAGTCAAATATCTTCCAAGATTAAGTATTTTGAAATAGAAAAGTGCTTTCAAAGATCAAAAGTGCAAAGGCCAAAGTGAATTAAATTCATCAAATATCCCAAGTGAAACTTCAGAAATTATAAGCCCAAAATACGAAACCTAAAGTCAAAACCGAAACCTCTTCGCTTGAGGGAAAGTCCCTCGCTAGGGTTGAGATTGACCTTAGATGACTTAGAAATTGAATTCTTACGGGCCCCCTCGTCCAAAGAATTCCATTTACGTTCTCATAAGAAGACTAACCAAGATGGTCCCGAGAACCGACTCTTATTAAGAAGACCGATGAAGATGGTCCCTAGGGTCGTTAAAGAACCAACTCTTATTAAGAAGACCAATGAAGATGGTCCCTAGGGTTGTAAAAGAACCAACTTTCGTCGAGTAGCCATTAAAGAGGACCCGAAGGTTGCAAAACTTATTTGTTCTCACAAGAAGACTAACCAAGATGGTCCCGAGAACCGACTCTTATTAAGAAGACCGATGAAGATGGTCCCTAGGGTCGTTAAAGAACCAACTCTTATTAAGAAGACCGATGAAGATGGTCCCTAGGGTTGTAAAAGAACCAACTTTCGTCGAGTAGCCGTTAAAGAGGCCCCGAAGGTTGCAAAACTCTTTTCACTCTCAAAAGAAGGCCAGTCATAGCCCCGAGAGTTCATCATGGATAACCTCGAGTGAAGATTTCCCTTTCACCAATCAAAAACCTCTTCTAAACCAAAAATCCATTCC
This sequence comes from Rhynchospora pubera, assembly GCA_028095005.1. Lineage (NCBI taxonomy): Eukaryota > Viridiplantae > Streptophyta > Magnoliopsida > Poales > Cyperaceae > Rhynchospora > Rhynchospora pubera. The sequence continues at coordinate 345,855,885 of CM051460.1, read as the reverse complement.
CTTCTTTTAGTCAAGATAGGAGTCTTTTGTCGATCCTTAATTGGGTCCCGTCTATTAGATTTGGTACCATCAATTAGGTCCTCCACTATAACACTCCATAAGTATCTTTCCTTAGCCCATTACGTCAGTACCCTTTATGTCCCTTAATCAGAGGTTCTCGTAGGCAACTACGGGGTAATTAACAGTAGGGGCTTGCGCCTACTGGAAAGAAAGGACCCGCTAAATCAAGAAACTTCTTTAAGTAGCGACTCTTTATAGGGTTCTCTTGTTTCGAGAGATACCCGCCATAGAGATCGAAACCTTAAGGGAGGTGAATCTAAGGCTATGTTCCCATTGTTCTTCGAGAAATTCCTTCGAGGAGAATAATGACGAAAAAGCCGCGACAGATTCTCTGGCACGCCCGGTGGGACCTCTTTCTCCTCTCATCTTTGGAACTTAAAGGGTGACGTAAGGGCTAAGGAAATTTTAATGAACACTCCTAACGGTAACATTTGAGTTGTTGTTATTGCAGGTTGAAATGGCATTCGCACCAATTGACGCTTTCAAGCCGACAGGAGTTCTCCAGATCGGAGGAGTGCCGATCTGTTACAACAACGAGTTCACAATTGGAGGCATGCCGTTTGGACACTCTTATGTGCCCGTCGTTCAAGTCGCCGATGGTACTTTTCAATTGGCCAAAGTTGTGGTGGAGGAACCGCTCGAGGAAGTGGTGGAAGTCTCCAAAGTCGCGGAGGATCCTATGGAGGTTGATGACGTCAAGGAGGAAGAATGGTCCATTGTTCCTCACAAGCGAGCCCGCTCAAGCCCAATTCTCTCTCCTCAACAACCACGCCGATTCAACCGCCGCTCTCCTTCCAAGAAGATGGTGGTAAAGAAGGTGTATGCACCAATCTCCCAAAGTGCAAGAACTATGAAGAAGGTTCAACGGGCCTATAAAAACGAGTTGGATACAAGACCCAATTTGCCAGTGAGCAATCCTTTTGCCTCGCTCCGTCTAGTGCGAAAAAACTCGCCCGTGGCCATACTGAAGACTATGGAAGAGTTCCCTCCTGAATACCAGATGCAGTTTAGGGGAAGAAGTCCGCAAAACCGGCAGTCGGTGAAGGAGAGATTGACATTCCCACGAGTATCGGCTCGCGATCGATTGGGGCCGAAGGATCAAAAGAAAGGATCCTCTTCTGTGCACCAGAGATTGGGACAAAGGATCAAACCGGTCAAGGAGAGATTGGGGCCCAAGAAGATATGGGTACCTAAAGAGAGAGCTCAACCAATGGAGATAGATCAAGAGCCAAGAAATAAAAGAAGACATGTGGCACGGAAGGAGGGTCAAGTTGTGGTCCATGCTCGAGTTCATAAGGTCGAGATGAGCGAAGAGCATGAAATGCATGCTTTCGTGAACATGGTTAGCGAAGGAGAAATTCCTTACACCAAGAAAGATAGCAAAGATAAGCAAGAGCGTGCCTCTTCAAGTCACATTCTACACGGAGAAGGACCAACAGAAGAGGAAGAAGGAGAGCTAAACGACAAAGATCGTTGGCATGAAGGGGAGAAGCCAAAGTTAATGAGTTTCATAGAAAAGAATGAAAGGAAGATAGCGGTCATGGTGGACGAAAGAGAAAAAGAAAGAAAGATATTCAAGAAGATGTACAAGCTTCTAGAAAGGAAGAAGTTACTTGAAGATCTTGAAAAGGAGGGTTCTTCTGGTGAAGAAGAAGATGAGTACAAGGGAAAAGTGCTCAAAGAGAGAAGAAGCAAGAGTAGATATGGGTACTCTGATGAAGAGGGAGAAAAACCTAAAAGAAGACTCTCTAAAGAAAGGAGGAGTAAGCACAAGTATGAATCATCGGAAGAAGAAAAAGAGAAGGGATATCGAAAGTATTCCAAAGGGAGAAGGAACAAAATGAGGTATGAATCTAGTGAAGAAGAAATGCCCGAGCGTAGGCATCGGACTGGGGCAAGACGGCCCGATTCAACCAAGCAAGTCATTCAAGAAATGATTAATCTACAGCTTCAAGCCACGGGAGCGGGCCGATTTGCGAATTTGCGCAAGAGATGTGGAAGGCCATACCCTAAGGAATATGAACACATTCCTTATCCCCTTGGTTATCAAGTGCCAAAGTTCAACTTATTCGATGGAACGGGTAAAGAAAGCATCACACCCGACCAGCATCTAATCCAATTCCGCAATGCATGTGGTAACACCGCGCATGATGAAGCTCTCTTGCTCAAGCAGTTCTCCCAAAGCCTCACTGGGGCAGCATTCGAGTGGTATTCATCTCTCGAGAACGATTCTGTGGACACATGGGAAGAGATGGAAGATTTATTTAGAGCCAAGTTCGCCATGGTCAACCAAAGGCTCCTAGTAGCCGATGTCGCGTGTGAAAAGCCAAAGCCGGGTGAAGCACCGCTCGATTACATCAACCGATGGAGAAACATGCACATAAGGTGTTCTCATCAGATGCCCGAAAGAGAAGCGGTGGAGTTTTTAATAAGGAATCTCGATGACTGGATAAAGCGACCTCTCTCGGGTAGCGATATCTATACCTACGAGGATTTGGTAACACGGGTTGCAAGAATAGTGCACATTGGTCCTCCTAAGGAGACACCAAGCTTTAGAGGCGAATCAAGAAACAAAGCACAAGGGCCCATCAAGATAGTGGGTGCAAACGAAGCATCGACAAGTCAAGGCGGCGGTCAAAGGAACTTCCGCAACAATGGTAATAACAATAACAATGGCAATGGAAGTGGTCGCACAACCACTCTCAACGAACGATTGAGTAGGCCATATTCATTCAAGAAAGAGAAAACTGCAGCCTTGTTAAAGCAACTCTTAGATGGAAAAGCCATAGAATTGCCGGTGTGTAAAAGGATGGAAGAAATGCACAAGACCAATGATCCAACCTATTGTGCTTTTCATAGAGTCCTAGGTCATCCAACAGGCGATTGCTATGTGTTCAAGAATATAGCGGAAAAGATGATCAAGGAAGGGGACTTGGTTTTGCCTGAGAGTTATAAGCAAACACCCGCTCCTCATGCGCAAGCTAATGTGGTAGCGCAAAGAGGCAATCCAAGGCGAAATGTGGAATGCAACGTTATTGTCATAATAGATGAAGAGGAAGATGAAAAGGAAATGCAAAAAGTAGAAAGGATGAAAGAAAAAAAAAATGAAAATAAAAAGAAGGAAGATTTGGAAGAAAAGAAAGATGAAGTTGGGAGTAGTAATGAAAAGAGAGGTGAAATCGAGAAAGGCAAAGAAGTAGCGTTAAAGATCGAAGACACAAAAGAAGAAAAGGAGGAAGTGGTCACGTATTATTATGATGATGACACGGAAGATGAGGATGAAGCGCCATATCAAGGTCTTTTTGCCAAGGGCATGTTCAAGGAAAAGGATTGTCATGTGAACTTGCGATCGGGCACGAACGTTCCCGAGAGGCAAGCTCCCAAGGAAAGTGAAAAGGCAAAAGGCAAGGGTAGAATCCAAGAGGTGGAAGATGAACCCGGACCAAGCCACAAAGCGAGAGAAATAAAAGGAGAATATAATATTTTGGCTCATCTAAGGCGCACTCCGGCATTGATAAGCGTGTTTGAAGCGTTGATGATGTCTAAAGATCTGCGGGAAACCATGATGGAGATGCTTAAAGAGCCCGAGAAATTTCAAGCCTATGTAGCCGAAAAGTACATGACTGAAGCCCTTTACATTGAGCCACAAAGCCAAATCACCTTCACGAATGATGATCTGATGATGGGAACCGCTTGTCACAACAAGCCATTGTACATTACGGGCAAGACCAATGGAAGTCAGCTAAGCCGTATGTTGGTTGACCCTGGGTCCTCTATTAACATCTTACCGCTCAATTCGTTGAATCAATTGGCCTTAGGTGGAAGGCGACTCTCTGATGAAAATGTGTTCATACATGGCTTTAACCAAAATTCCGAGCGAGCCTTAGGGGCCATTACGTTGCCTATGAAGTTTGGAGAGCTCGAAACGTTAGTGAAGTTCTACGTAATCGATGCGGATACTTCCTATCGGGCTCTATTAGGAAGGCCATGGCTACATGAAAACAGCCTTGTACCCTCAACCCTCCACCAATGCGTCAAATACATAAGAGATGGTGAACAAAAGATGATTAGGGGCGATGCTCAACACTACGGTGTACACGAGGTAGAGTTGGAAGAGATTGATCGATTTTATGCTCCAACCTCCCAAAGAAGCACTTCCCCAACTCTAAGGTCAAGAGTGGCACCTCGTGAGGAAAATGAAGAAAAGATAAGGCTAAAAGAAAGACCAAAGACCTCATGTGCTGTGAAAACTCCCATCTACATAAAGTCATCCGATGATGAAGATGAAAATAAAGGTCAAAGAGGAAAGATTCACATAAAGAGTGACTCGGAAGAGGAAAAGCGAGAAACAAGAAAGGTGATTCATGTTTACGATACCGAATCAGATGACGAGTGCTACAAACAGGCAGAAGATTCGATGGCTATTGAGCAAGTGCCTATAGGCTATTATAAAGAGCTTACTCCCAGCGAAGTATACCAAATTAAAGAGTTGGAAACCTTTTATGTCCCGCCAAAGGTAGAAAAAGTGAACGGGAGAGGAACGGTATTTCACAAAGGAATTCTATTCTACAAGACTGAAAGTGTAGACTCATCTGGTAATCCTCTTAGCTCCGGATGATTGGGCGAAATGGTTAAAAGAAGAAGAAGAAGAGTATGAGAGGATAGAAGTAATGGGATACTACAATCGAGGACTAATAAGTCTCTTCCAAAGAAGTCGTTGTTTAGACCCGATCTCAAAGCAAAGAGCTAAAATCTTTCATGATTTGTGGAGTGGAAAGCCTAGGCGAGTAATGGGTGTAGATGGGAAAGTAAGTAATACTAAAGGTTTAGGATTCCAATCGCCCCGGAATGAAGTTATAATGGCCGAATGTCATGTGATAGAAATGAAGAGCGAAAAGCCAGAAATGGTAGTGCCCGAGGAAGGATTGGAAGAAGGAGAGATTCCCCCTGGGTATGCAAATATGGATGATATATCCCTGATGAAGGAAGTAGAAAGGCAATTTCATGAAGCAAGACAATTTCAACAGAAAGCGGGACGTGAAGCAGCTCTTCTTTGGGTCGACAACATCACCTTACGACATGAACTCGATGCCAGAGAGCAAGAAAAGAGGGTGTATAAACAGCGAGAAGAAGAACTCCAACAAGAAATTGAAAAGAAGGGGTTGGAGGTGAAAACCTTGCAGCAAAAGAATGAAGAGCATGAACGGGAGATAGGTGTGTGGCGAAAGGCTGAAGTTAAGTATCGCCAAGTTTTGGATCGATGGAAGGGAGAAAAAGAGAGGAGTAAGAATGAATGGCGAAAGAAGGTTGTGGAGATTCAACAGAAACTATCATCCCTACGAGAAGAAAATGATAAAAGCAAGCACGAAGTACTTGGCCTCATAACATTATGGAGAGATAATTGGCCAAAACTAAGTGGGTTATATTTAGACAAGGAAAGCAATATCAAGGAGTTTCAGGGAGAAGAAGGAAAGAATGAACAAAAAGTGACGTCTGATAGGGAGAGAGTACTTGAAAGTACGAGTGATGCTAAGTCTGAAAGAAGATTAATGAAGGCGGAGTTACTAAATGAAAAGCCTAGAAAGAGAGAAACTGCCTCGGGATATATCAGTCGATGGAGGTCGATGAGCCTTAAGTGTGATCACCCAATACCAGAAGGAGAAGGAGTAGGGATTATGTTGCAGAATCTAGAGGGATGGATGAAGCGACACCTCGTTGTGGCCGACATTCATACGTATGAAAGGCTTGCCAAGAAAGTGCATGAATTAGAAAAAATAGGACCTCCACAAGAAATTCACTTCTCGAGAAGCCAACAGAAGAAAGATAAGAGCAACCATGGTGCCAACTCGAAACCTCCTTTGTCATTAGCAAAACTAACCAGTAAACCATACTCCTTTAAGAAGAGGATAGTCCGAGGAATATTCGACGATATGCTAAAGAAAAATCTGCTCGAATTGCCACGGTGCAAGCGTGAAAGCGAGAAGGAAAGATCTAGCGACCCTAATTTTTGTCACTATCATAGGGTTCTTGGGCACAAAATCGAGGATTGTTGGGTGTTTAAAGACTGGATTGAGGAGCAATATCAAGCGGGTGTGTTGTCTCTTTCCCCGCGAGATCTACAAGAGCCAGCATCTCATAAGTAAAGGAGTACTCCGTCCGCAAACCATCTCCTAAGACCCATTTTACCAAAAACCACCAAAACCCATTCTACCAAAAACAACCAAAACCTTTACCTACTTCTTAGCTACAATAAGGCCTAGTCCACAAAAAAAAAAAAAAAAAAACCAAAGCTCCGCTAAAACCCAGAAATCCACAAAAGCCTATAATAACCAAAACCTGTTAAAATCCAAAACCCCAAAACCATGTACATAGTCCAATAAAATCTTAGAATAAATCCCAACGAAAACGTTAGGATCCAATAAACCCAAAATCCAAAACCTTAACTTAACCTTTCAAACCCAAAACCCGAAGAACAAGGTATTATGTCATGTCGGGCTAATGCTTGTAAGGGTGTTTCGTTCTTTTGAACATCATGGAACATTCCTTTGCAAGGCCCAAAAGAAATAAGGCGGTTGTAGATAAATAAAAGTCCTCAACTTTAGAACATGTTAGATAGGAGTTTATCCCGTCGGGCCTAAGTGTAAAGGGGTGTCCTTGTCCTTTTGGACGTTCATAGGGCATCTCCGATACAAAGGCCTACATTTTTATAATAAAACACACACTAGAGTCCTTTTTGCAACCGATGACGGATTCTTATGATTCTCGAGGGTGCAAAGTTATGCTACTAATATTGTTCGCATTGTGGAGATAGTTACAAGAAAGAAGGATCACACTGGGGCAAGGACGAGAAATCAACCATATTGTAGTGCAAGACGGTGGACAACCACACTGGGGCAGCCGCAAAGCACACAAGACAAGCAAAGAAGAAGATAAAGGGAATAAGATGTCATGAAAAGAAGAAAACAGAGAGTTCCACTCATTAAAAGAGGACACATCATTACAACCATTGCATAAAGAAGCCCAATACAAGAGAACTTTAAAACGACAACCGATGGCGACTAAAGGAATACAAAATAGAAGATATAAAAGAGCGCCCTAAAGCTAACACTGGGGCAAGGCACATCAAGATGGTCGTTTACTCTGGGGCAGCCACGACTTCATCAACAACCGCAGCTCCCCCACCGGCCAAGTTGTTAAGAGTGACGGAGATAGCTTGAATCGTTCCTTCCAAGGTGTCCAAGCGGGCATTCAATTCACCGAAGCGTTGATCAATCAAACCCCAAATTGAGACAGGGGCAGGGTCACCAAGGACCATCATGGCAGAGTTGTCATCCGGCGGAGAATCAACACCCATAGGACCGTACTGATTGGGAGCCGCATTAGGAAGCAAGATATAGTCATTCACAGGTTGGTTGGGATCGGGAACCAACATGTCCATTGAAGATTCAACCCACCCGATAAGTGGCAATGAAAGGAGAAGGTTGAAGGGATGTACCACATCAGCATCAGAAGTACGATTGCCCCATAACATGTCAGGCACACGGATGCGAGCCCTAAGCATGAGAGCTTCAATAAGATGGCCATAGGGAAGCGGTTCTCGATCAGAGATCGCTACTTGGTGCATGTGGAAGAGGATCATGTGGGCCAAATTGATGGGCCATTGCTTTTGAATCAGATTACGGAGGTAGAAGAGGCTTCCAGGTTTGGCAAAATGGGTCATTGTCCCTTGCGGAAAGATGATGTCGTTAATCACCAAGAAGAGAAACCTAGAAGTCACGACGAAAGATGTAAAGAAAAAGAGTTGATGAGAAACCCGATCAAAAGAGAAGGCGATTAAAGAATAAGGAGAAAGAATGAAGAAAGAAAGTACCTATGAAGAGCGGGTAGATGAAAGGTAGACACCCTCTCTACATCAGGAGCCGCCGCCTGAAACCATTGGCGACATTCCTGATAACTTCCAAAACCTTGAGGCCATCTTTGATAGGCATAGATGGTGGAGCCGTTGGCGGTATTGGTAGCTCGCAAGTAGTTGGCCAGATCTCCGGTTGTGATATGAAAGAAGCGACCAAACAGATAGGAAGAGGCCGAAGGAGTTCCATAGTGGTTGAAAGAGATCCTAAGATTGGCGTAGAAAAGACGGGTAATTCTAGGATGATATGCATGATCGCAGTCGGCCAAGCCGGCCAAACTCCATGAATCCAGCCAATCCCTAATAAGATTCACTTGCTCCACTGGCATCCTCCTCATAGGACGGAAGAAATAGCAATCAGCCACAGGCCGCTCTTCGTTACCCATGTCATTGTAGTAAGAAAGGAAGGCAGTCTCATCGCGAAAGAGGTAGCGGTTATCGGGGGTAAGAGACCAATCAGGAAAAGTAGAATCCAGGCGAAGAGCGGAGGAACCAGAAGCGTCTCTGGCACGTTTGGATGAAGGAGTAGAAGACATGGTGATAAGAAATTGATGGTAGGAAAATGACAGAGTACAGTGAATTTAGGTGAAGAAAAGAATAGAATGAAGACGTGCTTATATAGGCACGAAAAGAGAAAGGGTGTAAGTTGAGATTAATGGCGAATGTGTGAACATGTGAAGAAAGTTAAGGCTGTAGTGGTCGAAAGTGGAAAGAAACTGCTCAAGTTAGTGCTTGAAAGAAACGGTATGAAGTCGAGAAGGCGTAGAAGAAGCAGAAGCGTTCGAGGCTAATGTCAGAAGAAAACAACCAAAAAAAAAGAGAAGAGTCAGGGCTCGTGTAGGTTCAGGCCCAAGGAAAGACAGGAGCGGGCCAAATACCCTAACCTAAATTGTGGAGTGGATCTATGTGTGTTCGAGATTCTAAAAGAAGAAAGAAGAAAGGAAAATGAGTATGGGCCAAATTCCCATATCTCTTGAAGAAGCGGTGGTAAGAGTAAGATTATTCGAACCTCGCAAGATGAGTAAGAAGAAGGCCTTGAGCGCGAAAGCCCAATCAGCGCAAGAATGACGAAATACCCGTTGTATTGCAAAAAGAGAAAGAGAAAGGAAACCTTGAGCGCGAGAGCTCAATCAGGTGGGAAAGAGAAGGAAAAGAATCACTTGTTGCATCGCAATCAAGTACGCAAAGAAGCCCCGAGCGTAAGAGCTCAGTCAAGCGCAAGGTCAATCGAACATTGCAAGACAAGGAAGCACAATTCTACAACAAAGCTCACCAACCCCAAGACATGCAAGCATCACCAAACCAAGTCAACCAAGTTCAACACATCCATATCAGACAAAACAGGCATCAAACGTCATCATCCAAACGCATCTCCAACAAGTGCAATCATAAGACACGACCATGCCAAACAACAAGTATCAACACCAACATGACAAACCACAAGTATCAATATCCATGGCATCAAGATCACAAAGAGGATAGAGAGCAAACCTGCTAAATGGCCCCATGAGCAGCAATGCTCCTCGCCCTAGCGCGAGCCAATAGCTGAATAAGGCGCTCATAATGCTCACGGGCAACATCTCTACGCCTACGGATCTCAGCAAAGAACCGACCCACACTGCTGGCCTCCTCCTGACAACGAAGACGAGCAGTATCCAGAAACTCGCCCCAAGTGTCCAAGAGGAGGGAATAAGTCGTCTCCAAGGGGCCCGCATAGCTCAACTCCTCTCTGGCACGACTAGCCTCTACGTTCTGTGCAAAAGATGCACCACCTAGGGGAGTTGCCTCTGTGTAGGCAATAAGGAGAGAGGAGAGATACTCACCAATGGCACGGTAGCGAGTGGCCAGGTCACCGCAGACAAGAGCAGTGGACTCCATAATCTGAGTAGAAGCTCGAATGCGAGAAACGAGAGAGGTGAACTCAGGAACGAGGAAGTCCCATCGAAGGGTGGCTAAGGCAGCATGGCACGTCCCTACGAGACCCGCCACCTGACCTGGTACGCCACGGTTGGACGGAGTGGCAAGAGAGAGATGGAGGAAGAGCTCGTCAGTAACGACGTCAAGGGGCGCGGCAGTGTGCATACTAGCCTCCTGCAGAGCCGTGACAGCATCCCTCAAAGTCTCCACAGTGACATCTACAAAATGTAAGAAAGCAGCTATGAACAACAAGGAAGAGATAAGCACAAGCGGTCAAGCAAAAAGAGAAAAAAGTGAAAACATCAAGCCCAGTAAAGAAGACTACCTGCGTAGATAGGAGGGGGCGGTGGTATCATGAAGTTAAGCCAGAATCCAGGGATGTCATCGTGATGAGCGTTGTCCTAGGCATTGAAAGCGGGATCCATGTCATGATCGCCCATGTCTCACCCTACAAATGCAAGAACAAGGAAAGTATGCACAACAAACCAAAAGAGCTTAAGAGAAGATAGCATGAAGAGACAAACATCAACACAAACTAGATAATCACAAACGATACATTCATCATAACCAACACCATTTAAAATATTCTTAAACCGAGAAGTACAAAGCCTCCTAATCCCACCGACAACTAAAGATTCAAGACTTCAAACAAGCCACAAACAAGAAAGATACAAGGTCTCAAACAGTTGTTAAACAAAAATACAAGGCCATAATAGAAGACCCATGAAACAACCTAATGCAAGAAACTAATAAGGGCGAGGGCGGACGGAAGCATCCCTATGAGGCCTCACTATGCGCCTAGAGGAGCTAAAGAAGCGATGTAACTCAGTGAGTGTCGTGTTCACATAAACAACCAGTTTGCGAGCTTCCTTGGCATGTTTTTCGCAATCAACCCAAAGACGTTTCATGCGGCCCACCTCGTGACTATGATCAGACCATGCAGATTTCATGAAGGAAGTACATGCCGCCAATGTGGAAGGAAGACCGTCCAACTCTCCCTCGAGACGGGCAATTTCTGACTCCACCAGATCAACCTTAGAAAAATCGTGGCTAGCCCTAAGGAACTCATATTGGCGGCGACTGGTAGCGATCATTAAGGGAAGTTCCTTTTGAAGCTCAAGGATGGAGAAAACCTTAGACTCGGCATGGCCCCTTTTAAGAGTAGCAGAAGAAAGAACACGAAGCCTCTTGGAGTATTCCCATTGAATGAACTCCTTAGTGATGAAATGAAGGTGAAAGCGCAAAGGCACTAAACCCAAATTGGCAAGGTGTTCAAGGGTATCATTGCGATCAGTCCCTTGCAAGTATTGGAAACAACCATAATCAAAGAACTGACGGCCTAGGCATGTTTCACCACACGTTTCAGCAAGCTTCCATAGAAGTCGTGCCACCTCATCAACAAGGAAAACTACAAGTGTACAAGGAAGGAGAACATGAAGCAAGAACCATCAAGGGAAAAAGACACGATAAAAGAGGAAGGTTCGTGAAGAATAGATGTACCTCCAGGAGGATTCAAGGACATAGGAGGGACGGGATCTGGTTCGTCACTAATCTCAATGATTTCTGGCTCTTCTGGGAGCTTGATATCAGGAGGAAGCCATGTTAGGGACTTTGGCCCCACGAAAGCATTGGAAATACTTGAGGGTGGCTTAGCCCGAATAGAAGAAGTGGAAGGCAAACTAGAAGAGCTAGCAAAAGTGGTAGGAACGAGGTTGTCGCTTTGACCTTTTGAAGGAGTTTCCTCCACTTCACCAGAAATATCTGAATAATGGTCAGAAAAGGGGTTTAAATCCAGAAGTTAAGAGGCTTACCGAGAATAAAAGAATGATGTATAAGAATACCTTCTCTCAAAGATTCCTCGAAGCAAGAATTGGCAAAAGCCTCTCCCTCTTGCATAAAGGGGCCTAACTCTTCATCAACAAAAGGTGGAGTCGAGTGAGGCGGTGACTGATTAGCCGTTCCCTCTTCACCCGCCTCATCAGCCTCTGCATCCACATTAGCCTCACTAACGGGAGGAGGAGATTCACGTGCTCTTGCTTGAGTAGGAGTTTCTGTCATGGGCTTATCAACTATTCATAGAACAAGGAAAGAAAATTAGCCACAAAACATTTGACCCTAAAAGAAGAACAAAGTGGAAGGAAAAGATGTTAATGTTAGACCTGAAGAGGTGGTAAAGAGAGGTTTAGAGAGAGCATCCATTGTCTCTTCCTTTGAGAGATAGTGAATGACCCCGTCAAATCCACGAAAGTCATCAGGTAGACTAGGCCCACGAGGAGGATGTTTGTGAGAACAACGGGCGTGAGCATTGGAAGGATACACACGCCTTATGATCTCTTCTTGGAGGCGCTCATGAAAAGATTCCACTAAATGGGTGAACCACCTGAAGAAGCGGGCAGTAATAGTTCCCACGCGCTTGGAAGAAGGAACCCAACATTTCACATCCGTGCCCAATTGTGAGTAAGAATGCCAAAGGTGAGCATGAGTAAGCAAATTCATAGGTAATGAGCCATGTGCAGGTGGAATGAGCATAGCAGGGATATACTGGTCATAGCCGAATTGATGAGCAACCAAGGAAGGGCAATAAATCTCAGCTGACAAGTTATTCCCCGAACGGTAAGGAAGGAGCGCTTCACGCATGCTCACAAGGAGTTCCGCATCTTGAAGAGAATTAGCAAGGAGTGGAAAAGGTCCACCAGGGAGAGGTGCTTTGTCTTCAATCTCACGCTCAGAAGAAGCCACTGAAAGACCCAAGCGAAAAGAACGAGAACGAGCGGCCACGGCTTCACGACTCTGGACAAAGAACAGATGCGTCTTCTAAGGATCCGGGCACCTAGCGGGGTTTACATGAGCAATGGCGGCCAGCTTTGGGAGAAACTTCATCAACGGCTCAGACATCACAGGAGAATCATAGACTCGAGGCCAATTCAAGCGGACCCACCCAAATAAGAGATGGTAAGGGATCACCGTGGGAGTACAAGAAGGATCAGGAGAAGAGGCCAAGAGGCGAAGAGACTTGTAGAGGTTAACCAATGCAGGAACAGCTAAGATCAATCGCTTACCACGAGCCATGGCGTTAGCTGCAATAATGGTTTCTGGTCGGAAAACACCAACTGATTGCCCAGGCACAATAAAATAACAGAGCCACCAAGCAAGATAAGCGGTGAGAACAGTCTCATCATCCAAGGAAGAGGCCCTAGAAGTCAAGCTAGACAGACTTGCTTTGGACACATCACCCCTAAGAAGCCTTTCATTCAAGATAGAAGGCGAAGGCCAATCAGCGGACTTTTCAGTAACATCGGTGAAATATCCCACCCAAGCACGCAAAGGAACTTTGGCACCTTTATTCCTCTTATATCGGCTTTCGGAGATCTCATTGTATATTTCATAAACCCGCCTCACTCCAAATGAATATTTCCAAGTACCATCAGGGTTCATTCCAAAGAGATCTGAATCAGGAGGCGAATACTCTTCATAAGGAGAACCCAAAACAGGCAAACCAGCAACATCTTCTAAGTCATCAAGGGTCACGGTCATGAAACGGTCTTCAACTAACAAGGAATTGGTGGGGTAGTTCCAATTACTTACCAAGGCTTTGAAAACAGGCACGTTTGGGTGATAATCAAAGGGTGCAAGAACTACCGCCTCGAAAATACCAGCTTTTTTCAACAAAGTCCTATAGTTTCTCAAGCAAAAGAGGGTCCACTCAGTCTGCCCTGGGTTATGGAGAAGACCTCCTCTTACATTGAAAGTGACTGAATGCCAAGGTTTAGTGGTACCCGCTACCATAGCAACACCTGGGAGGTGCACGGCCGGATAAGTCATGGCATTAGTAGCTGGGTGGAGGATTCTAGCAGGACCATTATGATGACTAGGTTCCTCGATTGCACGAAGAGCCATAGTTGTACCACCATGGGGACCCGATTGCATGATACGACGGCGACGAGGGAAATTATCATAGAGAATGGTGGTGATTTGTTGTGTCAAAGGGTTCTTATGAGGAAACAAAGAAAAGGGATCTGTAGGAGAAAGAAAAGGGGTTGCTTCATGACGAGGTATTCGGCCAAATGAGAAGTCGCGACCTTCTAGCATTTCAGCACGAATGTCAGGGTGATGTTCAGGAAAGCGATTTTTGGGGTCATAAGAACGAATGAAGGCTTTGATTTCATCTTCTGAAGGACGATTGATTGGGAGATCAGCGGGTCGTTTCCAGTATGCCATCAAAGAACACTTCCAAACAGAACAAAACCAATAAAAATGACTTTCTAAGCAACCTTGAACTACCTACCCACCTAATGGTTTGGAACCGGTGCCTATCCAAGTTCTCAAAAGCAACTCATGTTTCTAAAATAGTTCAAGTAACCAAGCAACTCAAACCCATAATACAAATCATGTCCCAAGCGATTCATGCACCCAAAACAATTCCTATGCCCTTTCCCAAAGCAACCCATCATGCGATAACAATTGATGCCACCAAAACAAGTCATGCCCCGACAAACAACAATTCACAACCCGTATTCGTGCCCAACAAGTAATGTACCATGCACATTTCATCAAATCAAACTCAAATAGCCCCATTACAAACACAAGTCACCTCATACCCAACAAATGGAGGCTAAGGCATAATTCCATGAGTCGTAATCATTCGCAATCCATACATCCAAAGAAGAGGAGGAGTGTGTACCTTGGAAAGGCAAGAAGATGTGAGTCCAAAGTAGTCGTTGAAGCCGCGAGATGTAACCTACAAAACATGAGATGAAGAAGGCTTAATAAACATTGCGCAAAGATGGGCTGAAAGAAAATAAAGGAGAAGAAAAATTTTGTCGGCCCAATAGCAAAGAGGAGGCGATGGGCTATATGCAACAAAAAAAAAGGGCAGCCCATAAGATGGATAGCCCAATAGTGAAGAAGTAGTGGGCCGAAAGAGCAAAAAAAAAAAGAAAAGAAAAGAAACCCGTTTGCTTTTGTGGCCCAATAAGGATGCGACAGAAAAAAATGATGAGACCCAAATCTTTATCACGACCCAGCAATTGAGGGTGCAATGGGCCGACAGTAGAAAGTAAAATAGAAGCCCAGAAAATTTATTTAAAAAAAAGGGAGGAAAAGAGGCCCAGCAGTAAAAGGAGCAAAGTTCCGAGCAAAAAAAAAAAAAGGAAGAGGAAAGGGGTGTGTTCTTGGAGTGATTGTAGTGCAGCAAAATGGGTATAATGTGAAATTGAGAACAAAAACGGAAAAGTGTCACATTCCTTTACCCTACCTGACAGGATGGTACAAAAGTTTTATCCTTTTCCATGACAAATAAAGGGGTTTTGACAAGAAGTGACCAAAATTTGCAAAGCCAGGAGAGAAGCACTGGTGGGTAAATTAAAGTGCTCAGAAAAAAATGTATACATGGCAACGCACACGAAAACCTCAACAAGAATCCATTTAAATATTCAAAACCCAGAATGGAATAGAAAGTGTTTGGGACAATAACGATTAAAGATGAAAACAAGCTATGAGCAAGTAATGTGCACTGAGTAAAAAACAGACTCAAAGGAAAGAGGGACAAGTTGCCTGATAAGAAAAAAAAAAGAAGAAATAGAAGGGGAGTAAGAGATGGTACCTGACGGAAGAAAGGATGAAACTTTCCCCTTTATCCCTGTTGCAACCTTCACTGTTTGATTAAGTATCTGACCAATGAACCAAGTACAGAAGAGAGTGAGGTCAAAGGATATGTGCAAACAAGGGTGTTGATGAAAGGAAGTGAGAAGAAACCAAGGGAATGAAAAGAAATAGAAAAGTACCTGAGTTGGTAAGGTGTAAGATGCTGTGTTGCATTAACTGAGTGTCAAAAAGAAACCAACTTTGACTCCATCAACAGATCTGCGAGCAATCAAACAATGAAGAGGATTAAAGCAATGCGTGAGCAGCATGGATAAGTAGGAAACGGGATGGATAATTGATTCATGGCCTGAAAGCTCAAACCCTGAACCAGATCTAGGTTGAAGAAGACTTCAATCTAAACCATGCTATACAAAGCCTAGCCAGATGAAACATCAAGCTAAACTGATTGAAAGTCTAAGCTAAGAAAACCAAAGCTTAGACCTGAGAGATGAAGAAACGTGAAGGTAGGGAGAAGAGAAGAGAGGATTGAGAAAGCACTCAACTCAGCTGAGGCGAAGAAGATGAAGCTAGATGGAGTGAGAAGAAAATGAGCCGTCTCAATGGCTAAATAGAATCCCTCTTGTGCATACGTGTGCAGTGTCACGTGCAGTGAACGCCAGGGCCCACAGTTCAGTCAAAGAAACGGGTAGAGAGGATGCGATAAAGGATAGGGATCAAGCCGTTTGAAAATTGTGGGAAGTAGTAGAAAAGTATACTAATGCTGACATGTCTCGTTTGGCCACACGGAGCATCTTTATTGGATGCCAGAGCGTCACAGAGAGCCGTTGAAGAGCCGAGTAGAACAACACACCATAAGAAAGCTGGCACTGAAACACGCTGCTACGGTACCAGGGGTAACCAATGAGGGAAAGGCGCGTGCGATTCCAGAAGGGGAAATAAGACAAACGAACCCTGATGCACCCTGTGAACCATAAAGGATTGTAAGTCAATTAAGAAGTGCAGAATTGAAAAGCCGAGTGCAGTCAAACGAATTTGGGAGAATCAGAAACCTTCCCCTGTGCGGGACCAGTCAAAAAGGGAAGAAATAGGCGCCAAAATGCCAATGGTTGAGATCCAATGTGAAAGAATAGTACGAGCATATGTGCAACAGAGAGGAGAGAAACAGAATAAAGGAACCAAAATGTAAGAAAGAAGAGAAAAGGAACTGCCACCAGAACAAGTTGTTCCTCACCGGAATCGTCACAAATTATTCTGGTGGGGGGCATTTGTTTAACCCTATTTTATGATGCTAAAATCCCATAACCATTGAATAATTCCATGAAACATAAATTCAAAGAAGTTGGGGAAAAATCATGGAAAATGCCAAACAAGTCCCAAAAATTATAGAAAAATACCCAGAGGCTTAGAAAATTATGGAGAAAATTGTGAGACCCAAGACACATCCAAAGGATTCATGGAGAGCCCCATTTCATGCTAAAGATCCCTAAACCTTGTGAAAAATAAATAAAATAGTAAAAGGGGTATTTTTGAAAAAATCCTTGGGATTATTAAATTCTTCATATTTTTATGGATTTATGCTAAAAATTCCATGAGAAAATTCAACTAGAAAGGTGGTCAAAGAATTTATTTCAGATTCAGTAAACCATGAAAAATATGTAAAAAGCACAAATGGAGAGGAACAAAGTCAGAAAAACGGAGGGATGGCCAGCGATTCAAATCTCCCTCTGCTTAAGAGAGAGATTCCGGTGCACCTGTTCCACTCTGCACCAATGATAACCAAAGGAGAATGTATACGCGGCCCATAGAAGACCAAGTGTATCTAGGAAAAGAAAAGAGAAATGTCGCTGGGAGAATTGAATGTTGACCCCTTCGTAAATGAAGTGGATGTACACGGAGTATGTAGCACAAGTGAAAATACAAAACCCCTGAACCCACGGTGCATACTATGGTGTACTGTACTCCACGCATAACCAAGATTAAGAAAGAAGGAGAGGGAGAAAGATCGTAACAGAAATCTGTTGAGCTGCGAACTGCCGGGCTGGAGGCGAGATACACCGCACCTGGACGGGATTGAAGCGAGAGCGTCGCCTATAAAAGGAGACTAGAGGAAAAGAAAAGGGGCTTCTTTTGGAATCACTTCCCAGAGTCTCCAAATCAAAAATACTCACTTAGAAAGAGAGAGGCATTCCTACAAACACTTGATAGGTTAGCATAGAAAACAGGTAGAAAAAGGCGATTTCTTGTGTAATTGAAGAATTAAGAAGGAAAAGAGAAGAAAGGTAAGTCAGGTAAGACTGTAACTGTGTCGAATTTGGGGTGTAAATGCTTGATTTTGATGAAATTCATATCTTGTATGTTCTTTGATGACTTCGATCTGTTCTTTTTAGTAATTGATCCTGTTTCTTCGACTCTTTCGCCGTGGATTGGATTAGATAGATTTTCTCTGTTATGTGGTTTCTTATCTCGAGATCTGAAAGTTTAATTCATGGATTCCATGGCCTAGACGATCAGAAATCGAGAAAATAAACGACGATTGTTCATTTGCAAGTTAGATTACGCCATAGTTTTGTTTAAAGTTTTATTCCCCGATCTGAAAGCCTAGGTTAAGGATTCCTTAGCCTAAGCAAGCAGGGACGAGAATTAAAGTTCAAACAATAAGGGATTTATCTTTATTTGCTTTATCGGATTAATGTTGTTTCCTGTGTTCGATTTTCTTTGTATAGCACGGGAGTCTAGATTACAGATTCTGTAGTTTAGACAATAAGTGATTGAGCTATGATGTTTCGCCTAAATAATTTGTGTTCCCTTTTGCTTAAACTTCTTCTTAATGCCTCTTTAAAATGTGGTTCCCCTGGGCCCCCTTTGGCTTCTCTCAATGATGGTCTAAACTGAGATCTTCTCAGAATTAGACTTGAAAGAAGCAACTTAGCTTGAGGTTTCTCTCTAGACTAAGTACATGTTGTGACTTAAATTAAAGCCTCTTTGGTTTAAGTCAGGGTTCTTTGATCTGAACTTGTATGAGTATAGGTCAAAGAATCCCCTAAATGTACATCACATTTAGGCGACATGCTGCCCAAATTTCGCTGGCTCATAGGTTAATTGTGATTATAGTAAATGCAAGGGCCTTAGAGAATGAAATGTCCCCCTTATACAGTAGCTAAAATCGATTTAATTATTACTTCTTGTTGAGAATTGTCAGAAAATGAAGAACACTCTTGCAAAATACTGTATCTAGATGTTGTAATACAGAAGCCCCACTTGATGATTCCTCCTTGCATTCTCTATTAAGTTCTGGATCATATTGAGTAATATGCCATTATTATGGTGAGTACCCCAGATTATTGTTAAGGGTAATGTGTATTTATAGTTACCCTGATTGGAGTTTCTAATCATTGCAGCAGATGTGTGGTAACTGCTGATTCATTGTGAAATGTCTAATTTGGTCAAATAGATATGACCATAACAGTGTTGCTTATTGACTTCGTAAAAACGCTCATTTGGTGTGTGCATTTTGGTTTGCTGTGTAAGTCTATTATATAGCTTAGTTATTAAAGTTTCATGGACCATGCTAGAGTGAATGAACCTTCAATTAAATTATCTTGTGATCATAAATTGCATGGCCAAACCAAGTAAAGTTGTGATGTGAAGCACATAGGAATATGGGATAATGTCACATGGTTTTAGAAATGTAAATTAAATTGCAGTACTCAACAAAAATCTCTCCCATAACTACACTAACTGATATTCATCGTAGACACCCAATTAGATGAATACAAAAGCAATTGAGTGTTGAATAATCTCTCTCTCACTGCCACAATCGGAAACAAGTTTGTTCTGGTACCATCAAATGCCTCTTAGGCTAATTGGTACTAAACCATCTTCCCCCGTATCAGTGTTTGGTACCCTCACCAAATGAAGGCAGCGCGACCGAAACGGAACCCACCATTGTGTTATCCTTTCTGTCACGATTCTAGAGAGCCATCTCTTATGTCTTGCGACGGCCGGAATCTGTAGCGGATTAGAACCCGTTCTTCCCTACGAACCCGTTAGTGAGAAATCGAACCCGTCTATTTCAGAAGTTTCAGCGCCGACCCATTACTGATCTTCTGTGACGAAATGAAGATGTAGCAAACGAAGGAGTTGTCAGTGGCTCGCTACATGAGAAGGGGAAGGAATTAATCAAGTGGCACCCATTCTGCGCACCCAGAAGTATCAGGCTGACGTGGACCAATCATACAATGCCACTAAAGCAAAAAAACTTAGAAAATTCATTAAAAATAATAGGAAACTCAGAGAAATACAAACGACACATCTATAAAATTCTAAAAATCGAAATAAACCAGTTTCACTGATACTTTGATGTGAAAATATGTCAAAGTAGCGACCTTTTGTATTTTTGAAGTATTTTCGCTTTAAAAATAAATTTTAGAAAATGAAATAAACTCTTTTATAAAATGCTAGGTATTTTCAAAACTAAGATTCCAAATATACTACTTTCAAAAGCTAAATATAATATACTCAAATATAAAAAAGTATTTTTAAAAGTCTAAAAGCTTTCAAGTATCTAGTATACTCGATTATGGATATTTTCAAAAAAACTAAATGATTTCGAAAATAATATCTTCCAAAGTCAAATATCTTCCAAGATTAAGTATTTTGAAATAGAAAAGTGCTTTCAAAGATCAAAAGTGCAAAGGCCAAAGTGAATTAAATTCATCAAATATCCCAAGTGAAACTTCAGAAATTATAAGCCCAAAATACGAAACCTAAAGTCAAAACCGAAACCTCTTCGCTTGAGGAAAAGTCCCTCGCTAGGGTTGAGATTGACCTTAGATAACTTAGAAATTGAATTCTTACGGGCCCCCTCGTCCAAAGAATTCCATTTACGTTCTCATAAGAAGACTAACCAAGATGGTCCCGAGAACCGACTCTTATTAAGAAGACCGATGAAGATGGTCCCTAGGGTCGTTAAAGAACCAACTATTATTAAGAAGACCAATGAAGATGGTCCCTAGGGTTGTAAAAGAACCAACTTTCGTCGAGTAGCCATTAAAGAGGACCCGAAGGTTGCAAAACTTATTTGTTCTCACAAGAAGACTAACCAAGATGGTCCCGAGAACCGACTCTTATTAAGAAGACCGATGAAGATGGTCCCTAGGGTCGTTAAAGAACCAACTCTTATTAAGAAGACCGATGAAGATGGTCCCTAGGGTTGTAAAAGAACCAACTTTCGTCGAGTAGCCGTTAAAGAGGCCCCGAAGGTTGCAAAACTCTTTTCACTCTCAAAAGAAGGCCAGTCATAGCCCCGAGAGTTCATCATGGATAACCTCGAGTGAAGATTTCCCTTTCACCAATCAAAAACCTCTTCTAAACCAAAAATCCATTCCCTTCTTTTAGTCAAGATAGGAGTCTTTTGTCGATCCTTAATTGGGTCCCGTCTATTAGATTTGGTACCATCAATTAGGTCCTCCACTATAACACTCCATAAGTATCTTTCCTTAGCCCATTACGTCAGTACCCTTTATGTCCCTTAATCAGAGGTTCTCGTAGGCAACTACGGGGTAATTAACAGTAGGGGCTTGCGCCTACTGGAAAGAAAGGACCCGCTAAATCAAGAAACTTCTTTAAGTAGCGACTCTTTATAGGGTTCTCTTGTTTCGAGAGATACCCGCCATAGAGATCGAAACCTTAAGGGAGGTGAATCTAAGGCTATGTTCCCATTGTTTTTCGAGAAATTCCTTCGAGGAGAATAATGACGAAAAAGCCGCGACAGATTCTCTGGCACGCCCGGTGGGACCTCTTTCTCCTCTCATCTTTGGAACTTAAAGGGTGACGTAAGGGCTAAGGAAATTTTAATGAACACTCCTAACGGTAACATTTGAGTTGTTGTTATTGCAGGTTGAAATGGCATTCACACCAATTGACGCTTTCAAGCCGACAGGAGTTCTCCAGATCGGAGGAGTGCCGATCTGTTACAACAACGAGTTCACAATTGGAGGCATGCCGTTTGGACACTCTTATGTGCCCGTCGTTCAAGCCGCCGATGGTACTTTTCAATTGGCCAAAGTTGTGGTGGAGGAACCGCTCGAGGAAGTGGTGGAAGTCTCCAAAGTCGCGGAGGATCCTATGGAGGTTGATGACGTCAAGGAGGAAGAATGGTCCATTGTTCCTCACAAGCGAGCCCGCTCAAGCCCAATTCTCTCTCCTCAACAACCACGCCGATTCAACCGCCGCTCTCCTTCCAAGAAAATGGTGGTAAAGAAGGTGTATGCACCAATCTCCCAAAGTGCAAGAACTATGAAGAAGGTTCAACGGGCCTATAAAAATGAGTTGGATACAAGACCCAATTTGCCAGTGAGCAATCCTTTTGCCTCGCTCCGTCTAGTGCGAAAAAACTCGCCCGTGGCCATACTGAAGACTATGGAAGAGTTCCCTCCTGAATACCAGATGCAGTTTAGGGGAAGAAGTCCGCAAAACCGGCAGTCGGTGAAGGAGAGATTGACATTCCCACGAGTATCGGCTCGCGATCGATTGGGGCCGAAGGATCAAAAGAAAGGATCCTCTTCTGTGCACCAGAGATTGGGACAAAGGATCAAACCGGTCAAGGAGAGATTGGGGCCCAAGAAGATATGGGTACCTAAAGAGAGAGCTCAACCAATGGAGATAGATCAAGAGCCAAGAAATAAAAGAAGACATGTGGCACGGAAGGAGGGTCAAGTTGTGGTCCACGCTCGAGTTCATATGGTCGAGATGAGCGAAGAGCATGAAATGTATGCTTTCGTGAACATGGTTAGCGAAGGAGAAATTCCTTACACCAAGAAAGATAGCAAAGATAAGCAAGAGCGTGCCTCTTCAAGTCACATTCTACACGGAGAAGGACCAACAGAAGAGGAAGAAGGAGAGCTAAACGGCAAAGATCGTTGGCATGAAGGGGAGAAGCCAAAGTTAATGAGTTTCATAGAAAAGAATGAAAGGAAGATAGCGGTCATGGTGGACGAAAGAGAAAAAGAAAGAAAGATATTCAAGAAGATGTACAAGCTTCTAGAAAGGAAGAAGTTACTTGAAGATCTTGAAAAGGAGGGTTCTTCTGGTGAAGAAGAAGATGAGTACAAGGGAAAAGTGCTCAAAGAGAGAAGAAGCAAGAGTAGATATGGGTACTCTGATGAAGAGGGAGAAAAACCTAAAAGAAGACTCTCTAAAGAAAGGAGGAGTAAGCACAAGTATGAATCATCGGAAGAAGAAGAAGAGAAGGGATATCGAAAGTATTCCAAAGGGAGAAGGAACAAAATGAGGTATGAATCTAGTGAAGAAGAAATTCCCGAGCGTAGGCATCGGACTGGGGCAAGACGGCCCGATTCAACCAAGCAAGTCATTCAAGAAATGATTAATCTACAGCTTCAAGCCACGGGAGCGGGCCGATTTGCGAATTTGCGCAAGAGATGTGGAAGGCCATACCCTAAGGAATATGAACACATTCCTTATCCCCTTGGTTATCAAGTGCCAAAGTTCAACCTATTCGATGGAACGGGTAAAGAAAGCATCACACCCGACCAGCATCTAATCAAATTCCGCAATGCATGTGGTAACACCGCGCATGATGAAGCTCTCTTGCTCAAGCAGTTCTCCCAAAGCCTCACTGGGGCAGCATTCGAGTGGTATTCATCTCTCGAGAACGATTCTGTGGACACATGGGAAGAGATGGAAGATTTATTTAGAGCCAAGTTCGCCATGGTCAACCAAAGGCTCCTAGTAGCCGATGTCGCGTGTGAAAAGCCAAAGCCGGGTGAAGCACCGGTCGATTACATCAACCGATGGAGAAACATGCACATAAGGTGTTCTCATCAGATGCCCGAAAGAGAAGCGGTGGAGTTTTTAATAAGGAATCTCGATGACTGGATAAAGCGACCTCTCTCGGGTAGCGATATCTATACCTACGAGGATTTGGTAACACGGGTTGCAAGAATAGTGCACATTGGTCCTCCTAAGGAGACACCAAGCTTTAGAGGCGAATCAAGAAACAAAGCACAAGGGCCCATCAAGATAGTGGGTGCAAACGAAGCATCGACAAGTCAAGGCGGCGGTCAAAGGAACTTCCGCAACAATGGTAATAACAATAACAATGGCAATGGAAGTGGTCGCACAACCACTCTCAACGAACGATTGAGTAGGCCATATTCATTCAAGAAAGAGAAAACTGCAGCCTTGTTAAAGCAACTCTTAGATGGAAAAGCCATAGAATTGCCGGTGTGTAAAAGGATGGAAGAAATGCACAAGACCAACGATCCAACCTATTGTGCTTTTCATAGAGTCCTAGGTCATCCAACAGGCGATTGCTATGTGTTCAAGAATATAGCGGAAAAGATGATCAAGGAAGGGGACTTGGTTTTGCCTGATTTAATCTAGTGCAAACCTAGTCAAAATAATCTTGTTTTACCTGATTTAATCTATCGTAGTAAAGCTAAGGGTCAAACCACAGAGACGGTGTTGGAATATCGGTCTTTTATTTTAATTAATTAGCTAGACGAGTTCAATTATTTTGGGTGTTCAAACAAATCTTAAGTCTAAAATCAAGGTCAAACTAGAACTAAACGGGAGATAATCAGCAAATCTAAATTCTAGGATTTCTGGTTTCAACTTAATCTGCTCAGTTCAATTCCCAAACGGTCCGTTTGAGCCGTGAAACTATTTACCGCTTAGTTATTCCTAATATGTGTGTGGAATCGTATTTTAATCCTAAGTTACTAGATACTAACCATCGTTACAGTTCTGGTTTCGTAGGTTAATCTACTACTTTTCTTAAAAACCCTAAGATTTGATCATCACCATTGTCTTAACTTTTCTAAGTCTATCTTTCAATTCGAAGGATATCTCACAAGTTCACCCATCGGCTACTAAATCCTGGTTTCACTCATCAGCTACTACCATCCTCAAGTTGGTCAATCAATTCATACAAAGGTATAGATTATTATTACCATACTAGACGAGGCCTTAATCTAATTGGTATAATCAATTCTACCCTAGCAATCAATGATATTACATAATCAATTAAATCATTAAAGAGAGAAACACATAAAAAAATAACTAAGCAAATAAACAACTAAACAAATAAGTTTACAACCATAACCCTAGAATAATAAATCAACAACTCAAAGACATCAAACAAACAAGAGAAAAATGAGAAATAAGAGAAGTTACAACAAATTGCCCCTTGCTTTCCCTTGAAATCGTTGAAATCTCCTTTTAAACGACTCATTGCTGTCGCAAACGATCTGTCTAAGGCTGCCACAATCTGGACTTGAGACTAATCTCTCAGATTTTTCTATGTCTAACCCTAAAAATTGACCTTGGATCTAAAACACCACCTTGTATACCCTTGTATGGCTTTGTATGGGCTTCTTCCCTCAAAATCTCCTCAAAGTCCTCTTAAATAGGCATTGAATTGTTTAGAGACGCAAGAGGATTGTTCTGGACGTGTTGGGAGTTGAAAATAGCCATCCCACCAAGAATAACCTCTAAAACGGGCACTTTCTGCTATTTCTGGAAGGTTCCAAACGAACCATTTGAGTCTCCAGACGGACCGACTGAAATCTGGCTGAAAATAACAGTTTTTTCCTGCGAAAGTCAAACGGTCCGTCTGAATTTTCAGACGGTCCGTCTGAATTTTCAGACGGTCCGTTTGGAAATTTTTGCACTACGCACTGTTACTGTTTTGCCCATATCTCCTTCATCCGGACTTCGTTTGAGGCGATTCAAGAACCAGTGGAAAGCTTACGAGGAGTTCTACGTCATCATTGATTTATCTAGGTCATGTTTTTGTCCAAATTCTGCATTAAAGTAGGAATTTTAGTAGTAACTCATTTTTGACACAAAATCCTAATTAAAATGACCCTAATTAACCTAACTCAAGTTAAATGGTTTAGTTTGGAGTCAAAACCGTACCAAAATATGTATATAAAATTATCTCATCAAATTTCCCCAAGCTTAAACATTGCTTGTCCCCAAGCAAATATTTATCTTAGAAGAATGGTTTGGCTCTAAACTAAAACAATGTCTTGAGACTTACAAGTTATGAAAATTCCTAACATGCATCAATATCATGATTTGATTGAATCATTTAGACAATTTTAAAAACTTTTTCAAACTGAACCGAATTGTCCCAAACGACCCACGCTTATCCCAAGTGTGAAACACATAGGATGCTTGTAACTATTGCCCATAACTTACCTTGCTTAAATCCTAAACTTGTTGATTTTTCAAAGTTTGACAATTGACTTGGCAAAGAGATTCGGGATCACACCCTGCCAACACAAATAACATGTCATACCAATTTATTTCACAACAAAGTCTTCGAATATTTTAATTCTTTATTGATTTTCGAAAACGCATTGGAAGTTGAACTAAAGTGAGGCGAAAAAAAGAGTACAACTCCTCACCCATTCTATTCCAAAGTTTTTGGATTGACACCTATAAGGTTTGTCCCGGGGCTTAGGACGTTTTTCCCGCGGCGGAAAGGTCAGCCAAATTAAGGTGGATTTAATTGCAAGGTTTTCCTTTATTTTAATTTTTTTTATATATCATGAGCCTTTCTGTTTCTAAAACTCCCTAAATATTTCATTCAATTCACGATATTTGGACTTGTTAAGCATCTTCCTAACTTACCTAAATGCAAACTATATGAAGTTATAATGCAAGTCCTAGATACAAATTCCTATTCTGCCCCCAAGCTTAAAACTTTACATTGTCCTCAATGTAATGAAAACAAAACTTAAAAGAGAGAAAGGAAAAGAGAAACTCATCAAATCAATGTCGAGGTTGTGAAGGATTGAGTCTCGCAACATTAGCATTGCTTGCTTTGATAGATCAATGTGCTTCAAGGTGTCTCTAGGTTCGTCCCATTGGAGAAGGTATGTCTTGCAAATAATAGAGATGGGTAGTTTGGGTTGAGGGTACAAATCACATAGGGGTTGGTGTGATTTTACCCTTGGTATATGATTTCACTTAGATCATCTATATGTTCATTTTGTTTGCTGTATATGTTCTTTTATATTTAGCGATGACAGGGATGGCAAAACTGCAGATGGCAGTAATCAATTTCCCTTTATTAAGTCTCGATTATTAATCATTTTATATTTAGCGATGACAGGAATGGCAAAACTGCAGATGGCAGTAATCAATTTCCCTTTATTAAGTCTCGATTATTAATCACTTTATATTTAGCGATGACAGGGATGGCAAAACTGCAGATGGCAGTAATCAATTTCCCTTTATTAAGTCTCGATTATTAATCAATTAAATAATTTATCATTAAGTCTTTATCAGATCCTTATTTTTTTTTTTTTGAAACTAGTGGAAATATTCCACCTCCTTTCATTTATGAAAAGACACCCAAGAAACAGTAACAAACGTACATTAAAACAATACAACATGAAGTCCGGTAAACTAATCTAGTTCCCAACATGTACCGGCACTCACCTTCGTACCAGTACCCCTGCTACAGTTAAAGAAAAGTAACAAAAAGACTGACAGACGTTCCATCAGAGAGACAAAAGAACACAAGAGTATACATCAACAAAATCACTTCTATCAATCTTTGCTAATAGAACTTCACCCCTTTCTTCTCCCTTAGAAATCAACACAGGCCAGAACTGACATTTGCAAAGGGTTGCACATTGCTTCCTCCTCTATCTCTTGTGCTTCTATCAGCTGCTCCAGCAACACCATAAGCATGGGGGACATGCTCCAGATCTCTTCTGTCAGTTTTTTTTACCACAAACTTTTCCAATAGCCCATCAATCCTTTGATAACAGTACAAACTGAAAATATAGAGTGAGGTGAAGATTTATTAAAACAGATATCATTTCGTTTGGTCTATAGGATCCAGCAAATTGCTGCACACCAGTGTAAAAAAGCACTGTTACTATCTAAGGTTGAAGCTATGCTCAACAAATCTTCCAGTGAGCAAGGGCAATTGCAATTAAATTGTTCTAAAAACCAATTCAAAACTAATCTATTGTGTTTACAGACAAAGAAAAGGTGATCGATAGTTTCGATGTGTGTGCAGTAAACACAGAAGGGATCGCCAATCCATCCCCTCAAGATGAGATTATCTTTAGTTAAAACCCGTCTTTTAGCCAGCAACCAAAGGAAAATTTTTATTTTTGAAGGTAACTTTAGCTGCCAAATCAAATCATGATTAATAGGAACTACCCCCCATACTCTAGCCACTGATACATTGATTTAACAGAAAACTCTCCTTTACTGGATCTATTCCAAATTACTTTATCAGAAGACCTAGCTAGAGATATCTGAGACACCAAATTCTTTAACTGATTCCAATCAGCCATCTGTACTATACTCAAATTCCTAATAAAGGTAATTGATCTACTCACATCATGCAAGGCATCAGCAACGCTTATGTCTGTTGAGAACAAATCTTATATAAAGAATAATATTCAATGGAAAGAGGTTTATCTAGGCACCAAGTATCTTCCCAAAATCTAATCGACCTACCATGTCCTACTTGAAATCGACAATTGATATTAACAACTTGTTCATACTCACTCACTTTTTTCCAAAAGTGGGAGAAGTAAGTTCTTCTATTACTATTTCCAGGACCATATTTATACAACAATAAATCTTTCCACCAGCCTCGAGAGCATTGATCTTTTAATCTCCATAGCCATTGACATAGCAGAGCTAAGTTCATGGTTCTTAATTCCAGTAAACCTAATCCTCCTTGGTCCTCGTTCCTACAAACTACTTTCCAATTAACCAAGTGATATCTCTTCTTGGCACCCGAGTTCCATAGAAAATTTGCTCTGATTCTGATATGGTCAGATTAGGATACGGGCCTAATAGTTACGAAAGGCCTCGTGTAAGGCCTCGTTAGAGAAAGGAGCCCACGAATCGTTATGATGAGGGTGGGTCCGAGATCGTTGCGCTCAGAGTGGGGCCAGGAACCGTTAAAAAGCTCACACCAATGGGCCCCCTAGAGGAAACGGCTTCTGGGCATGGATGTCCTTTCCATAACGGCCGCAGGATGTTCTGTGACCTTTGAGCAGTAGTCGTTCAGGAGACCTCGACTCAACCTCGCACTCGTCCTCGCTCGGACGAACGTTGGCCACAGGCGAGGAAAGAACATGTCGAGGTTGAGAGAGGTCCTAACGACCTTCTTGTCGCAGTCAAGAAGAGAGGATGAGAACACTATGAGGCCACAAAAGATCCGATGTGATGAGGGACCACCAGATAGATATAAATAGGAACCCCCTCCCATAGGGAAAGGGGGTTAGACATTCTGTAAACAAAGAGATCCATATATGAAATAAAGAAATTCTTACTCTTCTTGATAAAAATACTTTGTTGAAACCTATGAGCTAGATTTAGGGTTATCAACTGGCGCCCACCGTAAATTAGAGGAGCCCATCTTAACAATCGAGAAATACGACCTTTTTTCTTATTGTTTGAGCTCCAATTTACATGAAAGGGAGTAGGAATATTCATCCAAAAAAGTTAGACTTTAGTACACCATCAACAAAAACTATGGCAACCAGCACTGCAACCTTCAACACTCCAGCTACAACCCCACAACCTCCACCTCCCGGAACAGAGCAAACTTCCGATCAATCCGTTAGCATTTCCTTAGCCCCAAGACATAACCCCCCTACCATCACCAATGCTGCTTTACATGACATGCGCAATTATCAACCACCACCACATGTTCTCCCTTTTACAATGCCTCCCCTTACACCCTCCTCCGTCCACAGCAGCCACAACCATCAACCGCAACCACCCCTTCCTCAGCAGTCTCAGGCCCCCCGCGATCCACCGTACCAACCTCCAGTTATCACCCCACCTCCCCCTCAGCAATATCCCTACCAACACCCCATATTTCCAGCCGACCAATCGGGGATACCTGCCCAACCATCCAATCAGACACACACCCGACTGTCCAATAGGGAGGAATTAGCTTTGCACAGCGAAGACTACAGACCGCAGCCGTCTCATAGGCGTCCCCAATACACCAACATCTCCAACCATTCCCGCTCTCATACAAGAGGTCGCTCCAAATCTCGTTCACGGCGGTCCAAAAGACGATCACCATCTTCGGGATACGGTACTCATAGTTCGAGCGAGCTGTCTTCTCGAAAGTCACCTTCCAGGAGACGTCGCGGTCGATACAGCACTTCAACTAGATCCTCATCTCCAAGTCTTTCTCAAACAAGTGACACTAGCGACGGGAGATCCAAACCGCGCACTCACCGTTTACGCAAAATCCCCTGGAAGCGACATAGTAGCCCTTCGCCTCCTCGTGGAGCCTTGGCTCGACACTTATACAGAGGAAAGGCCCTTCGTCTCAAGGATTTTGCCAGCCTTGACAAGTATCCTGCTTATCCAGCCCATGATGCTCGAGCCTTTGTTAATACCTTCCGGGAGTCTATGCTCATCGCTGGAGCATCCGAACGAACCATGTGTCTCGTTTTCCCTACACGATTAGAGGGAGTTGCTTGGGAATGGTATGCGCAGCTTCCCCCTGGCTCAGTGTCCAGTTACAGAGACCTTACCACCAAGTTCCTTAAAAGGTTTGCTAGTGTTCGAGCACCCCCCAAAACATGCATGGACCTCATGAGCATTCGACAACATCCTTCTGAGCACACCCGAGATTACCTCGATCGATTTTCTATCGAGGCCAACAAGTGCGGAGATTATCGGGAGGACATGGCACTGTTAGCTGTGCAGCGCGGGTTACTGGAAGGACCCGTCCAGTGGGCAGCAATGACGGAAAAGTTCCCTGATTTTGCTGCATTCAGGGAGCGGGCTGAACACCTTATTCGCGCAGAGGAGCACATCGCGGCCATCCAAGGTTATCGTCACAACACATTTGCTGCACCATATAACAGACAAAGCACATCCCCCAGGAAGCCACAGCCCCCAGGTTCACCTCGTGATCGTCAGCGCAGTCGTTCCCCACGTCCTCGACGTCGAGATGCTAAGCCTTCCAGACGAAACCGTGGCCGTCGCGCTAACTCTCCAGAAGACAATACGCCATATTATAAAATGTACCATGTCACAACAGAGCCTCAGGATCGCGTGTATGACAGAATCAAGCATAACAAGGAGATGAGAAGAGCGCCACCCATTACCAGGACCGAAGTTTTCGACAGGAATAGCTATTGTGAGTATCATGGCAGCAGCGGACACCGTACCAAGGACTGCCTTAAGCTCAAGGATGAGATTGAAAGGTTGGTGCGCCAGACAAACATCCTCGAACATTTTTTGGCAAAGGATGACAAGGGCAAAAGGAAGATGCAACATCTTCATGAATCGGGGACCAATGCAGACGATCGTCGCACTGAGCATCCCAGTAACCCGCGGCCTCAAACAACCGCATCTGACAGACAGCAACGCATATCCCCTCCACCAGTAATGTTCATCGAGGGTAAAGCAACTGATAACCCCCGGAGGCAGCAACCTTTTCACGTCCTCCAAATTGAGCACAGATCAGAATCTACCCAGGTCATCTCATTTGGTCCGCATGATTATGACGGTGTTCAGCTGCCTCACGACGATGCCATCGTTTTAATGCTCCGAATTAACGGTATTCGGGTAAAGCGAATCCTCGTTGACACAGGCAGTTCCGCCGATGTGATGTACTTTGATGCTCTCAAAAGAATGGGCCTAGGAAAATACCCCTTGCAGCCGATGACGACATCACTTGTTGGTTTTACGGGTGACAAGTTAAAACCTTTGGGGACCATCGATTTGGACGTCTCGTTCGGGGACGCACCTCGAACGGTGGTTTCTAGCATCCGTTTCATCGTGGTGGACGCCCCATCCGCCTACAATGTCATTTTGGGACGCACTTCCCTTAACAGCATCGGAGCAGTCGTATCCACTCCGCACTTGATGATTAAATTCCCAACTCCACAAGGAGTGGGTATAGTAAGAGGAGAACAACAAATGGCCAAGGAATGCTATAGAATCACGATGGCACCCCAGATCGCTCACATCGAGCGATCCAGAAAACACCGCCAGTTCGTGGCCAGCCTAGGCGAACTCAGCACAGAACCGCCAAAGACCTCGCCAACAGAAGCCATGGAAGATACGGAACCAGTCGTCTTACGAGACGGACAAGTAACTCAACTTGGCACCCTGTTACCTGCAACAGACCGACACATGGTAAGAGAGTGTTTGATCGCCAATAAAGACATTTTTGCCAATGAGGACGACACGATGCCGGGAATCAACAGGGCCATCGCAGAGCATCGTATTGATACTTATGAAGAAGCACGTCCAGTTCAGCAAAGAAAGCGCAAGTTAGGCCTGGAAAGAAGGAAGGCTGTACAAGACGAGGTGGATCGATTACTTAAGGCAGGAGCCATAAGGGAGGTGGAGTACCCTCGGTGGTTGGCAAACCCCGTCTTGGTGCGCAAATCCAATGGCAAATGGCGCATGTGTATTGATTACACTGATTTGAATAGGGCTTGCCCCAAAAAGCCCTTCCCACTACCAAGCATCGATGCCATGGTTGATTCTACCGCAGGCTTTAAATACCTCAGCTTCATGGACGCTTATTCCGGATATAACCAGATACATATGCACCCCGATGATGAAGAGAAAACAAGCTTCATAACTGAGCAAGGATTATTTTGCTATAAAGTCATGCCATTCGGTCTCAAGAATGCAGGGGCTGAGTACCAACAGATGGTGAACAAGGTTTTTAAAGCTGAATTAGGCGAAATCATCGAAGCGTACATTGATGACATGGTTGTTAAGAGTTGTACTGGCGAAGAGCATGTGCAGCATCTCAACATGATATTTCAAAGAATGAGGGAGGTCGGCATGCGCCTCAATCCAAAGAAGAGTTTCTTTTGCTTGTCTAGTGGAAAATTTTTAGGTTACATCGTGTCTGAACGAGGCATTGAGGTGCATCCCAGCAAGTGCCGAGCTATCATTGACATGGAAGCTCCTAGCACTGTGAAAGAAGTACAAGAACTCACAGGACGGATAGCCGCGCTGAATAGATTCATAGCACGCTCGGGAGAGGTTTGCAAACCTTTCTTTCAGACTATCAAGAAAGCCAAAAAATTTGAATGGACCTCGCAATGCCAGGAGGCATTCGAGCAGATCAAGACTTACCTATCCAGCCCACCAATAATCAGCAGGCCAACCAAGGGAGAAGCTTTATATCTATATGTCAGCGCGTCTGCAGTCGCAGTTAGTGCGGCCTTGATCCGAGAGGAAGACGGAGTACAAAAACCAGTATACTTCGTGTCCAAGGTACTGCGTGATGCCGAAGAAAGATACTCAACAGTCGAAAAGGGCGCTTTTGCAGTACTTGTTGCGGCCAGGAAACTGCGCCCCTATTTCCAGGCGCATCCGATTAAAGTGCTCAGCGATCTTCCCTTGAGAAAGGCTTTAGGTAATCTCGATGTCTCGGGACGACTTCTAAAATGGGCAGTGGAGTTATCAGAATTCGACATTTCCTTCTTACCTAAAGCAGCATACAAGGGACAAGTGCTAGCAGACTTTGTAGTAGAGAGTACAGGAAGGACAGAAAAAAGGGATCAGGAGGCTTTGTGGCATGTTCATGTCGATGGCGCTGCCTCTGAACGGGGGTCGGGCCTCGGAATACAGATCAAAGGACCCAAAGGAGAAGTCTTTTATTACGCCATTCACATAACTTTCCCTGTCACCAATAATATGGTCGAATATGAAGCGTTGATTGCGGGTCTGCGGCTGGTAGAGGCAGTTGGTGCGACTAAGGTCAGGGTATACATGGACTCCCAGCTCGTGGTACATCAGATCAATGGGCAATACGAGGTACACGACCTTACCCTGGCGAAATACTTAGAAAAGGCCAAGGAAGTCTTAGCAACATTCGAAGAAGCCACGATCGAACATGTCTCGCGGGGAATGAATGAAATCGCAGACGCTTTGTCTAAATTAGCAAAGGGATCGGACATGAATAGCGACACACCTATCACCATCATGGAAATACCTGAAGCTTGCATTACAGCGACGGAACCCAAAGTTTTGCCAATCAGTGCCCAGCTTGAATGGTACACTCCTATCTGGGACTATCTAACCACAGGACAGTTACCAACGGACAAACTTGCTGCGCGAAGGATTAAGAGATGGGCGCCCGAGTTTACCATCTTGGAAGGGGAATTATTGAAAAAGGGATATCGCAAGCCTTGGCTCGTTTGCATCAGTGAATCGCAAGGCAGAAAACTGATTGATGAGGTACATGGTGGCATATGTGGCAGCCACCAAAGTCCTTACACCATTGACAAACGCATCGAAAGGGAGGGCTATTTCTGGCCAACCATGAGAAAAGACATGATCGACGTCGTGCGACGGTGTGAACGATGCCAATACCATTCTCGTGTCTCACGAAGGCCTCCCGCCTCTCTGAACACCATTGCAAGTCCCTGGCCTTTCGATGTATGGGGGATAGACATCCTAGGCCCCTTCCCGACAGCAAAAGCCAATCTGCGTTTCTTAGTCGTAGCGGTTGAATATTTCACTAAGTGGATAGAAGCAAAACCACTTGCCCTGATAACCTCCCCACGAATAGCCGACTTTGTCAAGCACAACATCGTCTACTGATATGGCATACCTCATACCATCATATCTGATAATGGTCGGCAGTTCACAGGCGCGCCATTTCAAGATATGTGCGAGGGTTTCGGAATTCTTTCTCTCTTCTCTTCAGTCAGTCACCCTCAGACCAATGGATTAGCTGAGGTTTCCAATCGAACCATATTGGAAGGACTTAAGAAAAAGGTGGAGGGCAGCAAAGGAGCATGGCCCGACTTCCTTGATGAGATCCTATGGTCCTACAACACCACCCCAAGAACTGCAACTGGACGATCCCCCTTCGCCATGGTATATGGAATGGAGGCAGTCACCCCCATGGAAATTGTGCAGCCCACATTGCGCACCATCGCTTATGAATGGACCAAAAATAATGAGAAAAAGTTGGTGGAACTGGAAACGATTTATGAGCTACGCGAGGAAGCGCGTGCAAGGATGGCCGAATATCAACGAAAAATGCGCAAAAACTTCGACAAAAAGGTCGCCCCAAAACACTTCCAACCTGGTGATTTGGTATTGAGGAGTGTGGAAGCAACTGGAAAACACATCGGAAAGCTCGATCCCGCTTGGGATGGCCCTTTCATTGTGACTCGATCCATAGAAGGGCGAGCGTACAGGTTGCAAGACTTAGCAGGACGCGACCTTCCCAATGCCTGGAATGCTGTTCATCTGCGCAAATTTTACAAGTGACCGGCACCCCCCCCCCCAAGCAATTGACTTCGACGGAGCAATACCGTAGCATAGGCCTCCAAAGACGAAGTCAATTAGTTAAAATTTGTACCTTTTTCCATGATGTTTAATTTCTTTTAAGCAATGAAGGGAACTTTGTACCCAATATGCATATCAGAGTGTACTTTGCCAAGATTCAGTAAAATGTTTTCTTTCCACGAGCGACAAGTTGTCTTCACTTTGGAATTCATTGTTGCAAATTTTTTATTAGTGACTTATATTGTGGCAAGACTTTTGAATTCATTGTTGCAAATTTTTCATGAATGATTTTGAAATTCACTGTTGCAAAATTGCCATGCCCAATCTGTCATCACAACAGACCTTAGCCGCATCTCCATGCGCAGTCTGCCATCACAACAGACCTTAGCCGCATCGCCATGCGCAGTCTGCCATCACAACAGACCTTAGCCGCATCTCCATGCGCAGTCTGCCATCACAACAGACCTTAGCCGCATCGCCATGCGCAGTCTGCCATCACAACAGACCTTAGCCGCATCTCCATGCGCAGTCTGCCATCACAACAGACCTTAGCCGCATCTCCATGCGCAGTCTGCCATCACAACAGACCTTAGCCGCATCGCCATGCGCAGTCTGCCATCACAACAGACCTTAGCCGCATCTCCATGCGCAGTCTGCCATCACAACAGACCTTAGCCGCATCTCCATGCGCAGTCTGCCATCACAACAGACCTTAGCCGCATCGCCATGCGCAGTCTGCCATCACAACAGACCTTAGCCGCATCTCCATGCGCAGTCTGCCATCACAACAGACCTTAGCCGCATCGCCATGCGCAGTCTGCCATCACGACAGACATTAGACATAAAGTTATCCGTCTCCAGTAACTCTGGTCAACATTAATCCTACGATTTGAGTAATCGGTCATACGTACAAATTTAACCAAATTTAGCAAAGCCTTGCCATCAAAAAGCAGATATTTGTTCCCCGAAATATACGGCGGAATTTGAGGGTACGACCCAACTGCCTCGGGCCACAATTAGTATCCAGCATTTAATACGCCAAGCTTTGCATTTATTTCAACATGACAAAAAGGGGGCCCACCATTGTCGGTGCCGGGACACCTATAAATAGATGGGTTACCCCACAAACACTTTCATCCCAAAAGCCCCCATTCTTCTTTCCTCCTCCCGCGATCTTAAACGCCACCTTTCTTCCTTAAGATACAAGACACAAATAAGAACCTGAGAAAAAATGGCAAAAAAAAAAAAAAAAAAAAGGGGGAAGGAAAGAGAGAAAAGAGTAGGAGGTATAGTAAAGCAGCTGATGAGTTCGGGAAGGTATAGTAGAACAGCTGAGGTAAAATCCCTTCAGTTGTATGCTAAACCTTCCCTATCGACGGGTAGCCTTGCTTGACCGCGTGCGCAAGCAAGACATCCGTCGAATGGGCTTGGGCGGCGGAGCAGAGAGTAAATGAAAATAACACAACTCAGCCGTTTCAAGCCCACATAAACGAAGACGACGACGGTGACCGAGCGTTGTTGCAAGCTTGGCCCTTAACGCAGGCGGCCCTACCATATCTAAATTAGAGGTCGCCCTCGCATAGCCGATTGCCAACCGTCAACGACAGATGGGGAATGCTCGGCGCGAGAGAGAGGGCAAGCTTATATCATGGGCCAGTTCCTTTGGAAAGGAAGGAGAAAGATCGCCGCAGACACCTCGTCAAAGGAGGTATCAACTTCGACGCCAATAAATGGCGCTGCGATGCACACTTTCTACATAACCAAAGGAGCCCAGTCCAAGCAACGTCGTCTTCAAGCGTGATGGTAGAAGAGAGTAGCTCTCCAGTCGACCTCCATCACGATAGAAGGGGAGTCATAAGGACAAAAGAAAGACAACATCCCTTATGTGCAATGACTCCTCGCCCTCCCTTTAGCTAGGAAAGAAAGTCAACATCCCTTAGCCTCGTTAGGCATGTATCACCCAAGATATGATATGATGTACTTTAATGATGTACTTTTATGGAATAAAATGAGTTCAAGCCTGTTCATACATCATTCTTTCCTTTTAAATTACTGCATGCGTATGATTCATTAACTTCTTTTAAATGAATTCAAGCCTGCTCACACTCAGCGCCCTAACATCGTCGATTTCCTTACTTTGTCAAACGCGCACTCTTGCTTACGTCGCACAATGAGTTCAAATCTGGGTATTTCCATGAATATAATAAGTTCAGCCTGTTCACACTCAGCGCCCTAACATCGTCGATTTTCTTACTGATGTCAAAAACGCACTCTTACTTACGTTTCACATGAGTTCAAATATTTTCTGCGCATTAACTTCGTTGCTCCCTTCGTTCTACCATGTGAGGTTTACCGTCAAAATCCTGACTTACTCAAACATCAACAAGTCGGAGTGACAATACACAACAACAAAACAATCAGACAATCCAAGACACAGCAACAAAATGATTACACAATCAAGTCGCACAAGATAAGTCTTTTAAAGAGAATACCATAATCCAAAAGGTTCACATTTACATAATAGCATACAACAAGTAATTAAAATTGGAACAGTAACTCATGGCTCTCCATCTACATCGCCACCTAAAGAGCCACCAGGGAGACTAAAATCACTTAGCTGGAGATCTGGATGCAACAAGTTATACTCACGTTGTTCGTTCAGCATCTGGTCAAACTGTTCGGAAATGTTCAGCGACCCGGCCCCCTCGGCACGATGCGGGGAAAGCCGAGCAAGATCTTCAGCCAAATCGGCAACAGGTCCAGCCTCCCCAAAGGTGTTTACCCCCGCAGACCTCTCCTCGTCCGATCCTCCCCCTTCGTCGTCTTCAACTTCAATTTCCTCCCTTGAAGGGCGAACTATGTCGGAGGGCCAATCAGCGCCAGAGCTTGACCAAGGATAGCGCGGAGTCAAGAGAGGTTTTGTCACTTCCATACCTAACTCGACCACTCGATCACC
Source organism: Rhynchospora pubera (assembly GCA_028095005.1). Lineage (NCBI taxonomy): Eukaryota > Viridiplantae > Streptophyta > Magnoliopsida > Poales > Cyperaceae > Rhynchospora > Rhynchospora pubera. The sequence continues at coordinate 345,818,134 of CM051460.1, read as the reverse complement.
TTCCTCGTCTTGACAGATGAGATCACCACTTTCTTCGTCCCAGCGACACTGTGATAGAGCGACGTCCGGCTCTGGCGCAGGGTCCATAATCCCAAACTCCTCCCGGGTGAACGGATAGTACTGGCGCAATTGATCACACTTCAACTTCAGCATGTAATGAAGACCCCCGCAAACAAGGCGGGTGGCGGCAGCTTGGGCGCCCGTGGATCGAAGAAAGGCCTGAAGAAAGTCATGGGAAGAGCGGACTTCACCCTTATCAGTGCAAATCTCTTTGCCCTTGGAAGTGGCAGGAAGAGACTTCAACCTTTCTATCTCGGTTTGCAACTCAGTGAGGCGAACAGAAGATTCTTGCAGCAACGAGGAGGTTTGAATAACCTCAGAATGTAGCCGGGCCTTTTCAGAAGCTAGCTGATCCTTTTCAGATGTTAGCTGGTTCCTTTCGGCCTTCATCTGAGACACCTCTTCACCTAGACTTGCCAATTCTTGGTCCTTCTTCTGAAGCTCGCTTAGCAGCTCCTCAGTTTTCCGCTCCAAAGCCTCGTTGGTTGACTTCAACTTCGCCAACTCATTTATCCGTTCTTTCTCCTGGCGCGCTACCTTCTCGCACGTTTTCTTCCAGTCAGAAATGGCCCCATCTCGTTGGAGAATAAGCTCTTTGGCCTTATCCAATTGTTTGTCGCGCTGGTCCAACGATATTTGCGCCGCCGACAGTTGATTCTGAAGATCAACATTAACGCGGGAGGCACGACCCAGCGTCTCGGACATCAGATCTTTGTCCGCTTCAGCAGCCTGTGCGCGAACCAACAAGGTGTCTTGAGCGGCGGCAAATTTTTCAAACAACGCAGTCATCTCAGCCTTGTCTTCGTCAGAAGCGCGCTTCGCAAACGAGAACTGCGATAGATCCACTTTAAAGCCCCAGTCCGACTCTTGCTCTCCACGAAGCACGCGAAGTTCCTTGTCGATTTTGGCATTCCTTTCGGCCAAAGAAGATAGGGACTTCATCCAAGCACTCCCAAAGTTGCGAGAATGACCGTGAACGCTTGCCTGGAGACATCCCAACTCCATCAGTAAAGAATGCATTCGCATGAACTTTTCCTCCATTGATAGGCCGGTAAGCGCATTACTAATCTGTGGACATAGGTCCAAGGACACACGATGCAGGGAGGCAGCAAGACGAGGCACCTAGGCAATGAAATAACTTCGTCAGTTTTTTCAAAAAAAAAAAAAAAAAAAAAAAAAAAAAAAAAAAGAAGAAGAAAAGGTTTAGGCGAGCTAAGCAAGAGTGAAAACCTGAATCTTGGAAGGATCCATGTCTATACCAGGGAGGCGCAGAGAAACCTTCTCATCTTCATAAATTTTCCTGACGCGAGCTGCGCGCCAGGAATCGTCCGGAGTAGTCAAGCGACGCTGGGAGGAGGAGGAAGGGTGAGCCGACGCAGATTTCTCACCAACAGATGCCTTCCCAGATGTCCTTTCAAATGATTGCCCCGGGGCAGTAGGCACCGCTAATTCATCGCCAACAGACGACCCTGGGAAGTCTGGAGGAGTAGGCGAGGAATGTTTCGACGAGCCTTCGACACGCTTCCTCTTTTTAGTTTCCTTTGCCGCTGATCCTACCGCGGCCAACACCCTATCCGCGGGGGCTTTCTCTAATGAATGCGCGGTTTTGGGAAGTTGAGAGGTGCGAGAAGAAGCGGGTTTAGAACCCTTAGAGCCGCCCCCCTTAGCAATTTTAAACATCGCAGAAGCTTTGGGGGGGGGGAACGGACGCCTTCTTGGCAGGAGAAACCTTTGCAACAGTAAGAGCTTTTGCAGTGGGAGACTCGATCGGTGGTGGCGACCCTTCTCCTTCCTCTTCAGGTGGAGGGGAATAGTTAAGTTGCTGCAGGGGAAGCTCCTCGTCTGCGCCATCATCAGGCTCGATGCACTCAGCGAAGGTGCGGTCATCCGGTACAGGGCTCCCCCCATCCCAGCACAAGTGGTAACCCGCTTGAGAGGTCCTCTTCAAATGGGATATTATGGCATGCTCATCCTCAGTAGGTTCCGGGAATTCTACCTTGGTGAACCCAGTAGAAGTCATGTTCCAATCCAAACAGATGCCCATTCCATCCATCAGGGTCCCTCGACAGAAGGCGAAGTTCTCTTCCCAGTTGCCTATTTTTCTGGGTTTATTGGCGAACACGCGATTCACAGTTCTGATGGTGCAGAATTCATTGTGTCGGCAAAATTTAAAGAAATGTCCGAACAGTCCTACCGTGGGGGTGATCTCAGCCTTAAAACCTACCTCTGCAAAATTCACTGTAAGCAAACGCTCGAAAGAAGTGATGCAGCACCAGGCAACCGGAAGAAGCTGGCCTGGAGGAATTTTTACCATATTAAGAAGTGTGCATTGAAACGGCGACAAGGGTAGGCGTATTCCCCACCAGGCAGATCTGGCAAAGAGCACCCTTCCCTTTGAAGTTTCAAAGGGACGATCCAATTTATCCGCTCCTTCTATATGCAACTCGCTCTGCTCTGGATCATCAAAAACCAAACTCCTCTTGAACCTGATTACTTTTGAGTCAATCCAAGGATGAGATTCGAAACCTCTGGACGTTGGGAACTTGCTCCTAATCTTCTTAGAGTCTGAACTCCTGAAAACCTTCTTAGGCATGGCGGGGCTAAGCAACAAAAAAGATTTAAGCAAAACAATAGTGAGAACAGGCGAGAAGGCCATGACAAAAACAAAAGTAATAGAAAGAATAGCAAGAACAAGGAAAGGATTAATACCAATATTCAGTGGTCGCCGTCAGGCAAAGACAGAAGAAGAAGGAGAGAAGAGAAACAACGATAAAAGTTCACTAGAGCAAAGGGAAGAAGAAGATACTTGCAGGGGCACAGAGAATGTACTGAAAGCAGAGAGAGAGACAAATGAAGGTTTGGAATCTATATAAAAGACGCGTCTCTTCGGTTCTCCCGCCTAGAAGGGAACTTTATCTTTTTCAAATTCCAACGAGAAGACAAATCGTCGCGACACGATCCCCCCAAAGGACGCAATGATGGGAAGATCTTGTAGGATCCCTATAGAAGATCTTGTGGCCCCCGCTTTCTTTCTTTATATTATTAAATTCACCGAATATTTCTTCTAACCTCGTATGAGGGCTCGACCATATCAACCTTTATTGTGCAACTGCGCCTGGCGCCTCGGATACTAATTAACATCATTACTGTGCGACCGCGACGGATGAATTTGGATGCCAGCAAACACCCTCCGAGGGCTTGCGGATTTTAAGGACCTCACAGTTTTCGTCGTCTTCTTCCTTCCAAAGAATTTAACCAATGAGTAAACAATCGCTCAAACATCACCTGAAACCCAAGGACGCCCCCTAGGAGTTGCCATAAAGAGCTTCAGATAAAATGCAAGCATTTATCAGAAGCTCGAGGGCTAATGATATGGTCAGATTAGGATACGGGCCTAATAGTTACGAAAGGCCTCGTGTAAGGCCTCGTTAGAGAAAGGAGCCCACGAATCGTTATGATGAGGGTGGGTCCGAGATCGTTGCGCTCAGAGTGGGGCCAGGAACCGTTAAAAAGCTCACACCAATGGGCCCCCTAGAGGAAACGGCTTCTGGGCATGGATGTCCTTTCCATAACGGCCGCAGGATGTTCTGTGACCTTTGAGCAGTAGTCGTTCAGGAGACCTCGACTCAACCTCGCACTCGTCCTCGCTCGGACGAACGTTGGCCACAGGCGAGGAAAGAACATGTCGAGGTTGAGAGAGGTCCTAACGACCTTCTTGTCGCAGTCAAGAAGAGAGGATGAGAACACTATGAGGCCACAAAAGATCCGATGTGATGAGGGACCACCAGATAGATATAAATAGGAACCCCCTCCCATAGGGAAAGGGGGTTAGACATTCTGTAAACAAAGAGATCCATATATGAAATAAAGAAATTCTTACTCTTCTTGATAAAAATACTTTGTTGAAACCTATGAGCTAGATTTAGGGTTATCAGATTCTATCTATTTTTCTCAGGATATTGCTAGGTAACCAATGAAAAAAAATCATGTATAAAGCAAGGGCTGAGAGTACACTCTTGATAAGTGTAATCTTACCTCCATAAGAGAGGAGGGCCCCTTGCCAGCTCTGTAATTTCCTCTCAAATTTATCTAACACTTCGTGCCAATCTTTAGTGCAGGGTTTTTTTCCGATGTATGGGTATGCCTAGATAATGGAATGGAAAGACAGCAACTTCACAGCCAAAAATATAAGCTAGCTGCTTTGCCTTATCTTCAGAAATATTGATTCCATACACTTCACTTTTGTGGTAGTTAATCTTCATCCCTGATAATGCCTCAAACCCAATAAATATCCATTTCAGTGCCTGCATCATCTTTTCATCGGCTTGACATAATAAGATGGTACCATCTGCATAATGCAGATTAATCAGATCCTTATTTAATTTCCATTATAAGCGATTAAGTCCATAATTACCATTAATTTGTTTACTAATTCTATCTCCAATCCAATCCGACCATAAAATAAAGGGGGCCTAAGAGAGGAAATTCGAACAGGCCTTAACAGGCTGAGAGCACACGGCCCGGAGGATTAAGTATTTGGTCCGATCCATTTATTGGATTCAGGTCCAGCGGGTTACGGTCTAAGTCCGAACCCACAGGATTAATTATTTGGTCCGATCCATTTATTGCTCAGATCCGACCCGCAACCTTAGAAATTTTTCATAACAGACCCTGGATCATTTTATTTCATAATTTCACTTACATTAGAGATCCTAATAACAGCATCTATCATCCTTTATTCAGTTCAAAGAAGTTTACAAATAGATCCTTAGCAGAAAGTTTTTTTACATATCAGTTCTTAAAAGTATAAGGAGTGTACCAGTAAATGAGAATGGCAAAACCGAACTGGTACTTAGCTTGTACTGACCTTTTAAGGTCTTGTAACTAACAATCAGCAAATTTGAAACATAAGGACTAATGGGAAATAACAAACAGAAGCATCAAGGCACCTTGTACGTGCATCAAAATTCAAAGGCAAGTACTTAACAGAATAATATACTATGCATCCATTAATCAAACAATTGTCAACCTAGCTACGTGTATCAACAGAATTTAGATGCAAGGCTAAACAACTTGAAAAATTTCGGGTTTTCTCAGAAGGAGGTGAACCTTATGATCAGTAAGGCCCCTATGTTGTTGGGGGTACCAGAGAAAGTGCTAAACAGCAAAATTGAGTTCCTGTTAAAGGAAGCTGGTTGTGGTAAGACTGATATTGTCCGAATTCCATCTATGCTCATGTTTAGCTTGGAGAATCAACTGATCCCCCTCAATGTTGTTAGAAAGCTTCTGATGGCTAAGGGGCATCCACTAGCAAATAACAGATTTGCGTCTTTAGTGGTAGCAAGTGAGCGATATTTGACCGTTAGCAACTGTTGATGGATTTTGTGTTCTTGACTAAACTCTAATGTATGGTGCTATTGTTGCTGAACTAATACCGTACTAAATTATTTTTTATTAGATGATAGCTGTAGCTGTAGCTAATGTTTTCGTCTTTGTGTTTTCTCAGTTTTCTTTTACCAGTACAGTTCATTTTGTTTTTATTTCCTTCATTTGGTGCAAGGCCAACCAACCTAATTAATTGGAAAGGAAACAATTTTTTGAACCTCGGTGCTTTAGATGTTCGTGGGTACATCGTGTTGTAAATATTAATTGACATCATTTGTGTAATGTCATCACTGGGTATCAAACTAAAACAAATTTACTAATTTTCATCACATATGTAGCAATTGAACTTTTTTGTCACCTTTATAACTTGGTTAAGTTTGTTACCAATCATCCAGTAAGTTTTCCATACTTGGCATCTAAAGATAAAAGTGCTGAAACAAGTACCACTTCAAATTAATGCCAGATTATGGGCCGTATCTATTCCAGCACTGGTATTAACGGCAGTTCCGAAAGATGTCAGATTCGAGGTCCAAGGTGCAACTTATTTTATAACAGTTGGACCATAAATTTTATATTTTAGTAAGAATTTTAAATTGAAATTTGAATTCTGGATTAAAAAACTCATAATATGATTCTCTTTAATTGCTATATCTTTCTGTCTTCGTGTTTTGTATTAGACTAGCAACCAAATAGGGGAAAAAAAATTGTTTGTTCGCATGTTAGCTTGAGGTGATGAAATTAGTCCATGATCGGTATAATCTGTTTTAAATATAGGACATAACTATTTTTTTTTTCTCCAATGGACCACGACCATAGTACTATGGAAATAATTGAGCTTTTAGCCATCTTTTGACTTGTATAGAGATGCACAAAAATAACAAGATCTAAGTAACAAACAAAGCTATTTATTAACGCCATTTAGGCAAGAGACTGGTGCAAAGGTTTCGTGATTATCTTCTAAGCATATGCTCTGAAAGGATGAACTAGAGGTAAAAGGAAGGGTAACGATGTTAGCTTGGTGTAATCTTGGTTGTTGGGTGAATGAGCCGAAACGTAAGGAATATGAAGATTTCCAAAGCTTAAAAATTAGAGGAGAATGTCAGGTTTTAGGTTTAAGGTGTGATAAAAGGAATTTTTTTATATGGTAGTATTTTATTTATTAATTTTATTATGTTTCTAATTATGCAGAGGTCTTGTACCTATTTAAATATTGCTCTAAATCTTTATAAGAAATCAATCAACAATCAGAAATTCTGTTTACAATTTTCTTGTCATTCCTTCTTTCGTTATTATTTTTCTTTTCTTTGCAATTCTTTTCTGGAAACTACAAAACAAATTACAATATTCAAGTTGAGACACGACAATTGGTATCAGAGACACGATCATGGCACAAGATGGGATGCAAACAAGATCTAAGCATTATGATGAGCAACTCAAGCAAATGAAGGAAATAATAGAGAAGATGCAAACTGATTTGACAGAGAAGATGAACAACCAACGAGAAGATATTCAAAAGCAAATTGATCAGCATGTAGGTGAGACCAAATCTCAATTTGATCAAATCGGAAACATGTTCAATTTGATAATGAAAAAAATAGGAGATGGAGGAGGAACCAGTAGTACAATAGATGATAGGGTGAATAGTACACATGCCATCTCTCTCAACACAAGCTCGCATGGACCCAACCAAATCCTTAGCAAAAACTCAACACTTCAAACTTCACAAATTGTCCAAAGCACCCCCACCTTATCTACAACCACAACTACAAATTCATGCATTCCTATCTCGCAAAATCCGATAGAAACACATATTCCACAAATACCCTTGACCAACCCCAGAACCAATCTGAATGCTAATCCTTATCAATTTGTACCACACCCAACACATGCTCAAATTCAGATTCCTATTTTTCCCTTTAACCAGCACAACAACCCTCCAAATATGCAAATCAATCCACAAAATTTTATGAACACACCCTTTAATATGCAGAGCATCAACCAAGGCCTAAAAAATCCATTAAATTTACCATTTCCTAAACTAGACTTTCCTGTGTTTAATGGAAATAATCCAAGAGGATGGTTATTCAAGTGCGAGAAATACTTTCAGTTAAGCCCTATTGCGGAAAACTTAAAAGTGCATGTAGCTTCAATGCATATGCAAGATAAAGCTGACACATGGGTGCAAGGAATAGTGTGGCCTGGAATGCTATGGGAGGAATTTGCACATGAGGTAATTGAGAGGTTTGAAAGAAAATCAACATTGGGACTAGTTGGAGAATTCAACAAGTTAAGGCAATGGTCTGATGTAGACAGCTATAGATGCAAGTTTGAGGAATTAAAACTGTTGCTGATGAGGAGTAACCCCATTTTAGATGAATCTTATTTCATATCTAGCTTTATGAGCGGATTAAGAGAAGATTTGAAACTAGCAGTCTTAAGTTGTAGGCCCAAAAGTCTTAAAGAGGTATATGAGGTGGCGTTTTACCAAGAATTGATAGTTGAAAATAATAAAAAACAGAAGTTTAATTTAAAATCTACAAATCTACATCAAGAACCACAAAACCAAAATAAAATCACAAACAAATGTCGTAAATGTCATAATCCTTGGTTCCATGGACACAAGTGTAAGGACAATGGATTGAATGCCATGATAGGAGAGGAGTTTGATGAGAAAAAAGTGCGCTGCATGATGGAGGAAGAAGAAAAGAATGAGCCCAATGCATATGAGTTGTTGTTGTCAGATTTTGAAAATTCCAAATTTTGATTTGAAGAAGTTCCTCGAGGTCGAGGAAGTTTTAAAGGGGAGAGTAATGTCAGGTTTTAGGTTTAAGGTGTGATAAAAGGAATTTTTTTATATGGTAGTATTTTATTTAGTAATTTTATTATGTTTCTAATTATGCAGAGGTCTTGTACCTATTTAAATATTGCTCTAAATCTTTGTAAGAAATCAATCAACAATCAGAAATTTTGTTTACAATTTTCTTGTCATTCCTTCTTTCGTTATTATTTTTCTTTTCTTTGCAATTCTTTTCTGGAAACTACAAAATAAATTACAATATTCAAGTTGAGACACGACAGAGAAGACTTGTTACCTCTGAAATTGGGGTGTAACAAAAGACACCAGAAAATTAATTTTTTTACCAACAGTATCCATGATATTTATTGCAATATTACTCTTTCAATTCAAATCAAAGACAATATTACCTTTTTTGTTTTTAATAAAAATAAGGTTAAACCAGTTACGAGAATCAAAAAGATTTTTGTATATGAAGCAGGTGAAACTTTGATTTCTTTTCCGTTCCTGACCCTTCTCGAGAAGGCCCTGAAAAACCGGCTAGGCATCCTCGACAGTCTAATAAACCGGCTGTACCAAACAACAAGTATTTTTTTTGTAATATTTTAAAATTCAAATGTTGAATTCAAACCGTTGATCTTGTTCAATTTTATGGGTGATGTGTTTTCATATAAATTTTATAAATTTTGGAATCGATTTGATACTAGATCAAGTAGTCAATAAATGAACGTATCTGGTTAACTATCACAAATTAATTCTAATACGTTCAGAGGCGGAGCTACACTCAATGAATGAGGGCCAAATGACCCCCATTTATTTATGATTAATATCATCAAATATAAATTTTTATACTTACAAAATGAATTATTTTTTATAGATTGTAATATTTGAACCCCATTTGTATCCAAAAAGAAATCCACTAGTGAACCCCATAGCTGATTTGATCAACTAGTAATTGTTTAGAAAAATAAATTCATTAAATATTATATACTTGAATATGTAATTTTATAGTCTAAGTTTGTAGTATATTTTGTTTTCCCATACATATGATTTATTTTATTTAATTAATTATATGTGCCAAAAGATTAAGATACAATCAATTACTATGGTTACTTATGGTCAATAAATTTTAAAACTTTTTTAATATTAAATTATAATTCATCTTATCTCAATTTTAAAGAATTCAATTAGAAGAGTAAAATCTATAAAAACTTATAAATTTAACAAAATTATTTTACATTTTGAGTCCTCATATTTTTTTTTTGTAGTAGTGGTTAATTAATTTTTTTAGCTCTTCTTATCTTTTATATTTGAACTATTACAATTTAAAATTTAATTTAAAATAAATAAATATTATATTGATTTATTTATTTTTTGTAATATTAATGTAATAAATTTTAATATTGAACCCCATTACAAAATATTCTAGCTCTGCCACTGAATACGTTCATAATTTGGTAAATTAATCAAGTATCAAATCGACTTCAAAGTTTATAAAATTTATATGAAAACACATCGTCCGTAAAATTGAACAAGATGAACGGTTTGAATTCAACATTTGAATTTTAAAATATTTAAATATTAAAAAAAAGGAATAATTAGATTTATGCCACTATAAATATTTTTAATTTGTAAAATGCCATTGTTAAATTACTAATTAGATTTATGCAATCATTAAATTGTTAAAATTAGTTATAAGCCATTATTTTTTTTCCAAAACATAATAAATTCTAAATTGCCATCATCAAAGCTTCCATTAATTTTATAAATTCCCAAATTACCCTCTATATCCATTTTCTTCTTCTTTCCTCCCTTGGTCCCGAATGGTGAAAGGAAAAAAAACCAGCGTGCGAAAAGCATGGTTATCAACTTATTTTATATCAAACCTCTTCGAACTACAGGAAGCAATTAAAATCACAATCATAATGATATACCAATAAGAAAAACTAAATGCTACCTATGACCGAATCTCTCTTCGTTCATAATTTGTAATTTAACAAAGTTAAAAGGGAGACTTATAAGATTAAGAATTTTGCAATTGATTTTGACTGTAGGATAATGAAAGAAAATTGATTCGATAATCAAGGAAAATTGAATCAATAATCAGTTTTTTTTCTTTTTGAAATATTTGAGGACATGTGCAGAGAAAGAGGAGACGTTTCTTGCTTAAATTTTAATGCCTTTTTATTTTCTACTAAACAGTAAAAAAATGTTGTCTCGTGGAGTTTAGTTCATGCATAATATTCTCTCTTTTTCGTTCGCCATTAATTAAAAAACCGGAGGACCGGATAAGGGTGTTGAGGAGTTGCACAAGACTCCCTCTTTAATTTTACCATGGCATATCTTGAATTTTAATATTATACAATGGCATATTTAAAAGGTTAAAATGGTCATATCAATTGGTCAATGGTATAAAACTAAATATTATTATTTGATAGTGGCAGAAAAATAATTTGTCATTTAGTGATGATATATTGCTAATTTTAAACTTTCGCAGTGGTATAAATCTAAATCACCCTAAGAAAAAACACTTGGCTGTTTGGTACAGCCGGTTTATTAGGCTGTCGAGGATGCCAATCCTTCTCGAGCAGGCCCTGAAAAAAATCTCAAATGGTTGCAGAAGCTCAGTGAGCGACCATGACCATGAGCGTCTCTCGACCACCTTCCCTTTTTCCCATTCTACCACTCTCCACCTCCGTACGACTGCGACTGCGACTGCGTCGACTCCCCTCCGTGTCCGTGTCCGTGTCTCAACCTTTTAGCCCAGAGTACCTCATCCACTCGTGTGGGCTGCCATCCGACGAGGCAGTCCGTGCGTACGACAAGATTCGGCACCTCAAGTCCCCCGAGAAGCCCGATTCCGTGCTCCGATTCCTGAGAGATATCGGCATCAGCGACTCCGACATCAGACGGGCGGTGTCGCGGGACGCTCGCGTGCTTTGCTCAAGCGTGGAGAGGAATCTTAGACCGAATGTTGCAAAGCTACAAGAGGTCGGCTTCTCAATTCATGACATTTCATCTATCATTTCCCGTAACCCAAATCTGTTCAAGTTTAATTTTGCCCCAAAGATTGATTTCTGGTTTGGGGTCCTTGGCTCGGTAGAGAATCTGTCTGTGGCCATCAGAAGACCTCACAATTTCCTTACTATGAACCTGGAAAAGGCTATCCTCCCCAACTTGTATTTTCTTAAAGACCACTGTGGTTTCTCGCCTTCTCAAATTGTGCGGTTGATTAGATCAGCTCCTGGGGTGGTTGGCTGTAGCACTGAATCTTTGAAGAAGAAAGCCCAGAGGGCTGACAAGTTGGGGATTGCACGCTCATCCGGCATGTTTCTTTATGCTTTAATTACCATCAGCAAGCTGAGCCAACACACTATAGATAGAAGGCTAAATAACTTGAAAAGTCTCGGCCTTTCTCAGGAGGAAGTGAACCTTATAGTCAGTAAGGATCCTCTGCTGTTGGGGTTAAAAGAGAAACTGGTAAGCAGCAAAATGGAGTTCCTGTTGAAGGATGCTGGTTGTGATAAGCTTGATGTGGTCCAAAATCCAACTTTGCTTAACCTTAGCTTGGAGAATCGTCTGATCCCCCGCAATGTTGTTAGAAAGCTTCTGATGTCTAAAGGGTCTCCCCCAGCAAATTACAAATTGATTTCTCTTGTGACTCCAACTGAGAAGAAGTTTGTGGAGAAGTATGTTCTACCATATGAACATGTTATTCCTGGGCTCCACCGAGCATATGCTGATGCTTGTGCTAGAAAAAAAAAATGTGGCAATAGATTAGTTTCTAGAGTTTGACTGTCTTGAATTTTTATGGGTTTAGATTTATTTATTTTAAAGTCAGTTCCAGTTTTTGACTAGGATTTGTTAAAGCTTTACTTTGAAATTTTAGCTAAGCTATGCTTACATTAGGCTTAAGTCCATTATTCAAATTAGTCCTTTCTGATAATTCTTGATTTAGTAAGTTGATGCCGACCTTATGGAAAAGCCACTGGTCATAGTTAAGAAAAATTGTTTATTATCAAGCTTCTAAAATGCGCCGTATTATAGCCGTTTTAACGGAATTATCGGTTTTCAGGGATGCACCGCAACGATAACATTGATCTAATTTTGAAAAATGCGGCCTATCGAATAAACGGGTTTAGCGGCGTTTATTCGTTAAAATAATTCGTTTTTTGCGTAGAAAAAACGGAAGACATAACCTCTGATCCCAAACCCCACTCGTATTTTTCCAGACCCGACCCCTGATGTAATTTTACATTGAAATTTCAACTAAGCTATGCGTATCTTCACTAGCCATAACTCCTCCTTTCAAATTGGAACTCGATATTTCATCTCTATTTGGTCATTGCTGACAATTCTTGAGTCGATAAATTGATGTCGACCTTATGGGAAAGCCTACTGGTCATAGTTAAGAAAATATGTTTGTCATATGATATCTAAGTAGTGTTTAATTGCTTGTCTGCTGTATAAGTAGTGTGATTTTGATAGCATTTGATATTTGACCGTTAGCAACTGTTGATGGAATTTTGTGTTCTTGACTAAACTCTAATGTATGGTGCTATTGTTGCTGAACTAATACCGTACTAAATTATTTATTATTAGATGATAGCTGTAGCTGTAGCTAATGTTTTCGTCCTTGTGTTTTCTCAGTTTTCATTTACCAGTATAGTTCAATTTGTTTTTATTTCCTTCATTTGGTACAAGGCCAACCAACCTATTTAATTAGAAAGGAAGCAATTTTTGAACCGCGGTGCTTTAGATGTTCGTGGGTACATCGTGTTGTAAATATTAATGGACATCAGTTGTGTAATGTCATCATTGGGTATCAAACTAAAACAAATTTACTACTGTTCATCACATATGTAGCAATTGAACTTTTTTGTCACCTTTGTAACTTGGTTAAGTTTGATTCCAGAGAAGGGTATGCTTGTTAAAAAATATTTATAAGTTTGAACCCGCACCTGCACCAGCACGGTAGTCGCACACATGCCTTCTTAATTATCAGGCATATCCATACCTGTACTGATTTCTGCGCATGCCAGATTGTCAGGTTATCCCAAATCTATATTGTTACCAATAATCCAGCAAGTTTTCCCATAGTTTGCATATAAAGTGCATCAAATAAAAGTGCTGAAACAAGTACCACTTCAAGTTAATGCCAGATTATGGGCCGTATCTAGTCCAGCACTGGTATTAGTGGCAGTTCCGAAAGATGTCAGATTCGAGGTCCAAGGTGCAACTGATTTTATAACAGTTGGACCATAAATTTTATATTTTAGAAAGAATTTTAAATTGAAATTTGAATTCTGGATTAAAAGCATGGGCCGAACTAAGTTCATCCCAAAGTTTGCTTTTCATACTTCAATTTTTCAAAAATACTCCTACAAATTAAAAAATTCTATTCTAGTTCTTTTAAAATTTGAAAAAAAAATTCTTAACTGACACAGTCTAAAATTTTATAAAAAGATTCATACTATGATTTTTCGCCCCTCCTATTTGAGAACCGTGATTCCGCCCCTAATTTAAAGAACTCAAAATGACTCCGTTTGGATGGGTGCAGGAATAAGAGAATAATTTCTTCCTACTTCCAAATTTATTATAAACAATTCAAACTATTCACAAAGTTACACACTTCCCAATACTTCTTTCCTTATTCCTCTTATTCCCACACCATCCAAACGGAGCCAATATGATTCTCTTTAATTGCTATCTTTCTATCTTCGTGTTTTGTATTAGACTAGCAAACAAATAGGGAAAAAAAAATTTGTTTGTTCGCATGTTAGCTTGAGGTGATGAAATTAGTCCATGATCGGTATAATCTGTTTTAAATATTGGACATAACTATTTTTTCCTCCAATGGACCACGACCATAGTACTATGGAACTAATTGAGCTTTTAGCCATCTTTTGACTTGTATAGAGATGCAAAAAAATAACAAGATCGAAGTAACAAACAAAGTTATTTGTTAACGCCATTTAGCATTGGCAAACAATCATACAATTATTGACAACACTACTCATTACATAAAAAAATATATATTTTTTTGTTCATTTTGTTTCATTCAATGAACAATATGCTTCCATAAAAAAGTTCTAAAATTTTTTAACAATAATATTAGAGCTAAAAAAGTTCTATAGTAAATTAAAACTAATTTATGTACTTTGAATTTTTCGTCTGGTGATTTTAGAACAAGCGAACTTTAAAATTTATAATCTATACTTCTATACTACTTATAAATGCACGTATGTGAAGAGGTGTAACACGCTAGGTCTAGAATGTAACAAGGATTTCTACCGTTCGATTGGTTTGACGTGCGGTTGGATATCAATCGCCAGCCGAAGCAACACTATTGATTGGTTTTCAATCTAATATAGAAATAAATTGAATAACACATCGATTCAACACTATTGATTAGTTTTCCATCTAATATAAAAATAAATTGAATAACACATCTATTTGTATCGCTGATAAATTAAGAAATATATTTTTATTGTCTAACATTGTTTTGTTTCTTTATTTGTCCACATATGAGGACATTCCTTATGCTAGTTTTTTTTTTATTTCATTAGAGTCTGTAAATTCTATTCGTTGGATTTGATCGAACGGATCAAATAACAAGTTCTGTACCGTGCGGAACTTTTGATGTTACGTAGAGGATTCAGTTCCTCATTTTGATATCCACCCGGGCCTGCTCCAGAAGGGTTTAACGGAAGCTAAGGAAAGGTAGAAGAACCGAGATACCCTGCTCCAATGGCTGCAACTGGATGAACCGACGGAAACTCGAGTAAACCACAGCCCCTGAATAGCTAATTTACGGAGAAGACATGTTACCCCCAAAATCGAGGAGTAACGGAGAACCACGCGAGAACCAAACTTTTCTACCTAAATTGCCCTTGCGATTTTCTTCCTCTGGCGTCGGACCCCACCAAATTCATCGTTCCCTCCCAAAATTTGCTGAACTATTGATATTCCCTCCCAAATTTTTCGTTCTCCCGCCAGATCTGTAAAAATATCTCTTTATATATAAAGCATATACTCAGAATCTCCTTTCGTCCAACAAAAAAGAGAAGCTAGAGGTTGTGCGCATAAGTTTTTACATTCCCTTTTTAAGGTATTAATCTTTCTGTAAGAATTTATTTTCTCCTTTATCGATATTCTGAAGTTCCTCTATTTAGCTTGTTACCTTCGTGCCTTTTTCTATTAACAATATCCAGTATAGATGTACAATACTGAAGCTTGTTACCTTCGTGGCTTTCTAATTTATTGGTTTTAATAGTTACTGAGTTTTGAATTGTTACCTTCGTGGCTTGCCCACGGGTATGTTAAATATACCATTTGACTATATCTAGTATAGATGTGTATATAGGCAGAAAGGATATGTATGAAATGAAGTTATTAAAATACCAGTAACCGACCCAGTGTAGATGCGTATATAGGCATTGCTTTCCAGAAATAAATGCATGTATTTCTTACATCTTATATAAGCATAAAGAGGAAGTTAAATATACCAGTAAGTAATCCTAATTACATCATTTTTCTGAAACTCACAAATTAATTAAAATTTGTGTAGATGACTAACCAAGATAATGAAAGAAGGAAGTTGCTTTTATTGGTGAAGCACTTACATAATTTGGCTTTTGCTTACCTTGCTGGATTCATAATATATCAGATAGCATTAAATAAAATAGAAAATAGTACAACTCAAGTGTCTGATGAAGAAGAAGATGGTGATAATGCTAATGATGATGAAGAAGAAAATGAGCAAACAATTCAAATTGCACGAGATACACTACTATCAAATCTTGTTAAGAGTAAGAAATGCCGAGATATAATTAGAATGGATCCTAGTGCATTTTTCATACTATGTCGTAAATTAGAAGTTCAAAGTGGTCTTAAGGCTACCCGACAGCTTACTGTCCAAGAACAAGTTGCTAGGTTTCTCTACATACTAGGACATAACACCAAACATCGTGTGATGAGTTTTTTTTTTCCATCAAGGAAGATCCACGATAAGTCGTGACTTTCATAGAGTAATCAATGCCTTGATAGAATGAGAGGCTACACATTTCAAGCAACTAGATGGATCAACAACTCCATCATAAATTACCGACAGTAGTAGATTCTTTCCTTATTTCAAGGTATATCACTTTATGTACATACAAATCCAATTAAAATAAGAACCTTACTTAATAGTGTCAAAATAAAATTATGAACCATGATTTCTCATAACAGGATTGTGTTGGTGCAATCGATGGCACACATTTTAGGATAAAGGTCAATTCTAAGGAGGCTCCTAAATATCGTGGTAGAAAAGATATCCCAACTATGAATGTGTTGGCTGCATGTACCCCTAATCTAAAATTTACATATGTGTTAGTAGGGTGGGCCGGTACAGCATCTGATTCCAAAATTATGAAGAATGCACTAAGAAGAAGAAATCCTCTAATAATTCCAGAATGTAAATACAAATAAAAAAGATTATGCAAAATATACATAATATATATACTATATAAATTATATAATTATTCAATCATAAAATTTAACCATGAAGTATTAATTTGTAGGAAAATATTATCTTGTCGATGCAGGTTTCATGCTGAAGAGTGGTCTTATTACACCTTATAGAGGTGAAAGATATCATTTGAAAGAATTCTCTCGTAGAAACCCACCCCGAACTCCTCGTGAATTATTCAACCTTCGTCATTCTTCTTTACGAAATATGATTGAGCGAGCTTTTGGTGTATTGAAGAAGCGCTTTCCTATAATTGCATCTGGAACAGAACCACATTATGACAAGGATACACAAAAACTCATTATTTTAGCATGCTGTATCTTGCATAATTTTTTACTTGACGTGGATCCCGACTATGAAATTCTTTCCGAAGTTGATCGAGAATTGGCTAGAAGAAGACGACCTACTATGGAACCATCTAATGATCCATTGGAAGATGAAAATGATTATAAATTAGGAGAAATTATTAGAGATAGGATTGCAAGTGATATGTGGAATGATTATAGCATTTCCCTTGACTTCTAGTTATTAGTAGTATATGTTGTTTAATTTCTGTAGTCAGATCCTTTTAATTTAGCAAGTCTCTTGTAATGATTGTTTTGTTATGACTCATTAGCATGTCTCTTGTAATGACTATTTTGATGTGACTCTTTGTAATGACTATCCAGTGTCTTTAATTATGCAATTGTGGTTTGTATTGTTCTTTTTATATTTATTATTTCTATTTTTAAATATGTGATTGTGTAATTCTATTTTTTCAGTTTCTTCATGGGAAAGAGAAAGAATTCTGATGTGGAACTAGTTACTTGGAATCAGATTATGGATGATGCTTTACTTGATGCATTGGAATATCAAAGCAATATTGGCAACCGAATCAGTGGTACTTTTACATCCAAAGCTATGACAACATTTTGAAGGAATTATCAGGCAAGTTTAAAGATGTGTCTTTTGACAAGGAGAAAATAAAGAATCGTGTCAAGTACCTTAAGAGAAATTTTGGACCTTGTTACGATCTATTTAAAGGATTAAGTGGTTTTTCTTGGAGCCCGTTGACAAACACATGGGGTGCTGATCCAGACGTTTGGAAAGATTTATTTAAAGTATGTAATTACTCCTTGAAATTAACTTCTCTGGAATGCTGGAATGAGGTATGGAATTACTATTAGTAAAAAGGATATTTTTGAAAAGGGCATAAGCTGGAATTATTTGGAGTAGTAAATGAGCTTAGTCGTACATGCAGCCAGCATTTCTAATTAACTAGTACATGCTCCCTGACAAAGGTATGCAATCGTACATGAAGCCACTATGTACAAATTAAATTTATATGGCATTGTAATTAACTAGTACAATGTAGCCAGCATTTGTAATTAACTAGTACATGTAGCCAGTACTTGAAAATTCATTTACTGGCAATGTAATGGTAAAGAAAAAAAAACAAACCAATCCCATTTAATATATTAGATAGGGAGACAAAATCAGAAGCTAAAGTACTCATAATTTAAGGTGGGCTATCTAGACTGTCCATTTATCAGGAACAATCTGTACTCATAATTTGATTGTCATGTTCATAGTCTCGTCCAGATGCTAAAGTATGGATGACTAAACCTGTACGTAATTACAAGAGACTAGAAGATTTATTTGGCGATGATCGTGCTACTGAAGAAAATGCTGAAACTGCAGCTGAAATCATAGAGAGAAATGCTCATTTGAATGATATAGAAGGTGGATTACAAGCAGATGAGACTATTGATGAAGTTGACTTTCTCGTATCACAAAATCAAGCAACCGTAGGAGGATATGATGTTGATCCTGAATCGCCACTGCTTAACAAGAGTAGTGGAGAAGAAAGCACTTCAAAAAAGAAGCAAAAGATAAGAAGATCAAAGGATGTTGAGACTGCCAATTTGAATGAATCTTTTAAAATATTTGCTAATGCAATTAAGGAGTCAACTGCTGACTTGATGAAGACTCAACAACGACTTCCAATTCCAGAGAGTGAGATATGGAAATATCTAGAAGAACTTCAGCTTGAGGACGAAAAGATCGAAGATGCTGCATATCTCTATCTCACCAAGGAACCAGCTAGGCTAGGAGCATTTATTGGGTGTCCAAGTCATAGACGTAAGACTATCCTTCTAACAATGCTTTATGATGCTGCAGTTATCTAAATACTCACTCATAGTTGTAGGAGTTTCCACTTTTGGTGAATATTTTGAGAGGAAACTTAGTTGGGAATATTAGAAAAGCATCTAGCTATTTTGGTTGTAAGTTGGGAACAGTCATCTTTTTGTGATTAACAGTAAAGCTAGAATATTTCAAAAGCATATAGTTGTTTTTGTTGTAAGTTCTAGGTCGAGTTGTTATGGTTGGTTGTAAGATGAATGTTATCTAGTGTCACTTCAAGAAATATTAGGTGCTTTATATGGTTTCTTCTTATTAATCTCTGGTTTGTGAGAAATCAATAGAAAATGTGATACAAAGGATACTGGTATGTACAATTCATGTACTGGTACGTCCAAGCTCAAATTGCTCTGGCTGATCCCTAACTTTGTTTTCATTATTCTGGTCGTCTGGATATACTAAAAAGATTAAGGGGCCTTTTGCAAGATAACAAACGCTCTTAAAGTTAAAAGGGAAGTCATTGTATGTTTGTATGAACCAGACTTGGTCAATGACGGATGGCAACATATGCAAGCATAGTTTGCCTTAATTGAGTCATTAAAGTTGATTAGCAGTTAGCACTACAAAAAGATGCAAATGATATGTTAGTCCGTTATAGTGTCACTGAGAGCATGAAGTTATCATTTTTTTTCATTTTTAAAGGTTTTTGGTCTGTACTGGTAAGTGCTTGTTGGAAGGGTCATGCTAGTAACAGCACTTTCGTTTCTTTTTAGTTGCTTTATTTTTTTTAGTTGCTTTTAATCGTCTATTTTGTGGGGGGTTTTAAGATGTATTGAGGGGGTAGTTTGCATTCTTATGTATTGGATTTGGTCTCAATTTAATAAAATGTACAGTCCCATCATAAGCCGCACTGGTTCTTAATTGAACAAAAGAGCAATATTGTCTTTGTGTATATTGAATAAAAGATTAGAGCTGTTAACTTCTATACATGCTTTTTGAAATATGGAGCAAGAAACTACATGTCATCTTCATTTTCATAAACTTCCTTCACCTCCCTTCCCTTCCCATTCCTTTCCTTAGCCCAGACTTCCTCCTTCCGGAGCAAGCCAAAAAATCTCAAATGGTTGCAAAAGCTCAGTGACTGCGACTGAGCTTTTTTCCCATTCTCAAATGGTTCTCTCGACCTCCTTCCTTTTTTCCCATTCTACCACTCTCCACCTCCGTACGACTACGACTGCGACTGCGACTGCGTCGACTCCCCTCCGTGTCCGTGTCCGCGTCTCAATCTTTTAGCCCAGAGTACCTCATCCACTCGTATGGGCTGCCATCCGACGAGGCAGTCCGTGTGTACGACAAGATTCGGCACCTCAAATCCCCCGAGAAGCCCGATGCCGTGCTCCGATTCCTGAGAGATATCGGCATCAGCGACTCCGACATCAGACGGGCGGTGTCGCCGGACGCTCGCGTGCTTTGCTCAAGCGTGGAGAGGAATCTCAGACCGAATGTTGCAAAACTACAAGAGGTCGGCTTCTCAATTCTTGACATTTCATTTATCATTTCCCTTAACCCTAGGGTGTTCATGTTTAATTTTGCCCCAAAGATTGATTTCTGGTTTGGGGTCCTTGGCTCGGTAGAGAATATGTCTGTGGCCATCAGAAAAGGCTATCATCCCCAACTTGTATTTTCTTAAAGACCACTGTGCTTTCTCGCCTTCTCAAATTGTGCGGTTGATTAGATCAGCTCCTAGGGTGGTTGGCTGTAGCACTGAATCTTTGAAGATGAAAGCCCAGAGGGCTGACAAGTTGGGGATTGCACGCTCATCCGGCATGTTTCTTTATGCATTAATTACTATCAGCAGGCTGAGCCAACACACTATAGATAGAAGGCTAAATAACTTGAAAAGTCTCGGCCTTTCTCAGGAGGAAGTGAACCTTATAGTCAGTAAGGCTCCTACGCTGTTGGGGTCAAAAGAGAAACTGGTAAGCAGCAAAATGGAGTTTCTGTTGAAGGATGCTGGTTGTGATAAGCTTGATGTGGTCCAAACTCCAACTTTGCTTATGCTTAGCTTGGAGAATCGTCTGATCCCCCGCAATGTTGTTAGAAAGCTTCTGATGTCTAAAGGGTCTCCCCCAGCAAATTACAAATTAAGTTCTCTTGTGATTCCAACTGAGAAGCAGTTTGTGGAGAAGTATGTTCTGCCATATGAACATGCTATTCCTGGGCTCTGCCGAGCATATGCTGATGCTTGTGCTAGAAAAAAAAATGTGGCAATAGATTAGTTTCTAGAGTTTGACTGTCTTGAATTTTTATGGGTTTAAATTTATTTACTTATTTATTTTTATTTTTAATTTTAATGTCAGTTCCAGTTTTTGACTAGGATTTGTTAAAGCTTTACTTCGAAATTTTAGCTAAGCTATGCTTACATTATGCTTAAGTCCATTATTCAAATTAGTCCTTTCTGATAATTCTTGATTTAGTAAGTTGATGCCGACCTTATGGAAAAGCCACTGGTCATAGTTAAGAAAAATTGTTTGTTATCAAGCTTCTAAAATGCGCCGTATTATAGCCGTTTTAAAGGAATTATCGGTTTTCAGGGATGCACCGCAACGATAACATTGATCTAATTTTGAAAAATGCGGCCTATCGAATAAACGGGTTTAGCGGCGTTTATTCGTTAAAATAATTCGTTTTTTGCGTAGAAAAAACGGAAGACATAACCTCTAATCCCAAACCCCACTCGTATTTTCCAGACCCGACCCCTGATTTAATTTTACATTGAAATTTCAACTAAGCTATGCGTATCTTCACTAGCCATGACTCCTCCTTTCAAATTGGAACTCGATATTTCATCTCTATTTGGTCATTGCTGACAATTCTTGAGTCGATAAATTGATGTCGACCTTATGGGAAAGCCTACTGGTCATAGTTAAGAAAATATGTTTGTCATATGATATCTAAGTAGTGTTTAATTGCTTGTCTGCAGTATAAGTAGTGTGATTTTGATAGCATTTGATATTTGACCGTTAGCAACTGTTGATGGAATTTGTGTTCTTGACTAAACTCTAATGTATGGTGCTATTGTTGCTGAACTAATATCGTACTAAATTATTTATTATTAGATGATAGCTGTAGCTGTAGCTAATGTTTTCGTCCTTGTGTTTTCTCAGTTTTCATTTACCAGTATAGTTCAATTTGCTTTTATTTACTTCATTTGGTGCAAGGCCAACCAACCTATTTAATTAGAAAGGAAACAATTTTTGAACCGCGGTGCTTTAGATGTTCGTGGGTACATCGTGTTGTAAATATTAATGGACATCAGTTGTGTAATGTCATCATTGGGTATCAAACTAAAACAAATTTACTACTTTTCATCACATATGTAGCAATTGAACTTTTTTGTCACGTTTGTAACTTGGTTAAGTTTGATTCCAGAGAAGAGTATGATTGTTAAAAAATATTTATAAGTTTGAACCCGCACCTGCACCAGCACGGTAGTCGCACACATGCCTTCTTAATTATCAGGCATATCCATACCTGTACTGATTTCTGCGCATGCCAGATTGTCAGGTTATCCCAAATCTATATTGTTACCAATAATCCAGCAAGTTTTCCCATAGTTTGCATATAAAGTGCATCAAATAAAAGTGCTGAAACAAGTACCAGTGTACCACTTCAAGTTAATGCCAGATTATGGGCCGTATCTAGTCCAGCACTGGTATTAGCGGCAGTTCCGAAAGATGTCAGATTCGAGGTCCAAGGTGCATCTGATTTTATAACAGTTGGACCATAAATTTTATATTTTAGAAAGAATTTTAAATTGAAATTTGAATTCTGGATTAAAAGCATGGGCCGAACTAAGTTCATCCCAAAGTTTGCTTAGCATACTTCAATTTTTCAAAAATACTCTTACAAATTAAAAAATTCTATTCTAGTTCTTTTAAAATTTGAAAAAAATTCTTAACTGACACACTCTAAAATTTTATAAAAGGATTCATACTATAATTTTTCGCCACTCCTATTTGAGAACCGTGATTCCGCCCCTAATTTAAAGAACTCATAATAAAATATGATTCTCTTTAATTGCTATCTTTCTGTCTTCGTGTTTTGTATTAGACTAGCAACCAAATAGGGAAAAAAAATTTGTTTGTTCGCATGTTAGCTTGAGGTGATGAAATTAGTCCATGATCGGTATAATCTGTTTTAAATATAGGACATAACTATTTTTTTTTCCTCCAATGGACCACGACCATCGTACTATGGAACTAATTGAGCTTTTAGCCATCTTTTGACTTGTATAGAGATGCAAAAAAAATAACAAGATCGAAGTAACAAACAAAGCTATTTGTTAACGCCATTTAGCATTGGCAAACAATCATACAATTATTGACAACACTACTCATTACATAAAAAAATATATATTTTTATGTTCATTTTGTTTCATTCAATGAACAATATGCTTCCATAAAAAAGTTCTAAAATTTTTTAACAATAATATTAGAGCTAAAAAAGTTTTATAGTAAATTAAAACTAATTTATGTACTTTGAATTTTTCGTCTCGTGATTTTAGAACAAGCGAACTTTAAAATTTATAATCTATACTTCTATACTACTTATAAATGCATGTATGTGAAGATGTGTAACACGCTAGGTCTAGAATGTAACAAGGATTTCTACCGTTCGATTGGTTTGACGTGCGGTTGGATATCAATCGCCAGCCGAAGCAACACTATTGATTGATTTTCAATCTAATATAGAAATAAATTGAATAACACATCGATTCAACACTATTGATTAGTTTTCCATCTAATATAAAAATAAATTGAATAACACATCTATTTGTATTGCTGATAAACTAAGAAATATATTTTTATTGTCTAACATTGTTTTGTTTCTTTATTTGTCCACATATGAGGACATTCCTTATGCTAGTTTTTTTTTTTTATTAACTTATGCTAGTACAAATAATAATTGATTACTTTGCAATATAATAAAGTAAAAAAGTTTGATTTTGAAAAGTTCCGCACGGTGCAAAACTTGTTATTCGATCCGTTCGATCAAATCCAACGAATAGGATTTACAGACGCTAACAAAAATAAAGAAAACTCACCTCTCTCCGTCTCTCCGTCAATTTCCACCTAAATAAGCAAACCCTTCGTCTCTTCTTCTATTTCGTCTCTATCTGCCAAGCAGTTGACGGTTTTGTAAGAAAACAGAAACTATTTAACAACCTCAAAATGGTAAACACGATGTATTTAAAATCCATAGGAATGTTTTCCTTTCTGTTCATTGTATAACACTCTTTTCTATGAATGGGCCCCTTGTGATTCCTTTGATAAGCATGTCAGAAATAAGGATGCAATTTGGGTAATTTGTCATTTAAAAATTCTTTTTCTTCTGTTTTTGTTTCAGTCAATATTTCAATGTTAAAGCATTAATAGGTCAATTAGACATTCAAGCTGCAAAACTAAGCAACTGAAGAACATATAAGTATATCAAAAGAAAGAAAAGGAAAAGGAAATCAATTCAGTAAAATCAAACATAACTTGGACTGGTAACTGCAACCCAGTGCTAAGATGGTAAAGCAGTCTGGTACCGAAATTCCTAATTGACATCTCATCTCACGGGACATCCTGCCATCCCACTGACGCGCATCAATCCAGCCCAGCCCAATTAGCATTTATTTTTCTTTCTCCTCTTCCGCAAACCTTCTTTTTCTCTTTTTACTCGACGCTTCATTTCTCTTGTCTCCCATCTGTTCTCTCCCTTTTACTCTTCCAACTTCATCTCTGGTCCTATATTTTAAAATTTCAATGCATTTTGTTTTTCATTTTTTCCTTCTTTCACTCTCCATCACATTACGCCATTGTTTTCTTTCCTTATCATATTTTCTGTCATATTGCAAATATAAGGCGTGATAAACACAAAAAAGTAATTAATAAATGTAAGCGAGTATGTAAGATTCATTATAGGAGTATTAAATATATTTTCATTTATCTTTTATTATGGAAGTATGTAATTTGCGATAAGAGATTATCTAAATACTATTAAGGGAGTATGTAAGATTCATTAAGAGAGTATCAAATATGTTATCATTTTTCTTTTATTATGGAAGTACATAAATTGTGATAAGGGAGTAACTAAATATTATTTAGAGAGTATGTAAGATCTATTAAGGGAGTGTGAAATATGTTTTCATTTATCTTTTTATTATAGAAGTACTTTGTGCTAAGGGAGTAACTAATTATCTGTAAGGGAGTATGTAAGGTTCATTAAGGGAGTGAAAAATATATTTTTAATTTATCTTTTATTATGGAAGTATGACATTTGTGATAAGAGAGTAACAAATTATTTGTAAGGGAGTATGTAAAATTCAATAAGGAAGTATCAAATATATTTTTTATTTATCTTTTATTATGGAAGTACGTAATTTGTGATAAGGGAGTATTTAAATATCATTAAAGAAGTATGTAAGATTTATTAAGGAAGTGTTAAAATTATTTTAATTTACCTTCTAGCAAAGGAGTATCGAATCTGGCCATCGAAATTTCTATTGTTTTCTTCCGCTCAAAGAACGTCTCTTTCGTTCTATCTCTCCTTCACGCTCTCCTCTCAAGCTCTCACCGATCTCCTCTCAGACTCTCACTGATCTCCTCTTCCTTTCACTTTTCCTCTCACCGATCTCCTCTTTCCTTCGTGCTTCCCCTTTACCTCTCCTCTCACAGATGACCTCTCCTCTGTTGTCCTCATCTTTCTTCTTTATTTTCTCTTATGTCTTTATATAAGCACCGTCACTCTTAATAAAAATAAAAAAGTATATATATATATTATACACAAAAGAGTATGTAAGATTTATTAAGGGAATGTGAAATATGTTTTAATTTATCTTTTATCATGGAAGTATGTAAGTTTACATAAGAGAGTATCTTAATATTATTAAGGGAGTATGTAAGATTTATTAGGGAGTGTGAAATATATTTTAAATTATTTTTTATTATGGAAGTATGTAATTTTATATAAGGGAGTATATAAGATTCATGAAGGAGTGTCAAATATGTTTTAATTTATTTTTTATTATTGGAGTATGTAATTTTACGCAGGGGAGTATCTAAATATCATTAAAGGAGTATGTAAGATTCATTAAGGGAGTGTGAAATATGTTTCAAATTATATTTTATTACAGAAGTATGTAATTTTACATAACGGAGTATCTAAATATTATTAAAAGAGTACATAAGATTCAATAAGGGAGTGTCAAATATGTTTTAATTTATCGTTTTATTATTGAAGTATGTAATTTTACATAAGGGAGTATGTAAGATTTATTAAGGGAGTGTCAAATATGTTTTCATTTATTTTTTATTATTGAAGTACATAATTTGTGATAAGAGAGTAACTAATTATGTTTAAGGGAGTATCTAACTATGAATTTACTTTAAAGAAGTATTTAATTTGTATCACGAGAGTAATTATATTTACGTAAGGGAGTATCTTATTATATTATAACGTAAGAGAGTATATATTTTTTTCACTAAAGGGAGTATCTATTTTGACTTAAGGAGTATTTATTATGAATCAAGAGAAATATTAAATTATTATGTACGGCTGTATTAAAAAAAATGAAGAACTAGAAAAAAAAAGGTAGAAGGGACAACAACGTGGGAGAGGAAGAAAAAATGAATGGGAGATCAGAAGGGAAGGAGAGCAACATAGAATTTCTGCCTCTGACGCCTCAAATCGTATTGCGCATCGTTTCTGGGCCAGCCCATTTTTGACGCGCCGATACGTGGGATGGCAGGATGGCAGATATGCGAGATGTCGCATATCAGTTCCGGGTAGAGAATCTGTCTGTGGCCATCAGAAGGCCTCACAATTTCCTTAGTATGAACCTGGAAAAGGCTATCCTCCCCAACTTGTATTTTCTTAAAGACCACTGTGGTTTCTCGCCTTCTCAAATTGTGCGGTTGATTAGATCAGCTCCTAGGGTGGTTGCCTGTAGCACTGAATCTTTGAAGATGAAAGCCCAGAGGGCTGACAAGTTGGGGATTGCACGCTCATCCGGCATGTTTCTTTATGCTTTAATTACTATCAGCCAGCTGAGCCAACACTCCACACACTATAGATAGAAGGCTAAATAACTTGAAAAATCTCGGCCTTTCTCAGGAGGAAGTGAACCTTATAGTCAGTAAGGCTCCTATGCTGTTGGGGTCAAAAGAGAAACTGGTAAGCAGCAAAATGGAGTTCCTGTTGAAGGATGCTGGTTGTGATAAGCTTGATGTGGTCCAAGCTCCAACTTTGCTTACGCGTAGCTTGGAGAATTGTCTGATCCACCGCAATGTTGTTAGAAAGCTTCTGATGTCTAAAGGGTCTCCCCCAGCAAATTACAAATTGAGTTCTCTTGTGCCTCCAACTGAGAAGAAGTTTGTGGAGAAGTATGTTCTACCATATGAACATGTTATTCCTGGGCTCCACCGAGCATATGCTGATGCTTGTGCTAGAAAAAAAAAATGTGGCAATAGATTAGTTTCTAGAGTTTGACTGTCTTGAATTTTTATGGGTTTAGATTTATTTACCTATTTATTTTTATTTTTAATTTTAATGTCAGTTCCTGTTTTTTGACTAGGATTTGTGAAAGCATTACCTTGAAATTTTAACTAAGCTATGCTTACATTAGGCATAAGTCCATCATTCAAATTAGTCCTTTCTGATAATTCTTGATTTAGTAAGTTGAAGTCGACCTTATGGAAAAGCCACTGGTCATAGTTAAGAAAAATTGTTTGTTATATTGTACCTTTGTAGTGTTTAATTGTTTATCTAGTGTAGAGCAGTAGTGTTATTTTGATGGCATTTGTTATTGGACGGTTAGCAACTTTCAATGGTTTTTTGTTTTCTTGACTAGACACTGATACTTGCTGTGGTTGCTATTGCTGCTGCATTAATGTTTCCATCCTAGTGTTTTCTCAGTTTTCTTTTACCAGTATAGTTGATTTTGTATTTATTATTTTCTTTGCAAGACCAACTAACCTAATTCATTGTATTTATCATCTTAGGTTATACACGTTTACAAACATAAGTGGAAATGAAACAAAAAAAATTTCGAACCATGGTGCTTTCTGTGTTCGTCCGTACATTTAAGTTGTAAATATTAAGCTTAAGGTTAGATGAGTAGGTTGAGGAGCATAACAATGTGGAGGTCTTACTTAAGGACAGCATCTAGTTTCTTTTAAAAAGTACATTAAACGAACTCATTTTCCAAAGAAAATTAGATGAAATGTAAGAAAAAACACCAACTTCATTTTACAGAATGAAATGTAAACATAAATTTGGATTTTTATTGTGCCTAGTGATTCATTTTTTCTTAACACAGTCAAACCGCTTCTTCGAATTTTCTTTTGTCCATCACATATAATTAATAGAAAGGTGTAAATTTAATAGAACTAGCAGGCTCTCGCGCGTTGCGCGATCTATATTTTTTTCAATTGAGCCCTATGAAGGCGGCTGTACTTAAAACAATCTGGCATTGTCCAGGCCTTATCCCTAGAATACGCCTTTTTCTTTGGAAGGTTGTATCGGATGCAGTACCAACTAGGGGTAATATTGCTCTTCGACTCAGGCAGCCTGTCCCCGAATGCACGATTTGCGGCCAATACTCAGAAGATTTTGTACATGTGCTCTTCCAGTGCCAGTTTGCAAAGATGTTCTGGTTTGCCTCAAGCCTTTCCTTGCGCATGCACGAGCTCCCAACAGACATGATGGCCCTACTTTTTCATCTCAGTCGGCAGCTGCAGGGAGCCTCATTCACTTCCTTTGGTAACCATTTATGGACTCTTTGGAAGCAACGGTGCTCACATATCTTCTCAGGTACACAATTTAATCATGCTTCTTGCTGGCAACTAGCTGAGCACTACAATCGATTGTCCAGACTTTTCTCTTCCATGAAAATTCCCAAACCTCTCAGACACCTCTGGAACGATGCTAGAGATTCAAATGCTCGAGGGGTCATATGTCACACGGATGGATCTTTTCTCCCTCCTTCATTGGGTGGGTGGGCCTTCATTATCTCCAAGCAGGAAGAACTAATTTGTTATGGTATGCATTCTGGTATTGCACTATCTCCTATCGGAACAGAGATTGCAGCCTTGAAGATAGCAGTGAGAGCTGTACAGGAGATGGGGATGTGTGATTGTATTTTTTACACAGACTGTCTGATGATCCAACAAATCCTAGAAGCAAGAGTTCCACCTGATAATGTGCCATGGCAAAACTACCACGATATGTTAGACCTCATAAATGCTTTTAGGCTGAATCCAGAATTCATTTGCTCTTACATCCCAAGGGAGCACAATTTGGAATCACATCAGTTGGCAAATTACGCCAGGACACATAGTGTTTCATGTACCAGTTACACTTATCCGCTTTTTCCTTTCTATTATGTGATGTAATGTAACTCTTGTAATGACTTTTGGCTTAATGAATTTTTGCCTACGGGCCTTTGACTACCAAAAAAAAAATAAAAAATCTACGTAAGACGTGGATTGGGTATCCATTCATTAATTCATTGAATAAGTGAGGCAACATTAATAGACGTGAATGGAGTACCCATGTGCAACATTACATAAATCTAGTCACAAAACGTATAGTTGCTTTTTTTTTTTTTTTTGATCGAAGTATAGTTGATTGAATAAACTAACATTACAACCCGTGTAAGTTCTGTCTTTTTCCCTTTAATATTATTTTTTCTGGTTGGGAAAATGTGTAAGCTAATAGCTATATACAGATAATACATGTGCTAACTGCACAGAGAACTTCCCAAGAAAAAAAAAAGTCAGGTACCAAATAGAGACGCATGTGCTCTGGATTTTCTGTGAAAATTATTTATAATCCGTAACTGAATTTTGCTTTGATGTTCATAGAAAATCCCAGCGACCTGATGACCACCACCGGCGCACAGAACGCGTGGACCCACCTACATGGCTGGACTGCAAGACCGGATCTTCTGTGATAAATAGTCTTTAGTTCTGTATGAATTTCGTCCCGATTATCATAGAAAATCCGAATATCTATGCAGGGCTGAATTTTGTACAGATCCGAACCCGATAAACTTGAGTGGGACCCACCTGTCAGCCACACTATTGCGCAACAGTGCTTATGAATAGTGTTCGGATCTAGATCCAATAGGCCAGGATTAATATATGTACTGATGTAGCAATAAAAAAATAATATAACGAAAACACAGCAAGCCAATAGTTGTTAACCCCACACTAAAATAGAGCTATTTCAGCCTGTTTGGATTGGAGGGAACGGAAGGAAAAATTGGAAAGGGAAGGAAATTTGCTAAATTTACCGTGTTTGGATGGAAGGGAAATTTTTCATTGGGAAAAGACTTGACAGTTTAAAGGTAAGACTGATATTGTCCGAAACTGGCAAAAAGCAAAATTGAGTTTCTGTTAAAGGAAGCTGGTTGTGGTAAGACTGATATTGTCCAAAATCCGTCTATGCTTATGTGTAGCTTGGAGAATCGACTAATCCCCCGCAATGTTGTTAGAAATGTTTTGATAGCTAAGGGCATCCACTAGCAAATAACAGATTTGCGTCTTTAGTGGTAGCAAGTGACAAGCATTCGGTGGAGTATGTTCTGCCATAGGAGTTTTGTTTGGATCATATAAGATTAAGAGTAGAATTAGTTATTCAGAATTAATATTTTTTAATTCTAAATGATCAAGAATAAGTTTTTTGTGATATAAAGTATTATTTTTAAGTGGTCTAACATCTGAATTAAATTCTCTATTCATAAGGGGTGTGTTTGGATGAGCACGGAATAAGAAATAAGAATAAAAAATTTCGATCTACGTGCTTATTCTTATTCTTGTGAAATCCAAACAACACAAAAATAAGGATTTTGGGCCCTTATTCCTATACTAACAAAACCATGGTATAAGAATAAAGAATTTAGATAAGCACGCATACCGAAATTTCTTATTCTTATTCCTTATTCCATGCTCATCCAAACACACCCAAGATGTTTGGATCATCTTTTTAATCCGAATTAAAAAATGCTTCAAACTATAATTTTATCCACATAGAAAGATGATTCAAACATAATAGAAATAAGAATTTAATCTAAATGTTGGACTACTTAAAAATAACACTCTAGATTTCAAAAAACTTATTCTTGATTGTTTAGGAATAATATTTTTTTTAGTCCAAATAACTAATTCTAATTTTATTCTTACATGATCCAAACAGATTTGTCTTCTTGTTTTGTATTATACTAGCAGCGACCAAATATGGAAAAAGAAATTGTTTGTTAGCATATTAGTTTGAGGTGATGAATTAGTCCATAATCGGTACAATCTGTTTTAAATAGCGGACACAACTATTTTTTTTTTCTCCAATGGACCACGCCCATAGTGCTAAGGAAATAATTGAGCTTTTACCCATCTTTTGACTTGTATAGAGATGCACAAAATAGCAAGATCGAAGTAACAAACAAAGCTATTTGTTAACGCCAACACTGGCAAAAAATCATACAATTATGACAACACTACTCATTACCAAAAAGAATATTATTTTTGTTCATTTTGTTTCATTCAATGAACAATATGCTTTCATATTGGGCAGAGACATGTATGCATAACACACGCTGTAATGCTGCACTTTAGTGAACTGTAGAGGTTGGACCTCAAATTTAGGGTTGCATAACGTTTTAGACAACGAAAATCGTCAGTTGCATAAGCGTTTTGTTTTGGACAAAACAATTGAAATCACAAAATACACATGGACAAAACCGTTTTAAATTTTCATTAACCGTTTCGTTTTTAAAATGCAACCAAAATTTTTAACTATTTCGTTTCGATTTAGACGAAACAAAACGAAAGAAAGATTAAAACAATCACTGTTTTCACCTCTACTCAAATTATATTGAAAACTCTCACACGATTCTTTCATATGACACCTACCCCTCAGGATCACAATTTCCAGACCATCTAGTACAAACTTCTTTTCCATTTAGCATCATATAATTTTGAGACTACTCTGTTCAGATTAGGGGTGAAAATGGTGACTCTTTTAATCATTCTTTCGTTTCAAAACGTAACAAAACAGTTAAAGATTTTAGTTGTGTTTAAAAAACGAAACAATTAACGCAACACATAGTCAATTTCGTCCATGTTTATTTTCGTGATTTCGATAGACGAAACGGTTAATATAAAATGTAGTCAATTTCGTGTCCAAAACGAAATGGTTAACGCAAGATTCCATTTTTGTGGTCATTTTAGACGTTATGCACCCCTAATTCAGATCCGCGGAGATCTATGGCCTATGGGCAGTAAATTGGACCGCGCTAACTTATCATTTTGGGCTGACGGCCCAAAATTTGTGTCATTTTTCTCCCTTATTTTTACTACATCGCTCATTCGCTCTGTCATTCAGGCAGCCCTGGACCCTGGTGATAACTTCTAATTATTTGGGCTGGAGTCAACGACACGAGATAATATATCGACCAATCCAGCCTTTCAATTGAATTTTATTTTTTTTATGATTAAGCTTCCGTTTGAACATGTGGTTAGTCTATTTATGTTAATGAGTATGAGAGATTCCGATCGTTATCATATTACATTTTATCAAGAAATTAATGAATACAAGTTTTAATTAATAACGACCAATATTTTAATTAAATTTGGAAAAATAAACAGCAAGCTTAGGTCCGCTAACTTCACTAACTTGAGCCATTTCTTTTTCTTCGCAATAGGCAAAACATAAATCTAACAATTGAAAATTATAAAACTTAATGACGAATAATAACCAAATAGTCATAATTAATTGATATTCTATAATCTATATTGTCGAGTCCTCTTTTGGCATTTCTTCGTCCATATTGTCAGTCAATGTTTTGCCTTTTGTTTCAGGCAAAAACAAAACAAACAACCCGCAGCAGCAGCCTGCAATGCCGAATATCCCAAATGACCAAAGTCTGCTGGTTCTTCTCCCTTCGGCTACTAGGAATGGTGCCATGGAGCTACCAAGAAGAATCGCTTGTCGCACCAATGCGAGAGCCGAGTTCCTTACACAAGTCGGGAAGAGCTCTGTGCTGTATATCAGGGTCACATTCAGTGCCATGCAAGCGCTGAAGAAGGCAATCACCTGACATCACCATCTATTAGACCAGCCATATAATCTCAGGACTATGAAGGTAACAAATTTATTTAGTAATAAAGAACCTTTAAATAATCTTGTTGTTGTACTTTTTCTCTCATGGGGTACTAGATTGCTAAGGTAGGTAGATTTTAAGGACCACACAAAATTTACACTTTTGTATTTGATATGCACTATTTACCTCAGCAGCCAATTTGATGGCTCTTGTCATCCCCTTTACGGAACAAAACAGGCTAAAAATGCCACTAGAAATGGTAAGAGCAACAAGGGAGCTCCTTCGGTTTACTTTCTCAACTAGAAAGAAACTTGCTAGAGAAGTAGGCAACTCAGAAAGTGCATTGTATGCCACGCTAAGATAAAGATTCGGCCCGAGACTCCCAACCGAAAGAGGCATACCATAATATACCATCCCGGTCCCATACCCGACTATCATGATCGATACAAGCTTCCACAAGGTCGATCTTGTTGTCACTAACTTCTTCATGGAGGAGAAGACTTGACAAAACTGTTTTGCCTTGTCGGTATTCTCGTTTACTGAGAGCCATCTTGTTGACTCCTTGGCAATGAAGTTGAGCAAAATAGTGTAACACAATGCTGGGATGCAGGTAAAGAGGTAAAGTAACCTCCAAGAGGACCTCCTACATATGTAGGCTAGAGGAGGGAGAGACAAAAATCCAAGTGTAAAGAAGAGGAAGGCTGACATGCTCAGCCTGTGTCTCCACTTATCATCAACGGCCTCCGTGCAGAGGACAAGAGAACATGTCGTAACAGCTGAGCGGCCAAAACCTGATACGAATCTTAGGACAGAATAGACCCAAATGTTAGGAGATAATGCAGTCAGTGCACCGGCAACCGACATAATAAGGCATGAAAGAACTAGGACCTTCTTTCGACCAAGTACTGAGTCGGCTAGCGTTGATAACATTAAACCACCTATCAAACAACCCATAAAGAATGCTGAAGTAGGGAGAGAGGAAAGCGCCTTGCCAGAGCAGTTGAGGTCCCATTCGGAAATGGTTGATGTGTCGGATGGGGAGGTCCAAACCCACGAACTGGGGTGAAGGCTGCAAGGGCTGGAAGCTGCGGTGCATGTTCGGTCGGTGGATTTAAGGCAATGCCATGCTGGATCAGCTTCGGTGAAGATAGTAATGAAGATTTGTTGTGCATCAAAGGCCCATGCGAATGCCACAAAAAGAGATTGCAATATTTGGGCAGAGCTGCTCTGGCTCATGGCTAAATGTTGTTATGGCTTGTGCATCTTACTATCACTCTTATCGTTACATGAAGGAGATCAGGTGGATTTGTATGTTTGTGCAGAAAAGGAGGGTTGGCTCGTGCTTAACACGATCCTGATTTTATACAGAATGATGATTTTACATTTAGCTAGAAATCTCCCTTGTTTTTTTATTGTTCATACAACTTAATTATCAAATTTGTCTACTTAACGAAGGGCAGATAAATAAATATATAATTGGTTTTGTTCAAAAAAATATATATAATTGGTATGATTCTAGCTTGAAATTAACTGACGCATATTCTAATAATTTCCAATTAGAAAAAAAAATATATAATCTACGATATCAGTGATGACAAAGGTTGGTCAATAAGAAAGGTTTCTTCACATGCTTACCAATGCATCATATGACTATCAATTGATTGCGGTTCATGCGCGCAGAAAGATAAGAAATTTTTTGGTAGCTAGCATCTAGCTTTTAAGTGATGGTGCATGTTACTATACGACAAATGAAATTGGTATGAGTTCATTTTGCTTTCTTTCAACAAAAGGCTGATTATATTGTCTAATTTATAAGCAAAATTGTTAATATTCTGTAGAATTTAAGCAATTAATTCAACATAAAGGTTTGTATTTCAAGCATGAATTAATGATAAATTTTACCTAAATATATTTAGGAGAATTTTACAAATAAATTAATTAATATGAAAAATGTTATGATCAAATTGATTTGACGAAGGGTCCGTCCAACATACATGTTGGCGTCGATTAATGATTCAGTGGGCACCGGAAAGGCACCAAAAATGTTGAAAAATCTCGTCACATGGCACAGCGAAAGTATAACGGCCCTAGTACGCTAGCTATCTACCTGTCTGTTTTTTGTCTGCTTCCTTTTGTTGTTTAACAGATAAAAAGTAATACATGATATAATACTAGTGGGGTGCATTTGGGCGCATGAGGTCGGGAGTCGGGACAGCCTCGCATGGCACGTACGTGCCGGATCATGCACGGCATTCTAGTGGGATGCACTCTAATACCGCATGGCCTACTCTGATAAATACGTGTTGATGTGTCTAGCTTGTCGTTGGAAATATTGTGTAGGGAGTCTGAAAAATTGATACGGCACGGCCGGCATTATCAAAGGTCTAAACATGTCACAACATGCACAAATATGGCTAAATCTGACAATTGTGTTGTGTCATATCATACCGGCCGTGTCGAGTTTGTGGGCAACCATCGTGTGCCTATGCTTGCGTAGGAATACACTTTTTATTTTTTTAAACTAGACACCAAATAATTTTCTCACTTAGCTCAAACGTAACAATATGAGAGTTTTTACACACTTTTGACGAGTAACTGTAGAACTGATTCGTACATTGGTTCTCAAACTCTACGGTCCAAAAGATTTAATTATTGATGAATGAATTAATTATATATTATACGATTATCAAGAATAGACGACTGACCAGTGACCACACAGACACGGAGTCGGATCCTCTGGTCGTTTTTTTCAAACGACCACCTGGTCGTTTTCGATCTGGACCGTCTGATTTAATCTCGACGGTTAACATTTTTTCGGGCCTATCAATCGTGGTACTAGCACGGGGCATCTATAGCCATTAAGATTAAATCAGACGGCCCAGATCTAAAAACGACCAGAGAATTTCTCTGGTCGGCAGACCAGAGGATCTGGTTCCCACAGACACAGCACAAAAACCCGATGCTTTTAACATGTATACAATTAAGGCCCGTTTGCCTTAGATGTATATTGCCTTCAGGCCCAATTAGAAGCTTGTATAACTATTTTGGACTTCAGCCCAAATATTTCTTCGGCTTTACCAGTACCAGAAGTCGAGAACTTTGCCAAATTTCAGAACGAAATACTTTTGTATTGAAATTTCAGAACTATTTTGAATCAGTGAAATTTGGCTTAGTTATAGCCAAATTTCACTGATTCATTACAAGTAAGACTTGACTACTTTTGTACCAGCTACATGATTGGTTTCCAGTTGAACTAGTTAAATGTGCAAATCCAGTTTACTTTTCAAATACTAATTGGAGAAACAATATTTTAAGCCAGAAATATATCAGCTCAAATGCAGTGAAAGCATAATGCATAATGCATAATATAATACGAATAAGGTTTCGCTACCAACATGTTGGTTGCCTCCAAATGTTAACATTTTATTATTAAGTTATTTTTTCAAATTTTAAAATTCAAACGTTAAATCCAAACCGTTGATCTTATTTGGTTTAATGAGCGATGTGTTTTCATATAAGTTTTGTAATTTTTGAAATTTATTTTTTACTCGATCAATAGATAAAAAAAACGAACCTTGTTAACTATGATAGATTCGTTCTAATAAGTTCATATTTTAGCCTTTGATCAAATATCAAATAAATCCTAAAATTTATAAAATTTATATGAAAACGCATCACTCATCACTCATTAAATTAGGATGTAACGTTTGAATTTAAAAATTTAAAAAACAAACTAAATAGTAAAATGTTGGCATTTGGAGGCAACCAAAATATTGGTATAGCGGAACTTTCCTCGTATAATACATGTGTACTTGTACAACAATATCAGAAAAGAAAATTAACTAGTGGCTATATATAGATCGTAAAAGCTTCTTTTACTCGGAACTTCTCATGGGGAGAGTTGTAATATACATATATATAACACCACTACAGTGAAACTTCAGAACAATACACCGAGTCTTCAAATTGTGAATTTTTAGTGTAATAATCCTAATTAAGCATGTAATTCAACTAGTGTAAATTAATTTCCTGGTACGCATACTCTTTAAGGCCCTGATCAAAATGATTTTGAGGTGGGGTTTCATCTTATTTGAATTGATTTCATGGAATTTTGTTGGATTTAATTATATAAGAATTCTAACAAAATGACACCAAATTTCTTCATTTTGATCAAGTATTTTTCAACGAAATGAACTGAAATGAAATCCTTTGTTAAAAAAATGGAATTTTGATCTGGTCCTAAGTCTCAACTCCAAAAGCATCGTGACATTCTACCAAGAAAAAGAAATAAAATAAGGAAAAGTGCATTTTTTTGGAAATATTTGACTGTCAAGTAAAAGAAAAAAGAAAGGAGTTGCAGCACGAATTGAGTTCCATGGGCAAAATGCGCCCCACACATCTAATATGAAGGTTTACACTGCACATGCCGCACCTAAGACCGTATATATAAATCTTTTATCTAATTATCTCAGAGCACTATTGCTAAATTATCTAACTAAAAGAATAATTATTTTCAACAGAATCATTTATTTTATGAATGCTATCCCTTAAGTTTCCATTCCAAATATGTTTTTTTACTTGTAATAACTGCTTTATGCTGGTGCCTATACGGAAGACCAGAAAAGAATACCATTTTCATAATACAAAAATAGTCTGTCATGGATGGCAAAATTCAATTAAGCATTGAGAAAATGGCTCAATCCTTTCAATTGAGAACTAATTCCATTCCAAATCTTGGCCACTGGAGGAAGTATTGGAGAACTACTGAGTACTGACAACACCAAGGGTTGGCCCTGTTGGCCTTCAGAATTGGTGAGCAACTAGTGAATGTGCTTATATTAATTTTATCTCACAAATGATTTGTGTGTCGCTGTGTGATACATTTTTGCATATCTATTTGGATGTAATAAAAGAACAAGGAGTAGTAGGGAACTATATACAATGGTTTGAGTTTAATTCCTAAGGGGGACTTACCAGTATATAGTTCTTTATCAGTATACTGGCATGTCTATTTTTTTTTTCATGTGATGACTCTGTATTTGAGCTGTTTCAATATATGAAAACGTTTTTTCCCACACAAAAAAAATTCTCTCTTTTTTAATTTTAAGCTTCTAAATTGTTGATTTATTCCTCAAAATACCAACATCTAGCAGATAACCTTAAAACAACCTATTTGACAGATCATTAGGGCCACTGAAAACTTTTTGCAACCTTGAAAAAACCTATTTCTTGGAAAGGCAACCTATTTAATTATAGTGTTCCTTAAACCTGGTTATAATTAATGCGTACAATGTTCCTCCAGCCTCTTCCAATTTTGACATAAATCAATTAAATTCTCGTACGAAAGAATGATAATTAAATTCCAAAAAGCCAAAAATATCTCAACAACAACAACAACTAAAGTCTTTTGTCCCAAACAAATTGAGATAGACTAGAAAGAAACCCAACATGAGAATACATCCAAGAACAAAAAACAAAACATAAAAAGATACTAATATAAGACTAGCCATACTAATAATAGTACCTCAAATAATAATAGTAATAATAGAAACTTAGACCTCAACCGTGACCTAATAGAGAAACCTACAAACCTATGGCATCGTTCCTACCCCTAAATTCCTACGTTATGGCTCTATTTCATGAATTGCTAACTTCCAGGCGCTCCTATCGATCGCCAACTCCATGGAGACGTTCCATTCTTTAAGGTCTCTTTTCACCGCTTCTTACATGTCAATCTTGGTCTCGCTGTCCCACTCCTTGTGTTTTCGAAACGATTAGGAATTCCATTACGAACCGGTGCCTCTAGAGGTCTACGTTGGATATGTCCAAACCATCTCAAACGATGTTGGGTCAACTTCTCCTCTATTGGTGCGACCCCAACCATATCCTGTATGTCATCATTTTTAATCTGATCTTTTCTCGTGTGAATCCACCGCAACATACACATCTCAGCTACACTCATCTTCTAGACATGTCGTCTTTTAGTAACCCAACACTCTGCGCCATACAACATCGCAGGTCTAATCGCTGTCCATTAAAACTTGTCTTTTAGCTTCTGCGGGACTTTCTTATCGCATAGGACGTCTGATGCTTTCCGTCATTTCACCCACCCTGCTCTTATTCTTTGGCTAACATCTTCATCTATCTCGCCATCACTCTGCAGCATCAACCCTAAATATCGAAAGGTGTCCTTCATAGGTACTACCTGACCGTCTAAACAGACATCTCCATCTACTGATCGTGTCCCACTAAACTCCCACCCCATATACTCCGTCTTAGTTCTACTACGCCTAAATCTTTTGGACTCTAGAGTTTGTCTCCAAAACTCTAATTTCCTATCGACCCCCGTCCTACTCTCATCGACTAACACCACATCGTCGGCAAAGAACATACACCAAGGAATCTCTCCATGTATATCCTTCGTGATCTCATCCATCACTAAAGCAAAAATATACGGGCTCAAAACTGATCCTTGATGTAGTCCTATTTTAATTGGAAAGTCACTAGTCACACTATCACATGTCCTGATGCAAGTAACAGCACCATCATACATGTCTTGGATGAGGATAACATACTTCGTGGGGACTTTCTTCTTTTCTAGTGCCCACCACATAATTTTCCTTGGTAATTTATCGTATGCTTTCTCCAAATCAATGAAAACCATATGTAGATCCTTATTTCGCTCTCGATATCTCTCCATTAATTGCCTTATTAGGAAGATGGCCTCCATGGTCGACCTCCCAGGCATAAAACCAAATTGATTTTTCGAAACGTTTGCCATCCGTCTCAGGCGATGCTCTATCACTCTCTCCCAAATCTTCATTGCATGACTCATAAACTTAATCGCTCTATAGTTTGTACAGTTTTGAGCATCCCCTTTATTCTTGAAGATTGGTACTAGAGTGCTTCTCCTCCACGCATCTAGCATCCTATTTGATCGGAAAATGCTATTGAATAGTTTGGTTAACCAAACTACAGCCACTTCTTTGAGGCATCTCCATACTTCGATTGGTATGTTATCAGGTCCTAGAGTCTTACCTACTTTCATTCTGTTTAAGGCTTCTTTCACCTCGGACTCTTGAATTCTCCTAACAAAGCGTCTATTGGAGTCATCAAAAGAGTCATTTAGCACAATTCCTAAGTCGTCATCCTCTCCATTGAATAACTTGTCTAAGTAATCCCTTTATCTATTCTTGATCTCGTCGTCCTTCACTAAAAGCCTATCAGTTTCGTGCTTGATGCACTTCACTTGGTTTAAGTCTCTTGTCTTTCTATCTCGAAACTTGGCTATCTTATGCACGTCCTTCTCGCCCTCCTTCATACTCAGCTTTTAGTATAGATCCTCAGTAAGGCTCCTACGTTGTTGGGGTCAAAAGAGAAACTGGTAAGCAGCAAAATGGAGTTCCTGTTGAAGGACGCTGGTTGTGATAAGCTTGATGTGGTCCAAACTCCAACTTTGCTTATGCTTAGCTTGGAGAATCGTCTGATCCCCCGCAATGTTGTTAGAAAGCTTCTGATGTCTAAAGGGTCTCCCCCAGCAAATTACAAATTAAGTTCTCTTGTGATTCCAACTGAGAAGCAGTTTGTGGAGAAGTATGTTCTGCCATATGAACATGCTATTCCTGGGCTCTGCCGAGCATATGCTTATGCTTGTGCTAGAAAAAAAAAATGTGGCAATAGATTAGTTTCTAGAGTTTGACTGTCTTCAATTTTTATGGGTTTAGATTTATTTATTTTAAAGTCAGTTCCAGTTTTTGACTAGGATTTGTTAAAGCTTTACTTTGAAATTTTAGCTAAGCTATGCTTACATTAGGCTTAAGTCCATTATTCAAATTAGTCCTTTCTGATAATTCTTGATTTAGTAAGTTGATGCCGACCTTATGGAAAAGCCACTGGTCATAGTTAAGAAAAATTGTTTGTTATCAAGCTTCTAAAATGCGCCGCATTATAGCCGTTTTAACGGAATTATCGGTTTTCAGGAATGCACCGCAACGATAACATTGATCTAATTTTGAAAAATGCGGCCTATCGAATAAACGGGTTTAGCGGCGTTTATTCGTTAAAATAATTCGTTTTTTGCGTAGAAAAAACGGAAGACATAACCTCTAATCCCAAACCCCACTCGTATTTTTCCAGACCCGACCCCTGATTTAATTTTACATTGAAATTTCAACTAAGCTATGCGTATCTTCACTAGCCATAATTCCTCCTTTCAAATTGGAACTCGATATTTCATCTCTATTTGGTCATTGCTGACAATTCTTGAGTCGATAAATTGATGTCGACCTTATGGGAAAGCCTACTGGTCATAGTTAAGAAAATATGTTTGTCATATGATATCTAAGTAGTGTTTAATTGCTTGTCTGCTGTATAAGTAGTGTGATTTCGATAGCATTTGATATTTGACCGTTAGCAACTGTTGATGGAATTTGTGTTCTTGACTAAACTCCAATGTATGGTGCTATTGTTGCTGAACTAATACCGTACTAAATTATTTATTATTAGATGATAGCTGTAGCTGTAGCTAATGTTTTCGTCCTTGTGTTTTCTCAGTTTTCATTTACCAGTATAGTTCAATTTGTTTTTATTTCCTTCATTTGGTGCAAGGCCAACCAACCTATTTAATTAGAAAGGAAACAATTTTTGAACCGCGGTGCTTTAGATGTTCGTGGGTACATCATGTTGTAAATATTAATGGACATCAGTTGTGTAATGTCATCATTGGGTATCAAACTAAAACAAATTTACTAATTTTCATCACATATGTAGCAATTGAACTTTTTTGTCACCTTTGTAACTTGGTTAAGTTTGATTCCAGAGAAGAGTATGATTGTTAAAAAATATTTATAAGTTTGAACCCGCACCTGCACCAGCACGGTAGTCGCACACATGCCTTCTTAATTATCAGGCATATCCATACCTGTACTGATTTCTGCGCATGCCAGATTGTCAGGTTATCCCAAATCTATATTGTTACCAATAATCCAGCAAGTTTTCCCATAGTTTGCATATAAAGTGCATCAAATAAAAGTGCTGAAACAAGTACCACTTCAAGTTAATGCCAGATTATGGGCCGTATCTAGTCCAGCACTGGTATTAGCGGCAGTTCCGAAAGATGTCAGATTCGAGGTCCAAGGTGCAACTGATTTTATAACAGTTGGACCATAAATTTTATATTTTAGAAAGAATTTTAAATTGAAATTTGAATTCTGGATTAAAAGCATGGGCCGAACTAAGTTCATCCCAAAGTTTGCTTTTCATACTTCAATTTTTCAAAAAATACTCTTACAAATTAAAAAATTATATTCTAGTTCTTTTAAAATTTGAAAAAAAATTCTTAACTGACACACTCTAAAATTTTATAAAAAGATTCATACTATGATTTTTCGCCCCTCCTATTTGAGAACCGTGATTCCGCCCCTAATTTAAAGAACTCATAATGACTCCGTTTGGATGGGTGCAGGAATAAGAGAATAATTTTTTTCTACTCCCAAATTTATTATAAACAATTCAAACTATTCACAAAATTACACACTCCCCAATACTTTTTTTCTTATTTCTCTTATTCTCACACCATCCAAACGGAGCCAATATGATTCTCTTTAATTTCTATCTTTCTGTCTTCGTGTTTTGTATTAGACTAGCAACCAAATAGGGAAAAAAAAAATTTGTTTGTTCGCATGTTAGCTTGAGGTGATGAAATTAGTCCATGATCGGTATAATCTGTTTTAAATATAGGACATAACTATTTTTTTTCCTCCAATGGACCACGACCATAGTACTATGGAACTAATTGAGCTTTTAGCCATCTTTTGACTTGTATAGAGATGCAAAAAAATAACAAGATCGAACTAACAAACAAAGCTATTTGTTAACGCCATTTAGCATTGGCAAACAATCATACAATTATTGACAACACTACTCATTACATAAAAAAATATATATATTTTTTGTTCATTTTGTTTCATTCAATGAACAATATGCTTCCATAAAAAAGTTCTAAAATTTTTTAACAATAATATTAGAGCTAAAAAAGTTCTATAGTAAATTAAAACTAAATTATGTACTTTGAATTTTTCGTCTGGTGATTTTAGAACAAGCGAACTTTAAAATTTATAATCTATACTTCTATACTAATAAATGCACGTATGTGAAGAGGTGTAACACGCTAGGTCTAGAATGTAATAAGGATTTCTACCTTTCGATTGGTTTGACGTGCGGTTGGATATCAATCGCCAGCCGAAGCAACACTATTGATTGGTTTTCAATCTAATATAGAAATAAATTGAATAACACATCGATTCAACACTATTGATTAGTTTTCCATGTAATATAAAAATAAATTGAATAATACATCTATTTATATCGCTGATAAATTAAGAAATTGACGGAGAGACGGAGAAATGTGAGTTATTTTATTTTATTTTATTAGAGTCTGTAAATTCTATTCGTTGGATTTGATCGAACGGATCAAATAACAAGTTCTGTACCGTGCGGAACTTTTGATGTTACGTAGAGGATTCGGTTCCTGATTTTGAGATCCACCCCTTACCCCTAAAAAAATCTCAAATGGTTGCAAAAGCTCAGTGAGAGACCATGACCATGAGTGTCTCTCGACCTCCTTCCTTTTTTCCCATTCTACCACTTTCCACCTCCGTACGACTACGACTGCGACTGCGACTGCGTCGACTCCCCTCCGTGTCCGTGTCCGCGTCTCAATCTTTTAGCCCAGAGTACCTCATCCACTCGTGTGGGCTGCCATCCGACGAGGCAGTCCGTGCGTACGACAAGATTCGGCACCTCAAATCCCCCGAGAAGCCCGATGCCGTGCTCCGATTCCTGAGAGATATCGGCATCAGCGACTCCGACATCAGACGGGCGGTGTCGCGAGATCCTCTAATCCTTCGCTCAAGCGTGGAGAGGAATCTCAGACCGAATGTTGCAAAGCTACAAGAGGTTGGCTTCTCAATTCATGACATTTCATCTATCATTTCCCGTAAACCTAATCTGATGGCGTATAATTTAGCCCCAAAGATTGATTTCTGGTTAGGGGTCCTTGGCTCGGTAGAGAATCTGTCTGTGGCCATCAGAAGGCCTCACAATTTCCTTACTATGAACCTGGAAAAGGCTATCCTCCCCAACTTGTATTTTCTTAAAGACCACTGTGGTTTCTCGCCTTCTCAAATTGTGCGGTTGATTAGATCAGCTCCTAGGGTGGTTGCCTGTAGCACTGAATCTTTGAAGAAGAAAGCCCAGAGGGCTGACAAGTTGGGGATTGCACGCTCATCCGGCATGTTTCTTTATGCATTAATTACTATCAGCAAGCTGAGCCAACACACTATAGATAGAAGGCTAAATAACTTGAAAAGTCTCGGCCTTTCTCAGGAGG
This sequence comes from Rhynchospora pubera, assembly GCA_028095005.1. Classification (NCBI taxonomy): domain Eukaryota; kingdom Viridiplantae; phylum Streptophyta; class Magnoliopsida; order Poales; family Cyperaceae; genus Rhynchospora; species Rhynchospora pubera. The sequence continues at coordinate 345,773,727 of CM051460.1, read as the reverse complement.
AAGTGAACCTTATAGTCAGTAAGGCTCCTATGCTGTTGTGGTCAAAAGAGAAACTGGTAAGCAGCAAAATGGAGTTCCTGTTGAAGGATGCTGGTTGTGATAAGCTTGATGTGGTCCAAACTCCAACTTTGCTTATGCTTGGCTTGGAGAATCGTCTGATCCCCCGCAATGTTGTTAGAAAGCTTCTGATGTCTAAAGGGTCTCCCCCAGCAAATTACAAATTAAGTTCTCTTATGATTCCAACTGAAAAGAAGTTTGTGGAGAAGTATGTTCTACCATATGAACATGTTATTCCTGGGCTCCACCGAGCATATGCTGATGCTTGTGCTAGAAAAAAAAATGTGGCTATATATTAGTTTCTAGAGTTTGACTGTCTTGAATTTTTATGGGTTTAGATTTATTTACTTATTTATTTTTATTTTTAATTTTAATGTCAGTTCCAGTTTTTTACTAGGATTTGTTAAAGCTTTACTTTGAATTTTAACTAAGCTATGCTTACATTAGGCATAAGTCCATTATTCAAATTAGTCCTTTCTGATAATTCTTGATTTTTTAAGTTGATGTCGACCTTATGGAAAAGCCACTGGTCATAGTTAAGAAAAATTGTTTGTTATATTATACCTTAGTAGTGTTTAATTGTTTATCTAGTGTAGAGCAGTAGTGTGATTTTGATGGCATTTGTTAGCAACTTTCGATGGTTTTTTGTTTTCTTGACTAGACACTGATAATTGCTGTCGTTGCTACTGCTGCTGCATTAATGTTTCCATCCTAGTGTTTTCTCAGTTTTCTTTTACCAGTATAGTTGATTTTGTATTTATTATTTTCTTTGCAAGACCAACTAACCTAATTCATTGTATTTATCATCTTAGGTTATACACGTTTACAAACATAAGTGGAAATAAAACAAAAAAAATTTCGAACCATGATGCTTTCTGTGTTCGTCCGTACATTTAAGTTGTAAATATTGGCCCTGTTTGGTAGGGACTTAAATTGTGTTGTAAGTTAAGAATTCGTAACTAGTTAAGTCATCTTACTACTCCAAAATTAAGTTGTGTTTGGTATGTAATTTAAGAATTTAAAAAAATAGATATGAAATGCAAATTGTAAAAAGACCGAAATGCCCATTAAAATTCCACGAGTCTGTTTACTTCCGTAAAACTCTTTAAAGAAAAAGAAAAAAACGAATCATGTTTCCATACCCATCGAAATTTCATGAGTATGTTTACTTCCGTTAAACACAAAAAAACAAAACGAATCATGTTTCCGTTAAATTTATTCTAGCCAATAGAAAAAGGAATAATAGGTTCCCCTTATGTATGCACCCCAGCATTGGTGCATTTACCATGGTTAAATTTGGGAGTTAGAAAGAGGAAACTTTTTTCTATTCAGAAAAAAGAGAGAAGAAGCGATTTTTCTATTTGGGAAGAGAGGCAGCGATTGGATAAAATTAGAATCCCATCTTTCGAAGAGGTGCAAAAATTAGAAACGCTTTATTCGAACGGAGGGCAACGATGTAAATTACATCAATGATTCCGTGATTCTTAATTTAAGACATCACTTCTGGTGTCTTAGTTTAAGATGCCATGTCAGCAGATTTTTTTCTTAACTCTATAATCTAGTCAGCACTTAAGTAATCTTACTAGTGTAATTTTGAGATATGTTTGGTGTCTTAATTCATTCTTAACTGAATTAAGAATGACTTAACTTCCTACCAAATAGGGCCATTAAGCTTAAGGTTAGATGAGTAGGTTTGAGGAGCATAACAATGTGGAGGTCTTACTTAGGACAGCATCTAGTTTCTTTTAAAAAGTACATTAAACGAACTCATTTTCCAAAGAAAATTAGATAAAATGTGAGAAAAAACACCAACTTCATTTTACAGAATGAAATATAAACATAAATTTGGATTTTATAGTGCCTAGTGATTCATTTTTTCTTAACACAGTCAAACCGCTTCTTTGAATTTTCTTTTGTCCATCACATAATTAATAGAAAGGTGTAAATTTAATAGAATGTAGCGAAAAAAAATAATATAACGAAAACACAGCAAGCCAATAGTTGTTAAACCCAAACTAAAATAGAGCTATTTACAGCCTGTTTGGATTGGAGGGAACGGAAGGAAAAATTGGAAAGGGAAGGAAATTTGCTAAATTTACCGAGTTTGGATGGAAGGGAAATTTTTCATTGAGAAAAAGACTTGACAGTTTAGACTGGTAGCAAGCGAGAAGCATTTTGTGGGAGTATGTTCTGCCATAAGAACGGGTGTGTTTGGATGGTTGGAAGAAAGAAGAAGAAGAAGGAAGAAGAAGAAAAAAAATTATAAACAATTCAAACTCTTCACAAAATTACACACTTCCCAATATTTTTCTCACTTCTTCCCTTCTTCCCTTCTTCCCACACCTATCCAAACGGAGCCAACATGTTCCAGGGCTCCACCCCTAATCTAATCTAAGATATATATATAGGCAAATGCTAATGTGGACAGAAGAAAAGCCCGGTTTTAAGCCCGGATTCTATTTTGATAGATCAGACCCGTTGATAAATGGAAGGGTAAAATAGACATTAGCATTTTTTTCTTTTAGTCTCTCCGTTATCTCCTCTATTACTATTTTTATTTTTCCGCTCAATCGTTCAGTCCTTCCTTCCCTCTGATAGAAAATTGTTAGATGTCCTAGGCGGCCGGTTGAGTAGTTGGCATCGTTCTGTGGACTAAAATCCTCTACAGCCTTTTTTTGACTGCTCCAAGCAGTCTTTTTTTCTTTTTTTTAATATTTCAAAATTTAAAATTTAAATGGAGAATCCAAAACGTTGAACTTGTTAAATTTTACCGGCGATGTGTTTTCATATAAATTTTATAAAATTTGAAGTCGATTTGATACTTGATTAAGTGACATAATTATGAACGTATTAGAATTAATCTAACCAGATTCGTTCATTTGTTGGCCTCTCGATCTAGTATCAAATCAACTTCAAATTTTATAAATTTATATGAAAACGAATCGCCGGTAAAATTTAACAAGATCAACGGTTTAAATTTTACATTTGAATTTTTAAATTTTGAAATATTAAATAAAAAAGAAAATGACTGCTTGGAGCAGTCAAAAAAAGACTGTCGAGGATTTCATTCCATCGTTCTGTAGCCTTCGAAAAGAGAGATTGAAAAGTGCTAAACTTAACGATGAAAACCAGAGAAAAAACGGTGAATAGAATCGTCTGAAATTCTGACGTCGTCAGAGGGCTTCACACCGAGGTACATCTCTCTCTTTCATCAAGTTTTTTTTAATTCTCTCTCTACATTTAATTCAAGTCCCGTTCTCTCTTCGCTGTTTTCTAACTGAGGCATTTACGATTAGTTTGTAGGAAGAATTTGTTGCGGTTTGATTTCCTGTTGTTAAGTGAATTGTAAATCTTGCACAATTGGGAGGTGATTAGAGGGGGGAAAATTGAGAATTTGGTTGTCTCCTTCGCTCTTCAACTCTGCCGCTGGCCCGTCCGCCATAATAGTTCCTCTCTCTAGCGCCGCCACCGCCGTACACCGGGAAAAATACTGTATCGAAGTCGGAGTAATATATTTGTAAGTTCTCCAATTTAACAACATGACCATTGGTTGGATAAATTGTTCCTCTGTGAATTTTTTAACTATCCTTATTCAACCTTATTCAAAAACTGATATAAAATCACTATCAACTATTGGCAACCCCAAGCCAGTTGTAACTAAAGGCGCGCCGAAGAAGAATAAGAAGATGTATGAGAGGATTAAGTCAGCCATTGAGAGCAAGCGAAAGAACAAATGTGGACGTTGTGGGCAGCGAGGACATAACCGGCAAACTTGTCAACTCCATCGCCAGGTAAGTATTGTGCTTTCTAGTGACTTTATCTTGTCTTGGTAATTCAAAATGATATATTATTCTTATTTTCCAGGATGCTGCTGCTGCCTCCATTGAGGAGTTGGGCCAGGAGGGTAGAGACGATATACTTGGTCCAAGTAGCTGCAATTAGGTATTGTTTCTATAGCTTGGAATTTAAAATACTTTTGATAGCAATAAATGATGAAATGTCAAGGACTATTGTGCATAAGATTCATTTCTGGATGTTCTTGCAGTGTTTTCTTGGTTAATTTCCAGTGTGAATCATTTTCTATTGACTCTCTTAGTTGCTAAAAAGTTAGCTTGAATCTGATAATTCATTTACAGTTCTGGACTAAAATGTTAAAAGAGTTCTATGTCTGGTGTTGTAATTTAATTTTGCTTGCATATAATGTAATTAAGACAAGACTGGAACTTTGATTCTAGCATAATAGTTGTGAAGCATCACATATCATTTGTATAGTCTGGTTTGATTCCTCATGACCATAACCAAGGCATGAGCAATAGAAAGAAACCTGTCCCCTTTTTGTGAAAATGACAAAGTTAGGGACTTTAATAAGGAACATAGGCTGCAGGAATCCATAATGAACTACAACATAGGCTGCAGGAGTATAGCATATATAAAATAGATGTGCCTCATTATATACCAAGCTGCAAACGGACACTTGTTTTATGGATTTTCTTAGTATTATGGAGCTTGCAGTCATGCTTGTCTTTTCTTTCATTGTATCGGAAATTTGTGATTTGCTCCGGATTTGATTCTTTTCATCTTTTGGTATTTGGGTGGGTGCTGATTGCACTATGTCTGAAAAAGAAAATCAAAGAAGTTAGTTGTTCCGTGATTGTTTGCATCAAGTTACATATTTTTGTTGGGTGACATTGACTAACTAAAACTAAAGTCTAAGCCTTTTATCCCAAACAAGTTGGGGGTAGGCTAGAAATGACATCCCGACCCTGGTCATTTCTTGTTTATATGGCTGAGTTTTTTTACGCTGGCTCGCCAAGCCTATCGCAAGCATGCGGGCTTGAACCCTGGATCTCTTAGAAGAGAGCCAAGTACTCTAACCACCTGAGCTACTAGACCACATGCTTGGGTGACATTGACACAGCTAACAAATTGCAACTTTGTATTTTCTGTATTTAGAAGAAGAGAGGAAGGCTAAGGAGTCGAAGGAAAAATTTCTCATTTTGATCATAGTCCGTTTATTGGTTGTAGTGATAGCATTGTTGTTTGTCTGATTGTTGGGCAAAAACAAGTTCAATAGCTTATGTTTTGTATCTTATGGTTTAGTGACTTCTATCATTAGGAAAAATTTTGTTTTTAATTTATCATGTAATCCTTCAGTACCTATATTATGTTTATTATTTATCGTTTAATCCTTCTCATCTAGAAAATTGGAAGATAAATGTCACTTTTCATTTGCTGGTATGCAGTTCTGGAATTAAAATTTTGTCTGATTTCTAAAAATTGTTATAATTAATCTGTAAGTCCATAAATCCTGAAAAATTTTACAGAAGATGAGTTCGACCATAAAGTATCTTCAGTTAAATTTTTATTTAATTATGTTTAACCTTTGATGAAATAAAAATTATTTAGAAAACTACCAAAAATAACCTTTTACTTTGTGCTGAAAGGTAGATGTTCTAGAATCAACAAGCTAGTCCACTGTACTTGACACACATTAGACAATCTGGTAACGATCATGATATTCTGGTACCTAATCATAAGTGCATCCAATTTAAGAAGGAATGCAAATAATTCAAATATTTCCAGTGTATGGAACAGACGCCCTTTTTGGTTTTGCATAGAACCTAATTATAAAAATCACATTACAATAATTCAATACATATATTCTACATCACCAGATTCAAAATCACATCTTACAACAACTCTTACTCTCCAGAATTCCCCAAAAGCTTAACAAAATGAAACCAACAAATTAAATGAAGCCTACAGCATGCTTGAGGGCATTACTCAAAATCATAGAAGTCAGTTGTTTAGTCGATTATTTGCATTAAGTTACACAATTCTGTTGGGTGGCATTGACACAGCTAACAAATTGCAACTTTTATTTTCTGTATTGTCAGTACCTATTGTGTTTATTATTTATCGTTTAATCATTCTCATCTAGAAAATTGGAAGATAAATGTCACTTTTCATTTGCTGGTATGCAGTTCTGGAATTAAAATTCTGTCTGACTTGCACATTTTGAGCAACTCAAACAGAAATCTCATCAAAACAGTGACTAAAATGCTCAAATTTGAAAATGACAAATTGTGATGACTACTAAATGACCTATTCTTACACTTGGCACTAGTTTGGACACATGAAAAAAACTCAAATTGATCTAAAATGGACATTAAAACGAGCTTTGTTGCTGCAAAATGACTTACATGCAAAACTGAAAATGAACAAAAGGATGCCCTTCTGCCTCAATGTCTCACTCACCAAATCATGGTGCTTCAACCTGAAACAAAGACATGAACATGGTATATTTAACCTCCTGAACCTATCCAACTTGTTGCTGGCACAAGAAGACGGCCAAGCGGGCCCCACAGAGAAGACCCAAACCAGACTCAAGTCTGGCCGAGTTGACTCAGTCCAGTACATCCCTCTCCAAGCTGTCCCATACAAAATTGACCTTACCACTGCCTTCTATAGACCTCCATGGATGATAGAGACCTCTTTCTGGCAAAGAAAAGGAAGACGAAAACCTCAAACGCCATTAATTGCTATCCGATCTCTCTCTGGTATAAAGGGATAAACCAAGCTTCTATGTCTCAAACTGATTGCACATATGTATTCTCCTCACCTTCACGATTCCAGAAAGTCCAAATTTGATCGAAACGGTGGCCGGAATCGCCGTGAGTTGATCGGAGAAAGTTGGTGGACTAAACTGCAAAATACCCCGTTCTGTCGGAGGAGACGGGTTTGAATCCGTGACCACAAAGGATCCGCTGTGTCTGAACCTCATGAGACGGGTCACTGACAGGGTGATGACCCACTACAAAAAAATGGAGAGAACAGACAACGCCTCTGCCACGTTAGCAGCCTTGTCAGCTCCATGTCAGAGCCACGCAGCAGCCAGCTCAACTTCCCCTGCACCCGTGGACCAATCACAAAATTCCAAATAATCAGAAAACTTAAAAAATTCTTTAAAAATAGTAGAAAACTCAGAAAAATTCAAATAAAATATCTATAAAATTCTAAATTTATAAACAAACCAAATTCACCGTATTTTGATATGAAAATATGTCATTTTAATGGTCTTTTCTATTTTTGAAATGTTCCCAAGTTTAAATGAATTTCATAAAATTCTAAAATAATAATAGAAAATCCAGGAAAAGTCAAGTAAAATGTACATAAATTTCTAAAAATCCAAATAAACCAAATGGACTGATATTTTGATATAAAAAATTCAAATCATTGATCTTTTGTATTTTTGAAGAATTTCCAATATTAAATAAATGTCCAAGGTAATGTTAAAATGATATTAAATAATTTTATAAAATTCCAAAGCTTTGTGCTGCATATTTTTAACAAATTTTAGCGGGTATATTTTGATGTAATCACCGAATATTATTATGCATGAAATATTAAATTTGTAAACCTAAAAATTGTTCTAAATAATTTTTATAAATCGTTTCATTGATTTAATGAACAAGTAATTTGTTTTAGCAATTTAAAAGTTTTTATGCTTGTATTCTATTAAACAAAGGAGGAATGATACATCAAAAGCAATTTGACTAATCGCTCCATCAAATTCAAACAGATCATCAATTCAAAAATTAAAATAAACAATTCAAACACTTAAAGGTGATTTAATCGCCAAATATCATTGTGCAAATAAAAATATCGAAAACTTTCATTTATCAATTTTTTTAATTGGAAATCTTGTCCAAAATGAAATATAAATTTGTAAACCTAAAATTTGTCTTAATAAAATTTTTTAAAATTGTTTCAATGATTTAATGAACAAGTAATTTGTTTTAACAATTTAATAGCTTTTATGTTTTTTATTGTATAGTGTTGTTTCTATGACCATACAGATATTGCATAGTGTTGTTTCTATAACATATATTTTATTTGTTGCAAGCAAATATATTTTAAAACAATGGAGAGAACAACATTCTCAAAAGCATCAAACATCGTGGAATATAATGCAAATAACAAATCCAATACCATGGAACCAAAACATCAATTAAAATTCTAATTTTAAATGTTAATCACCCTAATTGAACACTTACAAGACAAAATACAAAAACATATGAGGGAAAAATTTGATGTGTCTACATTCCAATTAAAATTGCTTGTATTGTACTAAACAAGGGAAGCAATGCTACAACAAAAGCGATTTGATGAATCGTTCTGTCAAACCCTATTGATAAAATGAGATATGAAAAGTATGAACAAAGTATATTATAACGACATTTTATCTTTCTTTTGGTTTAATACTAACTAATTTTTAACTTAATTCAAGCTGCTAGAAAAAAAGTTTTCCTCTGTAACCCAAAACACGAGTTAATATTTTGAATGTGTCATGTCATATCGTGTCAAGTGAAAAAATTGATTAACACAACACACGTTATGACACGAACACGACTTGTTAACCCATATCAAATGGTCGAATAAAAATATAATAATTGTTGAAATTTCATATATTAAAATAAAAATTAATGATTGAATAAAAAATTTATGAATCAAAGTTATTAAATTTATAATATAAATTCAATATAACTTCATAAATTCTAAATAATATTAATTTTTTGCCGTGTGAACTCGTGCCATCTGTCGTGCCGTGTCACGTGTTAATTCATGTCGTGTTAAGACGTGTCAATGTTTTGAAGTCTCCAACACGACACAACACGCCAACATGCACGTGTCATGCTAATTTCATAAACGTGTTGTATTGTGTCATGTCAACACGCTCGTATATATTGTGTTATTTTGGTTAAATATTCAACTAACTTTAATTTGTATCTAACAACAATGATCTCTTATTTCTTTCCCACGTTCAGTTATAACCCAAATCCGGACCCTCTGAGATACGATTTAAAATTTTCTCGCGCCCAAATTTAGACCCACCAGTTAGCCTCCGCACCCCCTCTTCTGGCAGTTATACTCCCACGTTCATTTAGAACAATTCAGGATATTCTTGAGTCAGACTTAGTTTTTTATCTAATCCCATCTTTTGGCGCCAGGAACATAGTTACTTTCAATTGTGTTACGGCAATCATTGTTGGAAGGTACTTCACTGACTCCTTTACCATCGAATAATACTTTGTTATTTTACTCTCAATTGTGTTACGAAATCTTCTTTGACAAGATCATGTGCTAATTATTCCTTCTCATGTCGTATCGTGTGTACCTTGAAACAAAATCAGTTCCCTCCTTGCCAGATCATGTGCTAATTTCACTGCTTCTCTCCTAGCATGAATAATACTGAGCCCATTCTGCCTCATTGTCAGCCTTCTGTTCAGTTCTGATCTTTACTTTGTTTGTCTCCTTGACCAAAACCTCTTCAAAGCCGCCGGCGGCCCGCCGCAATATTACCTCTCTCCACTCTCAGCGTCGCCGCCGTACATCGGAGGAAAGACCGGAACGAAGAAATAATTTGTTCATCGCACTCGCCCTCTTTTATTCTCTCAACGCTCCCGACTTTTTGTAAGTTTTTTATTGCTGGAGAAAAATTATTCCTCTGTAAGATTTTTAAACACCCTTGATCAACCTTATTTAAAAAAAAAAACTCTAATTTAGTGTTTTTGAAAACACTGATAGACAAATCCTATATTGAGTTCTATGTTGTCAATCTTAATTTGGAGTACAAATCCCCTTTTCCTCAGATTGCTTATTAAACCTTTTAATACGCATGTAAAACACTTGGCTTATTATCTCTTTTTAATTACTATTTTGGTCTTGATTTTTCACTTCTGTTTTTTATATTAAGAATGTTCACAGAAGTTACCTCACATTATTCATAGGGTGTGTTTGGATGAGTATGGAATAAGGAATAAGAATAAGAAATTTCGGTATACGTGCTTATTCTTATTCTTGTGCAACCCAAACAACACAAGAATAAGGAATTTGGGCCCTTATTCCTATACTAACAAAACTATGATATAAGAATAAGGAATTTGGATAAGCACGTATACCGAAATTTCTTATTCTTATTCCTTATTCCATGCTCATCCAAATACAGAAGTCTAGCCTCAAATTATTTTTATTGAAGAAAATAATTGCATTGTGTTTCTCTAGATCAAGATGCAAATCAGTACTTCAATGAGTCAAGTGAGCCATTTATTAAGTAAATTACACAAGTTATCCTATCCATCATCCTTTATCCCTGAAGTGCGGTCTGATTAGGTTAAAGCTTCCCTCAAAAGAGGTATGAGAAGTGTTTCCAGTGCTGAGAAAATACGTATAGTGGTGGTGGTCGCCACCTCTGACCTCTCCCCTGCAATTGCTGCATAGAATTATGAAATGCTTAGAAGGAACGGGCACAAAATAGGGAAATGTGGATATAATACATTGTTAATACTAGCGTAAGCTAATAAAAGTGGTATTCCACTTTATTTATTTTATGGTTAAAGATCTGTGTAAGGGTATATGTATTGTATATAAAGTATGATCCCTGCAACATCTGCCTTGAAAGTAGAATTAAGCCAAGATAGAAATGTTATGAGCTGAAAATATAAGTGTTAAAAGTGATAAAAAGTATGATCAATTGAATATAAAGTCCAATGTGGTTTATTTTCAAAGCAATTGAGAGCCAGCTATGTAAAATTAAACCTCAATCATTGTACTGTTAGTTGCATAACCAAGCTGATTGTCAGCCTTGATTGTTTCATTGCGTTGGAAATTGACAGGAAATACTGTGATGAGATAGCCCATGATGTGTTGACCAAGAGGCACAAGGAGATACTGGAACGTGCAGCTCAGCTCGACATTGTTGTCACCAACAAGCTTGCCAGGCTCCGCAGCCAGGAAGACGAGTAGAGTTTTCAACTTGTTTAGTTATAATTTTCCCTTGCTTCTGTTTTTTTTGGGAACAAAATCAAGTTTTGTAGGAAGCTACATCTTTTACCCCTTTGTGCTTTGAGTATGAAACGTATCTGTGACACTTGTTTTATGGATTTTCTTAGTATTATGGAGCTTGCAGTCATGCTTGTCTTGTCTTTTGTTTCATTGTATGGGAAATTTGTGATTTGCTTCGGATTTGATTCTTTTCATCTTTGGGTATTTGGGTGGGTGCTGATTGCAGCAAGTTACATAATTTTGTTGGGTGACATTGGCACAGCTAACAAATTGCAACTTTGTATTTTCTGTATTTAGAAGAAGAGAAGAAGGCTAAGGAGTCAAAAGGAAAAATTTCTCATTTTGATCATAGTCCGTTTATTGGTTGGAACGATAGCATTTTGTTTGTCTGATTGTTGGGCAAAAACAAGATCAGTAGCTTATCTTTCGTATCTTATGGTTTAATGACTTCTATCATTAGGAAAAATTTTGTTTTTCATTTATCATGTAATCCTTCAGTACCTATTATGTTTATTATTTATCGTTTAATCCTTCTCATCTAGAAAATTGGAAGATAAATGCCACTTTTCATTTGCTGGTATGCAGTTCTGGAACTAAAATTCTATGTGATTTCTAAAATTTGTTATAATTAATCTGTGAGTCCATAAATCCTGAAAAATTTTACAGCATCTTCAGTTAAATTTTTATTTAATTATGTTTAATTATTGATGAAATAAAAATTATTTAGAAAACTACCAAAAATACCCTTTTGCTTTGTGCTGAAAGGTAGATGTTCTAGAATCAACAAGCTTGTCCACTGTATTTGACACACATTAGACAATCAGGTAACGATCATGATATTCTGGTACCGATTTGGTACCTAATCATAAGTGCATCCAATTTAAGAAGGAATGCAAATAATTTAAATATTTCAAGTGTATGGAACAGACGTCCTTTTTGGTTTTGCATAGAAACTAATTATAAAAATCAAGGTTTTCATGTGAAGTTCAAATTTCTTAAATATTTCAACCATAAAAATTGGAAAAGTGCAGATCTGAGTCGCAACTCAATTGGCATGAAGCAACATGTGAACTTGAAAAACAGAAGCTTTCAACACAAGCCTACAGTTACTAAAAAGTATATATATAGACTATATTCAGTTACATGAAAGTTTAAGAAAATACCATATTACAATAATTCAATACATATATTCTACATCACTAGATTCAAAATCACATCTTACAACAACTCTTACTCTCCAGAATTCCCCAAAAGCTTAACAAAATGAAACCAACAAATTAAATGAAGCCTACAGCATGCTTGAGGGCATTACTCTTTTCCTTGTCACCTGCACCATAGCAAACATGTTAAGCAATTTCAAACTAAAACTACATATACTAAAAAAAAAAACTTGAAACTACATGAGAATTTTCAAAGTCAAATAAAATTTAAGAGGAAAGAATTTGATAACAGACCCTGTATGCCATCTTTTGTTATGTCCTTCTTTATGACAAATTGAGCAAACCACTTTTCTACCTCTTTTAGAAAGTTTTGTTCTATTAGAATTATTTTTCAATTCCACATTACTTCTTTTGCGAGCCTTTTTAAGCCTGTCAGCTTTAGGAGGATCAATTTGGGGTGGTACGATCACTTGAGATAATGAACTTTTATCCCACAGTTCCTCTCCAGAAATATGATTGATGGCATGACTATATATTTTGAGACATGTTTCAACCTTGGCTAAAGAAATTTTATTTACAACTAGAGGGGCACATTGAGCTTCGCTCGATCCTGACTTCCTCTATTTTTCTCAGTCCAAAATAAATTGATTATAATTTGCATGATTATTGGGTGAGGCACAAAACTGTAATTTCTCAAACAATGATATAGGTAGGATGAGAGAAGAAGAAGAGGAAGAAGGAAGATGGGAAGAAAAAAAATTATAAACAATCCAAACTCTTCACAAATTTACACAATTCCCAATACTTCTTCCCACTTCTTCCCTTCTTCCCTTCTTCCCACACCTATCCAAACGCACCCATGTTACGAAAAAATTCTGCACTCTTCAAATCCACCTTCCAATGTTCTAGAAAACGGGTAAAAGTTTGGAGTCTTCTACATCTGGCATTTTGTTAAGAATAGGCTGTGATGTGAAAGAGAACTAAAGCTGCTAGGATCAAGGAAAAGCTATTAGTTATTTAAAATTTTAGGCATTAAATAGCACTTTTTTCTAATGTGTGGCGGGTTACTTGCTGATATCAGGCACTGCCAATAGCCATCTCTGCGTTGTGGGTTACTTGTTGCTGATTTTTGAAGAAATTAAATTTTGGTCTAGGAACAGTTGTTTTGTCAGTGTATCTCCAATGGTTTTATATCAGTTATGACTTCTAACATTGCATAATTCTGTGCTATCAGTGTCAATCTGTTGGTAAGAGAGAGCGCTCGGCATATATGATATAGTATATCAGACTATATATGCAAAGCGGGAGAATTGCACACTAATGGAAAAACAATTAAAAATTAGAGTGTAATTAAGAAATTGAGATTCAAATCACAATTTTTATGAATTTTTTGTCCATTCTTGATAGGATCATCATTTCAATCACAAAACGATAACGATCAAATCATATCATTATTTCAAACAAAGATAAATATAATAACAAAATGATATACCTCTTCGTCCAGTAAAATAAAATTCATTCCCCCACACACTACCATTCTTCGAATCAATTACTTGCCAAATCTTAAATATCCTCGTATGGATGACGGCCGGCATGAACTCCATCACTGAGCTGAGAGATTTATCAACAGTGCTCGAATGTATATAACTGTACAAAAAAAATTAAAGATAATAATCAGATCATCAATTATGTTAATTTATGTGAATATATAATATCATAACTCCTAAAAAAAAAAAACCCTCTTTTTCAGATTTCGCACTTGTTTAGCATAAAAAACTGAATTTTCTGGAGACACACACACACTTATATATAGAAACCAAGATGACTATAAAACTTTCAAAGCATTAAATTTTATTAAATTTTAAAAATATGAACTGTCCTGACTCTTTGGTTTTTTAAAACATTTAATTCTTATTTAAAGTAATATTTAAAACAATAATGACTTGGACTGAAGAGACCAAATTCAATGCCTTCCTTCTAGATAGATCCCTTTAGTTTTTTTAGATTGGTTATAAACATAATAAATAATAATTAAATTAAGTCAGCATATCAAAATCGTATAATATAGTAAAAAATAAATTAAAATCAACATATAAAAGAAGTTTAAACAAAATTATATTCTTAAACGTATAAGAATATTGGTATTTCTCTTTTTTATATGCACTCACAACAAACTTTACCATATATTTTCTCATTTTTTAAAAGTAACCACCTTGCAATTAATATTAATAATCAGTATTGATAGCAATTGGTTTGAGATCTTAATCTATTTATTATGCTTACCATCAAAGGCTACCACATAAACTTCAGAGGCTTACCGGTAAAATTATGGGAATAAAAAAGCGCTTAATCATCAGGAAGGTAAATTTAAAGTGAGATTAAAAAAAGCAAACCTCTATATTTAATATTGTTACTAACCTGAGAAGGTTGTCTCATCGTTACATGAATGATGACGGACCAACAACACCAAAAAAAAATTAATAATTTCAGTAAGGGATAAAGTCTGGTAATGAAATTGTTTTTATGAATGGAAACATATGATTTTTCAGATACTTCAAGCAACCTGATCTTCCTACTCTTCTTTAGCACAATATTCTCGGTCTAGATCATAAATGCTTTCTGTGCTTTATCCAGAGATAAACTTGTGAAATGTTTGTCAATGAGTTTAGGAATCTTGCAAATAAAAGAGAAAAAAATAGAAACCCCGCTCATACATCATTACTGGTACAGTATGTACCAAACTGAGCAACCGATAAATAAAAAAAGAAATTATGGAACCAACCATTTACCAGTGGAATTTGCACATGAAATCAGTCAATCTCATATGGCCGAACTTACCAAGATCCCTGACAACAGTCTTAGCAAGCATATTATACATTAAATGAACTGAATAACAATTAAACAGATTATACGACCCCTAATCTTATTAATACATTATGTAAACTCCTAAATAGTTAGAACGTTATATTTTATTAGCATTATCAATAATATCATTGCATATATAAATTGAGAAATTCATGATGAAAACAAAACCTGATGAGAGAGTCAAAATTCATATTTTGACAAAAACGATGTAGGTTAAAAGGGTAAAATATTAAATTGCAAAGGTCTGATCATTTATTAATAGAGATCGTTCCATGACTTCGATAAAAGAATGACCAATTACAATAAAGAAAAAAATATTTTTAAAATAAGAGGCTAACAAAAACAAATACCCAGCTTCAAAGATAAAGATAAAAAAAATGAAAAAAAGTTTAAAATAAAAGTTAAAGCTTGCCTTGTTAGAATCAACAACTGGGATTCGTGCATCTAGCCATGGATTGCAAGAAAAGGAACTGTCTCACTGAGAAATGAAATGAGGTGAGGGATAGGCAGTTGAAACCGACAAATGGTGTGAAGAAGGGTAATAGAGCAGAGCGAAGAAGTGCGGAGCAAAGGAAACACAATTTGCTCTTTCTTTGCCGATCACATATTATTTGGAATTTTATTTGTCGATGAGAAAGAAGAAAGAGGAGGAAACAAAGGTGCGGCGACAAACCCTAGTTTTTGGGGCAAGCTTAAAAGAGGTTTGGGGCAGACTGAGGAGGATCGGAGCGAGGATGCGATGCCCTAACATGACGATGAAGTAATTCTACTGGAGGAGCCGAGGAGGATGAGAGAAGGAAAGTGAAAGAGGGCCTCCGATTAGCACAAAATAGAGACTGGGAGGGTGGATCAGAAGAAAAAGAAAATAAGAAGAGCAAATGAACCGAACGGATCGCAGGAAATAAACTAACGGCGCAGATGCCGTGTCGACTGTTTCTAAAAATTTTTTAACCGGACTCCCACGGGTCTTTATTTATAATACTGATGAAGACCTCTACATATCAAAGAGATTCCATTTAATATATGGTTTTGCAAAATAATAGTACCTTTTAGAGACTTTGTTTGGCTCCAACAGATCATATATTTGATCTTGAAAAACTTCACATTCTGACAAAGACTGAAGGCAACAGAAATAAGGGGCGATTTATGCTATTTAAAAGACATAGATTGCTTACTAGTACAGATAGTTGTTGGCAGTTACTGGTTCATGTCTCCTACTCAGCTCTTGAAGTATGGATGACTTAATGCTTCATCTACGGTTAGACGGTCCTCCTATTAGAAATTACAGTTAAAACAAAAATACAATTGTTAGTATATGGAACTATCACAACACTCGTGTGTACAAGAAATGGAACAAATACTTACATGATGGCCAAACTAATAGCTGACAAGCCAACCTTAATGCCTGGATATTAGAGAAACTGCATGGATTTCAGAAATCTCAGTACTATCATCAAAATAATTGTAAAGGAAGTCTTTTGTTTTCTTTTAGCAATTATACAAGAGAAAGAAGTTTCAACTTTGGTTTATTTGACAAAGGCATTTAAAATATCATGGCCCTATCAATACAGATTGGAAGACAAAAAAAAAATAAAGAAAAGCGACCATGTGAAATTGAATAGCTGCTTGGTCCCCAGAGTTTTATTGTTGAATTAAAGTCCCTACTAAAAAGTTTGTATCATATTTTTTCAGTCTCAGACTCCATTTTTTTTTCTAGTCAAAAGCATGGACAATATATTCTGTATAATACTAATGCAGATTAGAGTTATTTGGTAAAAATACTTTTAGAAAAAAAATGGTTCAGTCTCTGGCCATGCCACTTAGCTAGCTGAAAGATTGCAGCAGAGGACCTAATAGCACAAATTGGACAGGTTAGGGCTCGAATTGAAACTCTGAGAATTCAAAAGGGATCAACAGGGATAAAGGATGATGGATAGGATAACTTGTGTAATTTACTTAATAAATGGCTCACTTGACTCATTGAAGTACTGATTTGCATCTTGATCTAGAGAAACACAATGCAATTATTTTCTTCAATAAATATAATTTGAGGCTAGACTTCTGTATTTGAGTAATTCCTATGAAGATTTTTAATCACATATTAAATAATGTGCTTGAGGTAACTTCTGTGAACATTCCTGATATAAAAAACAGAAGTGAAAAATGAAGAGGTTGAAACCGACTACACACTGACCACCTTGATTTAGAAACCAATACTCAAGAAAAACTTGGTTCAAGCTCAATTCCTGATAGTTGTGGGCTGAGAGCAATCCAATTCATAGACAGAAACCTGAGTAACCAATTAAACCATTGAATAAATGTAAGTACACAAGTGAGCTGAATACAAAATTAGGATTACTCAAATTCTGGAACTTTTATTGTATCCCCGTCCTATTAGTAGATTCACAGCTTAAATTTGAATGGCATATAAAGTAAAATATTTGATTTTGAACTTCTTATGCTATTCTACGACTCAATAGCTTAGCACTTCTAAGCATATTCAGTTCAGATGCAGAATCAATTATAGTAAGTTTTGGGGTGATGCACAGATAATCAATAGCCAGTTTTACATATTATGCTTATGCATTGTGATTAGGGCTGTCAAAGACAGAAAAATACACGTGATGTTGTTTCGTTTAAACCTTAAACGAAACGAAACGAATAATGGAACCCATTTTTGTTTCGTTCCAATAACAAAACGGTAAACGAAACGTGGAATTGTGCCGTTTCGAACCGTTAAGTCACATTTCAAACCTTTTCCAGTGTAATTTGTGAAGTGGAACCCATACTGACATGTCGGTTATCTCTATACCTGTAATTTTCAACAAGTCGGTCATGTTCCATACCAATTTTAAAAATTCATGCATTTAAGAATCTTCCTTTTGGAACTTTATATAATCATTAAAAAAAAAAGAGGCAACTTTCACCTTAGAACTGGCAGCACCTTTTACTACTGTCACAAGAAATGACATGTATTGATTGTACCCCAAGAGCATCAGCAGATCGAAAAGCCGCTGAGACATTGCCAAAATCTGTCAAGCCCTCGACGACTAAACAGAGACCTAGCCTCCATGATATATATATGGATCAGGTACATCTATAATTTCTTTACTTGAGACCTCTATTTCACCTGGGAAGTTTTAGATCCTATCAAATGTTAAGTTAAAGTTTTGCTGCTCTAAATAATTTCAAGGTCTGAGCACTAATTGCAGTATTGAATTCACGTACTGGTTAAAGTAAATACCAATAAAGGTCTTATACACTAGTTTCTCTTTACCTGTTGGTCTTATACACTAGTTTCTCTTTGCATTTTTTACTAACTTATTTGATCATCATGAGCTTATTTGGGGCTTAACAAAGGAAACACAAATCAATCCTTCTCATATCCGCTTTACTTGAATTTTACCCAGCAAACCTGATGATCCATTTCTATCTATTGGGTTTTTAACGTTGAAATGGCTTGAGCAATTTATACATAACAGATTAGCTCCAATCAAAACCAATTTACTATACTACCTGACTTAAACAAATCAAGGTAAGGAAACCACCGCCTTGCACCAGCACCAGCACCAGCTCCAGCTCCAGTGACTCCATCCTCTTGTACAGGCTCTTTACGCTGCTGCAGTCGATGAGAGCAGCATTAGCTTCATCCCTCGCTGGTGTATCGATCTGCACCCCTACTGACTCCTCTCCTATATCTGCCCCAAATCAAAACGGAAAATAGAGGCACAGAGAGACGAGAGAGACAATGATGGAGGCGGATTTGAAGCCTGGTTTGGCGTGGATAGAGATGGAGACTGTCGACGGAGGGATGAGGCGGAGACAAGCTGGTAGTACGGCCTCTAAGGCGACGGCGGAGGAGCCGGCGACATCTTTCTTTGGTGGAAGGCAAATTCGAGAATTACGATGGATTCCAACAGCGAAGATCTATGCTCGGTGATGACAGAACACCGTCGATTTCGTGCTCGGTGATGATCCAAACACGAATCGTTGCATGAGAGATGGTCAGATGGATAGAATAGGCGGTGGCCGTCTGGCGGAGGATTGTACAAAATAAACGGTAATTGATGTTTTCCATCCAGTAAATAACCATCCATACCATCCATCCTTTCCGTCATTATCCTTTTCACGTGATAGACATGTGATTTTCTGATCCAGCGATATAATCTCTCACTCAGTGATACAACAGAGCCGTCTCTCTCTTCATACCTCTTCGCACCACCTCTTCGCACCGCACTTCTCTCGCTTGCTTTCTGACACTTCCCTGGCGAAATCCGCACTCTCCTCTCCCGCCTCCATGGCATTTTCCGATCTAGATCGCTTCCTCGCCTCTCTCGCCTTCGTTACCACCAAACCAGATCGGAGTACCTCTGTCGCCACCAACCAGTTGAGATCCGTCACCTCCTCTCCTCTCCCGCCTCCGACAGATCAAATCCTAGTCATCTCCAACCAGATAGCCTCCTTTCCTTTTCTCTCCGACCAGATCGCCTCAAACCTTAGTAGTGTCCAACCAGATCGTCGTGTTTCGACCACCAGAGGAGTTAAGAAGCCACGCAGGTACAGACCTGGTACCATCGTGCTCTGACCACTAGAGGAGTCAAGAAGCCACACAAGTACAGGTATAGTCCGATCTATTTTTCAAATTAAGGGATCACGTTGTTAATTCACTTCAAAAATTGCACAAAAGATGTGTTAAATATTGCAAATTACGGGATTTATATAAGTGTTCAATTAATTTATTTACACGCTATATTACATGCATCAAGGGATTAGATTATTGTCATTACTGGCATCTTTTTTATTCATGTGTATTTCTACAAGTGTTCAGTTAATTTTTTTGTATGTTATATTAAATGCACCTAGGGATGAGATTATAGTAATTGGACATGCTAAGTATTGCTATCACACTGTAATTCATGTGTTTTTATACAAGTGTTCAGTTAGTTGCTTCGGTTGTTATATCACATGCATCTACGGATTACTCATGCAAATATTTACTTACTTCAAATTTTGCATAAAGGATGTGTTAGATACTGCAAATATTACGTTAAATGTAGTGTTTACCAAAAACCCGCCGGGTCAAACCCGCCCCGCCCCAAACCCGCCCCATGGACCGGACCGCCCCGGACCGTCCATGGACTGCGATGGACCGAAGGGTTAGAACGGGGCGAGTCTACGGCGGGTTTGGGCCGCCCTTTCTAAAAAAACTCGTGTTAACCCGCCCCGTCTTAACCCGTGGACCGGACCGCCCCGCCCCGTCAACACGTCTTAAACCCGTGCAATGTTACTATTTTATTTTATAACTCCGCCTATGTTATTATTTTATAAAATAATTTAATAGCATAGTCGGTCCCAAACCCGAAAAAAAAGAATAACTTTATATAATTATATTCAAATTTTAAATTTAATAAAAATAAAGGAAAAACGTAAAAGTAAAAACTAAAAATAATCAACGAAAAATAAAAAATAGAAAAAAATATTGAAAAAACAAAAAAAGTATTGCAAAAAAAAAACACAAAAAGAGCAAAACAGCAAAAAAAATTATAGTGATTACTATATAGTAGTATATAATATACATGTAGTTTATATATATAAACAAAAAATCCAAAAAAAATAGTAATAAAATAAATGAAAAATCGGCGGACCGAACCGGACCGGACCGTCATAATCCGTGCGGGTTACATGGGGCGGGTTTAAGAAGGGTTAGGGCCAAAATTTTTAGGATGGACCGTCCTAACCCGCCCCGTCATAACCCGTGGACCGTCCTAACCCGTCCCGTCCTAACCCGTGGACCGTCACAGGTTGGACCGTCCCACCCCGCCCCGCCCCGTTTGGTAAACCCTAGTTAAATGACATAAGGGATCATTTTATGTTTCATTATAGAAATTATTTTCTACGTAAAGTTGCCTAAAAGTTTATTTAGTATTAAATTGTGATATATTTGTCAAATTAAGGGATCATATTGTTAACAATTTAAATATGTATTTGCATTCATATTACGCAGGTTTGGATTGCGCTTCGATCAAGTTGGTGTGGCGTTGTGTGTTCATTCTCCACAAATATTAGATTTTTAGCAAATTGAATGTGTGTCCTAATATTTGTAAGAATTATGATGGTATTATCTTGTGTATTGGTTATAATTTGTATTGTTTTGGATTGTCAAAACTGATCACGATGTATTAGGGATCATATTAATATTTTATTTTTGTACTAGTTATTGTTATATTACGAAGCTATCAAATCGAACATATAACGCATGTTAAATCATCCCTTGTGTTAACAAAATACTAAATATTTATGTACTTTTCTCAAATTTGACGGCTAAATGCGCGAAAAAAGATGCAAAATCATTAATATGTCACTTTATAAATATATCATACTGAACACTTAATGCAAATTAACCCATTCTTTATTGTATTTAGTTCAAAAATTGTTCAACAATTATCTCATCCCTTAAAACATCAATCAGAACACGAAATGCTGACGTCATCACGTGTTAGAGGTACGCGGATGACGTCTGATTTAATAGCAAATGGGCGGTCTGTATTCTTCTGTCCACATTAGTGTGACCCATATATATTTATCTCTACTATATTAAAAGCACCAATGGAAGGATGTAACATTCAAAGATACAACTTTGATCTGAACAATCTGCATCATTGATTGTTTTAAATTTGTAATCTACATCGTTGATTATTAAAACAGAAACTTGATAAGGGGACCAGATTATATCGCAGAACTAAGAGTATTTTACGTTTCTATTTTTTCGGAACGCACAACAGCGATCTCTTAGTACGCTGGTTCGATTCTTTCAATATTTTGTATTTTTTTTATAATTATGAGACCATAACAATATCACCATCGACAAATCCTATACAGCATCAGACGAACCTAAGACCGCCACCGAGTACCGACCCATCTTTCTGTCGCTGATCTCCCTTCGAATAGTAGGGCCCACCAATTCCGCTCTCTCTCGTAGTAGGACCCACTAATTTCAATAAGGGACGCAATGTCAATGTGGGTTGCTCACCCCCGTTCCGTCCACTTCCCCTGAGTCCCAGACCTTTCGATGCGAACAGGAGCGTTCAATGAATAGCGCCTGGCGCTGTTTTTTTTTTTTTTTTTTTTGAAATTCGAAATTTGTGGCGTTTCAATTTTGATTTTGAAATCTGAACTTCTTTGCAAACCCCTTCGCCATCCCCTTTCGTTTCCTATTTAAACATCGTCTACAAAGGAGGTAAAAGGAGAAGGCAGGATTGAGAGAAAAAGCCATTAGAAAATTCGCGGCCTTGAAGAAGACGAGGCTTGAAGAGGATGATGAGGGTTTAGGGGTCCACCCATCACTCTACATGAAGTATTTCTTTTCTGCATGCTCCTTCACATATCCAGACGTCGACAGATATTTGATGATTTGCCTCTTCGTTTTTCTATTATTTTCTGCGATTTGTTTAGATAATATCAATATATTTTATATATTTATTTCAAGTTATATTTCTTAATACTTTTAAAGGAATAGGTGGTTGTTCTCAACATAGACCTTAATTTCAATTGAAAATTCTAATGGATCATGAATTCATGATTTTGCGGTTATTTTTGCTTTTACTTCAGAATACTAACATTTTTAATTTGTGAAATTATTTTGGCCAGAGAGTTCTTTGTAACTTTAGATACTGATTTTTCAGAACATAAACTTCTATTGTTTTGGCCAGATGTTGAATTGCGTTCTTGACTTGAGCATTGACCAGGCTTTTGGATCTGAAACAAAGTACAAACAAGTAGGGCCAAAGTATATTGTTCTTGGTGTTTGAATACATGGATTTGGATATGAAGGAATTCATTTGTAGCTTTCGCCGGACCTAGGATCTCATCCATTCACGTACTACTAAGGTTCATTTCTAACAAACACCATAGTAGAATGTTCATAATTTCATACTAACTGCAAATGTTCTCTTTAAATTCAGATCTTAATGTATCAACTTTACAAAGGGACTGTCATTCTTCATAGTCGTGGTATGATCCACGTGTATTATCATTACTTTAGATTGCATACCTATAAGTTAAAATTGTTGTTTTTGATATCAAATTTGTAGGTGAGAAAGAAGTGACGGGGACAGAACTAGGGTCTGTGTTCGGAAGGGGACGAAGAGCCCAAGGTATGCATTTTGTTTGAGAAGGGGATTATTTCTGTTGACTGAATTTATCAATTGATGTACTTAATTTAACTGGATTCGAAAATGTTGTTTTTTTTTCTGAGATCATAGTTTGACTTGATCTAATAAATGCTTGGGCTGACCGATTGATGTAAAAATATTTTTTTATTGGTGAAAGAATCCTGGAGCAGACTCAGAAAGCTGGTACGCAAAATTCTGAATTTAAGAGTCAGAGGTAATGACTAACAGTCTCTTCTATTTATAGTTCATGGATCCTTTTTGACATTTTGAATGATTTAATCTATCTTTGTAAGTTTATTTGTATATTCTGTAAATTAGAGGTGTCTAAATGCAAAATTAGTTAACTCAGGATCAAAAGTCTGAAACATGAGAATCCCAGTTTCTTTGTTTTCCTAGAGTGGAATATCATGTGTGCCAGGCAGTTTATGCAGCATGCAATACGGCGAAGGCTGCACTTGTCTCAATCACCGTCAGTAAAGAGAAAGGGCTTCATCGGTTTGATCCAAGGCAACTCGTTTTCTGGGCGCGCCGCATGTATGCAAATAGAATGAATGGTGAATTACAAGTCAAAGGTGCCAAGAAGGTCATAAAAGAGCTATCCTATTGCCTGCAATCATCAGCCCCATCTATTTTCATAGTCTTTCAGGTACAATTAAACTTCAACCATCATTTTCCATTAAAAATGCCTTAACAGAAGTACCTTCCAATTTGACAAACAAAATGGAGTTACTACATTTTTAAGGATCAATCAAATCATAAACCTTAATTAACTCAAAATAGAATTAGCCAGAGTCTGCTTGCTAAGCACTTAATTAACTCAAAACAGTGTCTGCTTGCTGAGCATTGTATTTGTGTGTTATCTGTAGGCCTTCAGGAGACTTAGTGGAAGATGTGGAGTTTTTCTTTGCAAGATAAACATTTTTTTTGCGCAAAAAAAGTTAAACAATAAAGAGTTAGAACCTAGAGTTCTCTAACCAATTTTGTGATTTTGCTTTGTGTTGAGGATTACTACAGAAAATTGTCGCAGATTTCTACTTGGCTTCAAAGTTCGATAAAACTATGAAAGTTCTAACTAGAAGTACAAAGTATTTAGGTCATTCTGGTCTCGAACTCAAATAATATCAAAGGTCAATAATAGTATAATTTATATAAATTGATTTTTGTTTCGTATCATTTCTAATGAAATCATGTTATTGTGTTTGGCAGGGTATGTAGCTTACGGTGCCAAATTTCCAATCTAAGCTCCTATGTCAATTAAAGGCAAAACGTCAGTATCCATTTTGTCCTTTTTCAGAATATAATTTATGATTTTGGGAATAAAAATTAGGCTAGAAAATTGTCATGGCTATTTTTATTTAATGATTTTGGTAATTAAACCTTGATTACATTATAAATAGTTAGTTTATTTATCTTGCTAGACAGCGTATTTAATGACAAATATTGTGTTTTTTTTCTATCTACTATTATAGCCACTGAATTTGAATCTAAACATATTGAAATTATTGATGCTTATTTGAGGAAGATAACAATTAGATTCACTCAATCAAGATTGTACCTACAAAAGGAAAATAAAATAATATGAAGGATGACCTGCAACACTGCAAGTGTATATGAATATTTTTTTACTTTCAACTTTGTATTACTTTAATGCAAAAGAGAAATAAAAGAGCAAAGAAACTTAATGACTTTTCAAAAAGCAGGAATATAAAATTATAAATGTAGGGATTAGGAACATTATTTGGATACACATTTGACTTCTATTAGGTCAGTTTTGCTTCATATTCTGTTATGATTTTAGGGCTTCATTTGTCTTGCAATAGAAATTTAAGCCTCAATTAGGCCTTCATTGTGGTATTAGCTTTCATTAAACCATAGATAAGCTTAAAACATGCTAATAGATGATGGAGAGGTATTTTGCCAGCTCTGGCTCCAGCAATAGCCTACATATACTTTTTGCTACCCTATGTGTGCTGGCATACGGTAGTACTTATCCTGGATCTGAGGTCTTTTTCACAACTTCGTTTAAATTTTTGTGAAAGCAGTAATCTGTAATTGTGTATGTACCATCTCAAATTTGGGTTGATAAACAGATAGGGGAAGAAAAATAAAAATAGAAACCATGACTGGCGATAGAAACCATATCATCCTATAGGTGGTATTTGTTTTTCAAAATAATGTTCTGGCACAAATATAGGAACACATAAGAGGGTACACAATTTTAGAAGTAAAACTGTTGTGCTGTGTTTGAGCTAGATCTAGCCATGGGATCTTTGAAAATGCTGGTTTTGTGTACATCGAGAATTGCTGAGACTCCTACAACTTATTTTAATTTTTATAAATTCTATGTTGAGATAAGCTACAAGTGTAAGCTATCATTGTTTCAGAAGAGAACTAACTATTAACCAAAAAAAAAAAGGAGAACAATAAAATAAAGCTTGGAGATGTGCATACAAGAATTGTGTTTACTCTGACGTCGAGAAACCTTTTTAAAGTTTTCTTATCTGAAGACAGGAGTTGAAAATATAATTTGTTTTCATCTCTCTTATCAAAATTTGCCCACACATTGGGTGGGCGTGTCTGCTAGTATATATATATATATATAAATATAAATATAATATAAATATAAATATAATATAAATTATTAATTAAATCCCGTGCGAGTCGAGGACCGCTATTTTTTTTCGGTCTGCGACACGGCAATCAAACCGTTGATTTTGATCTCCGTACCTCCATTCTCTCCTCTTCGCAAACCGTCCACCCAAGCCCCAGACTCCTACGAGCTCTTCCCTTCTCTCACCCTCCTCGCCTTTTCTCTCTCTCCATCTCCATCTCCATCTCCATCTCCATCGCCTTCTCCATCTCCGTCTCCTTCTCCTTCCCCACATCCATCGCCACTTGCTTCCTCCCCCGAATCCAAATCCAAAGCACATCATCTTCCACCAAACCGACCCCATCTCTGCCTCATCTCCTCTCGAAGCACCTCCGCCTCATCCAATCCCTTTCTCTCCCTTTCGGCGTAGTGCATGCTTTGCGCCTGCCTCATCGCCTTGCTCCTCGGACGATCTACGCCGTCGGATCAACCACCTCATCCCATCTAATAGCTATCCCAGTATGCAGCTTCGTTCTCTGGCTTCATGGACTCGGTGACTTGGGCCCAGCCAACGAACCAATCAAAAGCTTCTTCTCAGAATCTGCGTTTAATCCAAATGGGCTTTCCTTCCTGCGTCTAATCAGCATGTCTCTTGCAACTGTGAGCAAAGCACCTTCACAATTCAACCATTCTAACTTTTGTTATTCTATTTCATCCCTTTTTTAACTTATGTTCCATTATAGCGTATTGTTTACAATTGCAAATGAAGCACAAATTGTTTAGCATTTTGGACCCTCAAACTTCCCCTTTTCACAAATTGCCAATGATATGCACATCATTTGCTCTTGAGCCTCTAATTTTTTTTGTTGTTTTTGCATTCCTGTGAGGATAATTCTCTCCTGTCACTAAAACATCTGTAGAAATATTTCTGATAGTCGTACATTTTAGAAATAAACTAATGCAATATATCCTATAAATTAGTTAAGCTTAAGCATCTTACTTTTGTTTTCTTTTTTCCAATGCAGATGGTTCTATAATGCCTTCTTGGTTTTTGCTGTGATTTGACCTCTCGAAGCACCTGTTTCCAAAGAGGCAGACCTAAAAAGGACTACCAATTCTGCTGCTGCCTATTCCTCCGCTAAACCGACCCCACCTCCTCTCAAAGCACCTCCGCCTCCTCTCATTCTGCATAAGAGAAAATGTTAAAATACAGGACCTATGCATTGGATAAATTACTTGCTGGTGGTGATTGGCTTTTAGTTATGATAAGGTGCATCGCCAAGTAACAATTGAAGATTTTAACTTTGAGAAATATTAAGGTAATAAATATTTTAACTTATTTTCAGAAGTCCATGGTCATGCTGGCATCAACATGAATATGAAACCTACTTACCAGCTGAAAAAATGGGGTTATCGGCTGTGAGTCCTGAAAGAGAGAATTATAAATTTTTACTCATGGTGGTATTTTATTGGTACTCATATGAATGTTAAGGATATGTTTGCAACCTTTGTTGTTAACTAATTTTTATTTCAAATTTTTCTTTTCTGCTGATATAAACTTACATGTGTGTGCAGTAAGCAATACAAGAAAGAGATTTGGAAAGCAATACTAGGCGGAGATGAAATTTGAGCATTTCTACTAAAAAATTCAAACCTACAAATTCTGGTATGTGTTTTGACGTTTTTAGCTAAGAATTTTTAGACTGAAAATCCTCAATTGATAACAAGTTCACAAGAAATTGATATGAATGTAAGGATATTTTTGCGATCTTTTGTTGTTAAGTAATTCTTTATTTAAAATTTTCCTTTTCTGCTGATATGAACTTCCACACGTGTGCAGTAAGCAATACAAGGAAGAGATGCAGTAAGCAGTACAAGGAGGAGAAGAAATTTAAGCATTTCTACGAAAAAAAATTCTAGCCTAAAATTTCTAAAATTTCTGGTATATGTTTCAGTGTTTTTTGCAATGAATTTTCAGACTGAAAATGCTCAGTTGATAACAAGCTCACAGTAAACTAATATGCTAAGGATATGTTTGCGACCTTTTGTTGTTGAGTAATTCTTTATTTAAAATTTTTCTTTTCTGCTGATATAAGCTTCCACAAGTGTGCATTAAGCAGTACAAGTAAGAGATGCATTAAGCAATAAAAGGAGAAAAGAAATTTGAGCATTTCTATGAAAAAAATTCTGGTATGTATTTTAACGTTTTTACTGTCAATTTTTAGACTGCAAATCCTCAATTGATAACAAGCTCACATAATCTGAGAGGAAAACTATAACAAGCTCACATAATCTGAGAGGAAAACTATCACAAGCTCACATAAACTGAGAGTACGAAGAATGCTTCCGTGTGGTGAAATTGAGAAGATAAAAAATGCATCTTTTAGTCTGAATTTTCAATACCAATTTCACAAAAACTGAGTGGACGAAAATATACCAATTTTTTAGGAAGCTATAAATAAAAGTTTCATATCATCAACTACTGCAAAAATTACCTTTTTATATTCATATACTTTATTTTTTTTGTGTTTAATGCTTAACAACTAATTATGATCACAAAATCCACGTCCCAATTGGGGCACCTAGATGATGAACCTCCGGCCTCTTCACCGAGAACCCGCTACCAGGTTCAGATCCGACCCACATTTTCCAATATTTAGAGCATATGCTGATTTTGCGCAGTTTATAATTATAATTTATAAGATCATTTACATTTATTCTGTAATTATTCCTTGACCAAATTTATCACCATAATCTCTGAGCAACTTTTGCTGCTTCCTTTACTTCATAAAAATAATATGTACAAATATCAAGTGCATCACAAATATGTACAACAATTGACTTAGATGATGAAGAGATAATAGAGAAAGGAAGCATCTTTCTAAGTAGTGATTAACTATAAGATGAGTCTAGACTTAAATTTGTGTATTGTATTTACTGGCTCCATGTACCAGTTGACCCTATTTAGGTATACAATAATTCGTTGCCAGGGTATTATCAGTAATTTGTGAGATATCTTAATTGGTATTTGAGTTATTGCTTAAGGTTTGTTACAGCTAAAATAGGTTAAAGTGGATTAACTACAATTTTAGTTTTGTATTATATCTGTCATGAAATTTTAATTGTAATATCAGTATACCAGGATATACCAAGAATATTGTCTTCAGACAAATATTTTCTTTGTTAGGTAATAGTAATAAAATAATTTTCATTACTCTTTCTATGAAAATTGTTATTAATTATCTAAATAAACAATTTAAAATATGTTAATCATATAAATTTGATATCCTTTTCGATTACACAGGTGATGTTTAGGGTTTAAATGCCAGTTCGACTTCGTCTCATTCTTGGAGGGATCACCGATTAGACAATAATGCACCTTGGAAGATTTTGTACCTAATCCATTTGACATACATTATTTTATCATGCCGGCAATTGCTTGAATTTATTAAAAATATATTATATGGATGCTATCATGCTCTATTTAGGTCTCTTCAATTGCATATATGTTTTTGTAAAATTGAATATATACGGATGCCAAAGAATCTATGTATGATGCTTATGCAATTATTTTTTTACAACTCATGTCAAAAAAAAAATTATGATATTTTGCCTTTGTACTTATATTCCTGTCGTACACAATTAAGTCTGACAAATTATTAGTGGTTCTTAAAATTTAAATACTATGATATCACTAAGGCGCGCTTCCCCCATCTAGTATTAATTAATTCCCGTGGTCTTCCGATATTTTCTTCGATATCTGGACCGTAGGTTTGGATTTTCGTTTATATTTGACCGTCCATTTTTTTCACCTCAGCCATCGCTTTTTTTCTGTCTCTCTCTCTCTCTCCCGTTCTCTCCTCTTCTTATTCCAGCTTCTCCCTCGAGTCTTGATCTCTTCCGAAGCCTCTAGGTCGGCGCGTCCTCACCTCACCTCCCCTCACCTCCTTCAACTCCTCTCTCTTATCCAACCAATCCGCCTCTTCCTCCCATGAACAACAATTTATAACATGATTGAACTAAGAATTCATTGGCGCTGGAGAGAATGTAAGACGAAGGAAGGAGGAGTTAGATCTTGATTCGTTAGCCAAGCCCGCCTTACTCCCTGTCGCTCATCCCAAATTCGTTTTAGAATATTGAGGTGCTGTTGATTCTTTACCTTCTCGACAGCCAAACAGGTTTGCCAATTTCTTCCCAGTGCCGCCTTTCAGCAATTTATTTACCGCTACAAGAATTCTTGCCTTTTTATTTTCTTTAAGAAATTTCTTATAACTGCTATTGAATTGTGAATGTATTTTCCCTCTTTTTTTGTTCTATAATTACTGATTTAGTATATAAGCAAGTACTATGTTTTAGCCCTTCCTTTCGTTTTTATTATGCATGATCATGAACAAAATTGTCATACTGCAATTTTTAACCTGATTGAAACTGGTACAGGTATCATTTCTGCACTTTATTAGCATGGTGCCAGAATATCGCAATACCTATCGTCCCAAAAACTATCAATGCCTTTTGCCATGTGTTACATTTATTTATGAATTTGTCATGAGTAACCTCAATTTCTTGATTAGAAACGTAGTTGGATTGTTAATTGTTAATTGATCCAAGTCTTACGATGCTCAATTCCTCTGCTAATGATTTTATTGGTAATGACTAAGAAATTGAACCAACTTTTTATTTTATCAAAACATGGTTAAATTGCGATAATTATTATGCACCACTTCATATTTCAAAATGAAAATATAAGTCTTAAGATATGTTATGTTGTTTTAACTTAAATAGGGAAGAATGCTAGATAAGTTTATAATAGCTTTGCTTATCTTACAGTTTTTTGATGATGTGGATAACCAGTAATATTTGGTAATATGAAAAATGTATAGAGTGGTTGTAAAATTGCTAACAACACAAATCATGTCATGAGGTCGGTGTCTATACGTGTCTATGCTTGCAAAGAAAATGAAATTATAATTACAAAAATGCAATTAAGGATTATGTAGAAGTGTCGAGATTTTGGATAGTAAAAATTAATTGATGACAAAAATACCCTCAACATGTTAGAAGTATCATCAATATATTTGCAAATGAGAGAAATATTATTTATTTTTCATGACATGTATTAATTGAGCACAGGTTGCCAATAAGCAAAATAAGAGCAACTTCTTTTCCTGTTCTAATCTAGGACTTAAGATAAAGGATGAATGGTTTGTGTATTTGATTCTATTTTCCTGCTGTAATTTGTTTTCTCTTTTTTGCATTTGCTTCTTCCTAATCAGAGAATTGATGTGATGTGTTTACTTATCTATTTTTTTTCTCGACAATTTAAGCAGTTGGTTGTACAAAACTACAGAAGAGGGCCCCTTTATAACTATTAGTTAATGCACTAATTGAGCATCACTTATTTTGTAGTTTTAGCTACAGATATTTAATTTTTATCTCAAACCAGTGTCATAGTTTCTTCTTTAAATGAATCCTCAATTGGGCCAATGCATAGTATAACTAATGAACCAGTGGATAGTCTAACTGATGTGGTCCCACTGTGTAGTGTTTCTTAAGATGTTAAAAATATAATGGCACCAGCACATGGTAATGGTAGTTCAAGGCAAACTGTCGTACATGCAGACAAAAGTAAGTGCCTGTATTTCTAATACTGAACACCTGATCTAAGAACACAATGAACTGGAACAAAGCTAAAGCAATACACTAGCTTTCTATAATAGATTTGGGGAACGACAACGGGGACTTGATTTTGTGTCAACACTTAAAGGGATTGGAAGGAAGAATGAAGCGAATGATGTCAACGAGTCTGGAAGAAAAGGAAATTTATGGAAGTTTTTTACTCTTTCTTTTTTCTCCCTCTCTCTTTTGTTCCTCCCTCTTAGATAAAAGAGGGTCTATATTGTTCCCAGGTGATAAGGTTTCTCTCAAATATATGGATGTAACCGCATATTTTTAGTAACAGGGTTTTGTTACTAAAATAATCTCATAACTACAGGTAGGTAGTTTATGTGCTAAACATAATCATGCATTATAACATGATTTTCTTACTTTGATAATGCTTGGCGGGATTCTTTTGTAATTGATTGTGTGAAATATGTCTTTTTTTTTCAGATATCTAATATAAGGACTTGAATTTTGCACAATGCAGACCTTCATAAGCTGAGGTCTCGACAAAATATACATGTAATGATTGGTAAATTTCTATCAAACATTATATTATCTGAATTTTTCCATGAAAAGATCAGATTCCTCGATAAAATGAGAAAAGGCTGAGAGAGGAAAAAAAGAAGGCTTAGATTCTGAATATGATGATTGTCACAAAACTGGCAAGGAAAAGATGGCTTTATTTCTCTCTAATTTTGCTGTGCTAGCTAGAGCCAAGATAACCCTTCCGTTTTTTTTTTGCATCATTGTAATTTTATGTGCTCTGAACTCTGAAGTTGATTGTCATTGCAATTAGTGCAACCATTTAGTCGGCTGTTTATATATATATTTATAATACAGGTAAAGAAGAAGACAATTAATCCATGTATAATTAATACTATAAAATTTTCCCATAGGTTCCATTTCCTGACAAAATAAGGAGTAATTAATATTGATTGATTTTGAACTTACTGTCAAGTATGATTCAATATGATCAATTAATTGCAACACCATGGGCAACACAATACCAGGCATAACTAAGAATTCATTACCAGACAATATGCATTAATCTGGAAGGAGCAGTAATATCAAAAAAGCATTTTACTATTTTTTTTTCCTTATTCCTAAAGTCTGTTAGTGAAAAACAGTAAAAGAACTAAAGAAGTGAAATCATAAAACGAGAACCAGTATGGACTAAATGCCAATTGTTTGGTCAAATACCATATATGACTAAATGTCAGTCAGTCTCAATTGTCAGCAAGGTTTCTTCTGTTGTAGCAAGGTTTCTTCTGTTGGAGGTTTACTGAGATCCCCAATTGTGGAACCTAAGCATGCAACCGTTTGACTTCTCAAATTTTATGAACCAAATAAAATTGTTAGACAATGGTCATTATGTAACAGCTTATAATTAAATTAGCCTGTTCTATTGGTTGTTCCTACAAATGATGTTATGGTACCGAAGAAGAGGCAACAAATTAACCAAAAGGTGAAGGTAGGGATGGTGGATAAGAGTTTGCATTGTTACTGGCCAACGGTTACGCATACAATATGGCGAAGCCGCGCTTTCCCACCTAGTTCTCTTTAATTGTTATCTTTCTTTGTCTTCGTGTTTTTGTATTAGACTAGCAACCAAATAGGGAAAAAAAATTTGTTTGTTCGCATACTAGCTTGAGGTGATGAAATTAGACCATAATCGGTATAATCTGTTTTAAATAGAGGACACAACTATTTTTTTTTTCTCCAATGGACCACGACCATAGAGCTATGGAAATAACTAGCAAAAGCATCGCGATTAAGTTTATTTTTCATATTTTAAAAAAAACTATAAAAAAATATTTCACTAAATTTTTTAGAATTTTTTAAGAACATCCATAAAAATTTATGCAAAAATGATTTGAAAAGCTTATAAACAATAAAATAAAAGACTTAAATCCTGAATGAGTTGGCTAAACATGTAAAATTTTATTTCGCAGAAGTTTTCAATGAAATTTGAATTAGTTTGTTAAATTAGATTTATCATTCTAAAATAGTATTCGAGCATCCATATAAAATTTCATGCAAAAATAAATGTAAGAAAGTCCTAAAAAAAATCAAAAGATAAAACACAATTTTGTGGATTTTCTAAAATATTTAAGCAATATATATATATTTCAAATGCGTAAAAGCAATAATTTTAATAACATTTAATTCTCTATTTGATGAAAAATAAATTTAAGAACTTCAAAGAACTAAATACGTAAAATATCATTTTTTTAAGATGACATCAAAAATAATATTTTAAAAGTCCAAAATAAAAAATTTTAATGTGATTAGTTTTTTTTATCCTGTGCACAAAATTTTATATAGAAATATATCTTGAGACCACTAATTATAAACTTAATATAAGTTTTAAATTATACTGTAATATATTATGAAGTTTGAAAAAAATATTTAAATTATTTTCTAAAGTCTATAAAAAATTATATAAATAATTTATAATTATTTCTTTGAGAATTCATCAATACCGTAAAATATTTTTGACCAATTATAGTACTACAAATATGATATTGGTATGATATTATGAAAAAGTATGTTAATATTATATTTGCTAATGCATAAGAGAAATTTTCATGAATTAAAATATAGATCATTTTGAGTAAATATATGCTATAAATGATGGGCTACTATTCAAATATAATCATAATTTTCTGGATATAAGGGACCATAATGATAATATATCAAAGTAAAATGAAAAAGAAAAATAACGCACATGCATGGAGTGGCGATGATGTGGGCTAAACATCTCTCTTTTTTTTCAGTACGTATATTATGCGGGTCATAAAAAGTTATTTATTTGACCCGGTACACAAAATAGTACTCAAATTTGTCATAAAATAACCAAAAAATGATGTCACATTGACATCAGCAACTGTAGAAAAGACTCCCATAATTGAATGTTTATATGATGATTGAGCTTTTACCTATCTTTTGACTTGTATAGAGATGCACAAATTTGCAAGATTGAAGTGACAAACAAAGCTATTTGTTAACGGCTTAACGCCACTTAGCATTGGCAAAAAATCATACAATTATGACAACACTACTCATTACATAAAAGAATATTATTTTTGTTCATTTTGTTTCATTCAATGAACAATATGCTTTAATATTGGGCAGAGAATTTATGTATGCATATAGCACACGCTGTAATGCTGTAGTTTAGTGAGCTGTAGAGCTTGGACCTCAAATAGTCAAATTATATTGAAAACTTTCACACGATTCTTTCGTATGACACGTATCCCTTTAGGGACAAAGACCCTTTCCTCATGGCGACTGATGGCACTGCTAGGACTCTTGTTTAGTTTCTTTCTTTTCCCTTGGTAGCCCCTCTACCAAGTTATCTTAAAAAAAAAGAAAAAAAAAAGACACCTATCCCTTTAGGATCACAATTTCCTGACCCATCTAGTCATCTAGTACAAACTTCTTTTCCATTTAGCATCATATAAATTTCGAGACAACTCTATTCAGATCCGTGGAGATCTATGGGCAGTAAATTGGACCGCGTTTACTTGTCATTTTGGGCTGAAGGCCGAAAATTTGTGCCATTTTTTTCCCTTATATTTTTACTATATCGC
Source organism: Rhynchospora pubera (assembly GCA_028095005.1). Classification (NCBI taxonomy): domain Eukaryota; kingdom Viridiplantae; phylum Streptophyta; class Magnoliopsida; order Poales; family Cyperaceae; genus Rhynchospora; species Rhynchospora pubera. The sequence goes on along the minus strand of CM051460.1, from coordinate 345,738,785 downwards.
TCTGACGCTCTGTCGTTCAGGCAGCCCAGCTGATAACTTCTAATTATTTGGGCTGGAGTCAACGAGACGAGATAATATATGGAAATTGATTACTGCCATCGGCAAATATACCATTTCAGCCATCGTTAAATATAAAGTGAACATATACATCAAATAAAGTGAACATATAGACGATCTAAGTGAACACATACAAACAAATAAGTTCAATGAAAATAAGTTGAATATACACGTAAACTTCTAAACAAGTGATGACAACACTTATTTGTTTGTAAGTATTCACTTAGATTGTCTATATGTTCACTTTGTTTGGTGTATATGTTCACTTTATATTTAGCGATGGCTGGGATGGTATATTTGCCGATAGCACTTATAATTATTGACCAATCCATCCTTTCAATTGAATTTTATTTTTTTATGATTAAATTTCCTTTTGAACATGTGGTTAATCTATTTATGTTAATGAGTATGAGAGATTCTGATCGTTATCATATTACATTTTATCAAGAAATTAATGAATACAAAGTTTTAATTAATAACGACCAATATTTTAATTAAATTTGGAAAAA